>CM028131.1:1529805000-1530290000 GCA_016271365.2 Neoceratodus forsteri
GAATTCCACACTTTTTGACTCCACAACCTCCTCCAGAAGGCCGTTCCATGCATCCACAACCCTCTCTGTGAAAAAATAGTTCCTTAAATTACCTCTGAGCCGCCCCCTCTATCTTCAAATTGTGCCCCTTGTTCTTGCACACCTCTTTTTGAAAGATGCTACCCTCTTGGTCTTTGTTGATTCCTTGAGGTACTTGAAAGTTTCTATCATGTCCCCCCCTCCTTTCCTCGAGGCTATACATATTAAGCTCCTTAAGTTTCTCTTCATATGTCTCCGGTGCAGACCCTGCACCATTTTAATTGCCCTCCTCTGGACAGCTTCCATCTTGTCTATGTCTTTGCGGAGATTGGGTCTCCAGAACTGCACGCAGTACTCAGATGGGGTCACACCAGCTGTCTGTACAGAGGATAATAACTTCCTGTTTTCTACTGGTGATGCCTCTCCCTATGCATTCCAGTATCCCCCAGCCCTCCTTGCTGCCCTATCACATTGCTTGCCCACCTTTAGGTCATCTGATATGACTACCCACAGGTCCCTTTCCATTTTGTTGTTGTTAGTATCTCACCCCCATTGTGTACTCTTCCCTGGGTTTTTGTTTCCCAGGTGCATTACCTTGCACTTCTTAGCATTGAATCTATGTTTCTCAGTTTGGGACAGAGGTCTATATGGATGGCATAAGTCAAGCTTGTGATCCAGCCACATACCAAGACATTTGAAGTGTGGAGATGTTTTCAATGGGAAACCATTCTGAGTCATTAAGACAAGAGATACATGGAGCCCAGCAAGCCTCTGTTTACCACCAAAGGGCATGGTGACAGTCTTTTGGCATTAATTGGGAATTTATTTGAGTTGAACCAGCATGGGGAATTGATAAATTTATGCTAGAATGACTCATCAAAAAGGGACAAAAGCACCTAAGGCATAAGGAACTATGTAATTCAAAAATGAATGTGTGTGTGTGTGTGTGTGTGTGTGAGTGAATGAATGAGGAGTACAAAGGGGGGTAATTCAGGAAGAAGGTAAATGGCATTTTCCCTCATTTTACCTCTGGGGACACCTAATAGAATAGGGAGGGAAGATAGGTTGACAACTATGTAGAATGACTAGAGCATGTCTTTATAGTGGTGCCCAGTGTCAGGTTCCATCATGACTAATAATGATACAGATACCATTGCAGTCACAAAAGGGAAGTTTGGCTAGAAAACAATTTTCCTGAACTTTAGCAAATGCAGAGAGAATGGAGATGGGACAGTAGTTGTCTTGGGAGGAGGTGTCATCCTCCTCATGTGGAGCAAGAGAACTTTAGAATGCTTCCAGGATCAAGGACCTACCAAGGCTAACAAAGAGAACTATAAGAAAGGATCTCTTGCTACCATAGAGAGGTCAGATAGGTGCCATAGTTTAATCAAGCAGATCTGGACTGATTCCATTTGGGGCAGCTGCCAAGTAAGTATAGAAGAAGGAGATAAGGGGTTGGGAGAAGGAGGGTAGGTTAGGAAAAGGGAGTGGCAGGTGGAGCAGAGGAGAAAGTATGTGTATAGCACAGGACTGAGAGGGAAAAGAGGAGCAGCGGGACAGTGAGGGGAGATAGATGGGAGAGAACAAAAGCAGGACGCAGGAGGATATGAAAGCATCAGTTTGTTAGCACCACTGCTTGCTGTGCTAGTGATCCAGGTTTGTATATGGACTCAGGTCACTCAAGGATGAGCTGAGGGACAGAACCATTTACTAGACTCCAGTACTGTGCCAAGGAAATTTTCCAAAAAAAAAAACACCACTTGAAGAGGCATGCCCCAGAACCCCAAGAGACAAGGAGTTGCATGATCCTGTGACTGAATAATTTTTGCAAATTCTGAACACGAGCACAACATTGACTCTGTGTGTATATATATATATATATATATATATATATACAGTAGCAGAACCAGGTTTGGGATCATTTGGGAACCAGGAAGGCCATTCAGTCAATGCCAGGCTCCACAATAGGCACTAAACAGTGAATAAAGATGGTGGCAGGGCGCCACTACTCACACTGGGGCAGCCAGGAGGATGACTGCCCCAGCCCCCGGCTCCGCCACTGTGTGTGTGTATATATATATATATATATATATATATATATATATATATATATATATGGATCACAGTTCCAATACTTCCAATATAAAAAATCTCAACAGGAATAACAAAGAGAGAGACCATACACAGTGTCTGTAAACATAGATGCAGTGCTATGACTGTCAGAAGGCATTCACTACTAAAGAAAATCCTGGGTAAAATCACACAGAATAAACAGATACATAAACACAGAGAGGAACAATAACATATATGCTTATTTCAGAGCCCATTCACAGATGTCAGTTTAGTCAGAGTAAATGAATGATAGTAGTCAGTGATAAGCAGTCGAATATCACAGTGTCACATCTGAATGGCATTCACAGTTGACTATCATTGACAGTCTAAGCACTGCCAAATGACAAAAACAAAATTAATAGATGACAGCAGGCATGCCATTTTCCACCTAGCTTTGACTCTAGTACTATGAGCGTTTCTACGAACAAGAGCTCAGGTACTTTAAATTAGCCTACCATAACTGTCCTATATGTTTAATTCTGTTTGCCAGCCTAAGGCTGCTCTGCTCAAATTGCAGCCCTGTCCCTAATTTTCAAGAAAAGAGGTTAAGAGGTATGCGTGGTCTGTTCTTTCAAAGCTCACTGTCTGACATGACTTCCTAACAGGTTTTGATACATTACAGCTTCTTTCAGCATACTGGGGGAATATAACGATTTGCATGAATGAGACTGTTTTCACACTGACCTCCTAACATGGTTCAATTTATTAGCTGCATTTCAGCATTATCAGAAAACTGAGACAAGGAGCAGAGACATTTTTCATATTAATAACACACATTCTTATAGTGTTTATGCAGGACAGTACAGTATGTAATGATACTCAACACTCTGACATCCCTGCTGTGTGCTGATCAGGAACTGAGAGCAGTGAGGTAAACACAAGGTGCCCAATTCTTAAAAGCTTCCAGAATGGCACAAGGGCTTGCACCACAAGAAATGGCACAAAGTGCCCCTCCATAAAAGATGCAATGGGAGTGATTCTCAAACACAGCCTGCTTCATCCACAGGTTGCATGCACCAAAGGGGCTTGCACCATCCTTGTGGCACAGAATGGGCTGTGGCATGATGCTAGGGGCCTGCAGCAGATGCAGGCTGCTATATCCCTAAATTGGGGTGTCATAACTTCCCAGAGGCACATTTCTAAGCACCATTAGACCAGCCAGGGCTGGTCTAAGGGTACAAAGTGTGAGCTCTGGGAGGGTTAGAGAACTTGTGCCAACATGCCATGGACCCCACTCAGCTCTGATACCAGTCATAATAAAATTAAATACATCCCTTGCGGTCAAATGGATCCCCATGCCCCAATCCCCTTCATAATAAAATTAAATCGTCCCTGGTGGTCCAGCGGGTCCCCAGTCGATCTCACTCATAATAAATTTAAATACATCCCTGGTGGTCTGGCAGGCTCTCCCAGTCCTGATCTCTGTCATAGTAAAATATATACATCCCTGGTGGTTCAGCAGACCCCCTCAGCCCAATCTCCTTCCTCTTAAAATTAAATATGTTCCTGGTGGTCTAGCAGAACAGCCCCCAGTCTTGTTCCCATCATAATAAAAATAAATACGTGCCTGGTGGTCTAGCAGATCCCCAGTCCCAATATGCCCATATAATAAAATATCTAGCCCTGGTGGCCTAGTGCACCTTCCCTAATCCCGATTTGCCCATATAATATAAATATATATTTCCCTGGTGGTCAAGTGAACCCCCACCCTGCCACCCTAGTAGGCAGTGCCCACCACCCACTCCCCCATTCCATCCTTGAGCCAATGACTGGCACAGCCCTCTGCTCTCCATCATGGCCAGCTGTGGACTGAGCTGTCAAGGAGGGTATACTGCTCATTGAGTGACTGAACTGTCGATCAATGAGCATGTATTGTATACAGTATGTACTCCTTGACAGTTCAGTCTGTGGATGGCTGTGGTCAAGAGCAGAGGGCTGTGCATCGCTGGCTTAGGGGATGGGATAGAGGAGAGCATGTAGTGCTGGGGCACTGCCTGCCAGAAGGAGAG
The DNA here is from genome assembly GCA_016271365.2 of Neoceratodus forsteri. NCBI lineage: Eukaryota > Metazoa > Chordata > Ceratodontiformes > Ceratodontidae > Neoceratodus > Neoceratodus forsteri. The sequence goes on from CM028131.1 coordinate 1,529,809,140, forward strand.
GGGGGTCTAGTAACAACAGGGTATGTATTTATATTGTATGAGCACATCAGGGATTGGGGTATGCTAGACTGCCAAGCTAGATATTTTATTATAATGGCATACCAGGACTGGGGGTCTGCTAGCCACCAGGCTAGATATTTTTATTATACAGGCACACTGAGGCTGGAGGATCCACTAGACCACCAAGGCTAGCTATTTTAATATACAGGCATATCGGGACTGGGAGGTCTACTAGACCACCAAGGGATGTATTTATTTTTATTATAATGAGACTCAGGGCTGGGGGGTCTGCTAGCCACCAGGGACATCCTATGGTGGTGCATGGCTGCCCCACAGCTTGGGGCACACCATCCAGATGTGCCATCTCTTTGGTGCAGGCCACATTTTCTGCAAGCTGTGGGACTCTGCCACCAGGACCCTACCCAATAGAATCAGGCACAGGGTCCCTGGCATACCAGCAGGCAGCACAAGCTGCCATTGACACAGCTTGCAATGACTTTTGAGAACTGAGCCCAAGATGTTAGAGACATTCACAGGTTGTTCTGTCTGCATACTAACCCTTGCTATGCCAGGGACTGATATATCAGTCCAGAATTCTTATATGTTCTTATTCTGTTGGCAGCCTAAGGGTTAATAGCAGCACCACAGACTGCTCTGCTTAACAAATAGTATGTGGGGAGAAACACATTGTAGTGAATGGGAGGATGCAGATTTCAGGAAGTTGTGCTTTGGATTCCACTCCCTCGTAACAATAAAAGCTGTGCTGCATTAGGAATTCTGGCCATAGACCCCTTCCTCTGATAGTAGTACATCTGCATGGCTCCACCCATGCAGCCATAAAAAGATTGGTTGAACATCTGGAATCCAGTAAGATGCAGGACCCCAGGTAGCATGGATTCATTGGGGAAGATTATGCCAAATGAATCTGATATATTTCTGTAGCTGAGTGATAAGAGAAATAGATCAGAGGAGGGCAGTGGATGTAGGCCTGCATAGAATTTAGCAAGGTTTTCAACATTGTTGTTATACAGGAGGTTGATTAGGAAATTTATCAGCTTAGGAGTGGGTTCCAACTGGAAAATTGGGTTAGATGCTGGTTAATAGATAGGAGATAGAGTATGGTGGTTAACGTCACTCACTCTAAGGATGGGAGAGTGTCCAGTGGGGTATCACAGGCTCGGCACTGGGACCAGTCCTCTTCAGTGTCTTCACAGAGGATCCTGCTGAAGAACTGGAAGGAAGGCATTCCTATTTGCAGATAACACCAACGTTTCTAATTGTGTGGACACTCAGGAGAGGAAGAGAAAATGTGCAGGGCTCTTGGTAAACCTGAGCAGTTGTCAAAGACGTGGCAGTCGGGGTTCAATGCCAAAAGTACAAAATCATGTACCTAGGGCACAGAAACCCCATACTGAGTATAGGATGGGAGTGGAAGTACTGACTGTCATTAGCTAGAGAATCAATCTTTAGGTTATCACAGCAGAGGACATTGAGGTGGCTGGGCAGTGTGGCGAGGCAATGAGCAGTGCAATTGGGATTCTGGGTGCATACGGAGGTATCTCCAGAAGGAGTAGGGAGTGAGGTGGTGTTATTGTTGTATCACTTCCTGGTGTGCCCCACCTGACATACTGTGTGCAGTTTTGAAGACTGCACTACAGAAAGATAGACATGGTAAGGGCAGTCCAGAGGAGGGCAACTAAAATGATGTAGGGTTTGCACAGGAAGACCTAAGAGAAGAGGCTGAGGGATCTCAACATGTACACCCTGGAAGAAAGGACAGAGAGAGATGACATGGTTGATGCCTACAAGTACCTTAAAAGGGTGACCAGGTTGCAGGTGGAGAGTTTGTTTCAAATGACGACAAGCACTAGGACCAAGCGAGATGTGATGAAGCTAGAGGGAGGACCTCAAGAAAGAAATGTGTGGAAATATTTCTTCACTAAAAGGGTGGTAGATGCCTGGAACAGATTGGCAATGGAAGTCTTGGAAGCAAGGACTGTAGGAGGGCTTCAAATGTGCATGAGAAAACATAGGGTATATAAAGAGGCAGGAGTGGGTTGGATTGCTGAGATCGAATCACGGTCTACAGAGCAAAATTGGCAGGCAACATTGGGCAGACTGGGTGGGCCTAGAAGTCCTTTATTTCACAAAATATTGAATGACAGAAAGGCTTATTTGCCACTGAATTACAATGCTCCTGCAGCATACTGCCCATTTTGCAGTAATACTGGAAGGTACTGCACTACAGACTTACATTTTGTAGTAATACTGCAAGGTACTGCATTACAGGCTTAATTGCCATTGAACTACACTCTTCCCTGCAGCATACTGCAGCATTTTGCAGTAATACTACTAGATACTGCCTTGCAACCTGGCTGGTGCCACTGTCTGTCTGTCTGTCTATCTATCTATCTTTCTATCTATCTAGCTATCTATCTATCTATCTATTGAGGCAGTTCTGGGGAAGAACCTCCCAGCACAAACTTTGCAATACAAATGAGGCATTCCAAAGTTACTGTGCAAACATGATTTGTGTAATTAATAACACATAATCCTGCCTCATGCATGTATATGAATGGCGCAGTATCATGTACACAGATGAATGAACCAGTCCATGTAAATTATATGTCCTCTCAGAGGTGTGTGGCTAGCTGCAAACATGACTGCAGCATGAACTGAGAGCTCCTCATTGCTATTAACCTAATCGCACCTCATCCGTTAGTTACAATGGGCAGCTCGCTCTCCTGATGGTACCACCGAAACCCCTTTCTGTGCTGAGTCTGACAATACTGTTTTGCCAGCTACCAGCCCTTATGCTTGAAACTTTCCTTTTATTATTTTCCGTGCAGTGCTCTCCTGCCCACTGCCGAAACTGAAAGCAGCAGCTACATCACTGTTCTCCCAAGTTGCAAGGCTGCACAGTTTCAGTGGATCATCATGGGTTGGCCACAGCTTTGGGAGCTCCAGTTAATTTACCAATATCATGGCCCTTCTGCAGAGGATCTTACAAGATACAGCTGAATTGAAGGTGTCAGTTACAAGATGAATCGGAGCTAGCAACCTAAGCCAGCAGATGGAAGGCACAAAGCAGAGCATCGCCCACTTAGAAGCGCAGGAGGAGGAGGAGGTGCAGGCTGCTTTCAAGAGCAGGATTTGGCCATCAGATATCTGCTGTCAAGGTTAACAGTTTGAAAAACTGGGTGAGATGTAATTATCTATGTTTAGTGAGCCTGCCAGAGGGTGCTGAAGATACGTACATGATTGCTTTTGCAGCAACTCAATGCTCCCAATTGTCCACTGCTGAAGATCGAAACAGCTCAATGATCTCTAATTTCCCATCTCCATCAGGTTGAGCACCCTAGAGCTATCCTGATGAAGCTGCTCCAATGCTCCATGAAGGAAAACATTCACTGCCTAGCAAGAAAGGGGTCCCTTGCCCTAGAAGGACCATCAAATATCCCTCTACCAAGATTTTTCCACAGATCTGTCTGTGATGAGAAAGGCCTATAGGAAGATTAAATGACAGCTGAACCACCATGAGACAAAAATGTCTCTGTGCTACCCTGCTCAGTTGCATATAGTGGTTAATGGGGCTACCCATCAGTTCGACACACCTGTTGCTGCAGAGGAGTTTATTGCTGGACAATGGCCCAACTACAATTTCCCTGCCTCGCCTTTTTGATTCCCAGGGCACCATCAAAGACCTGTGGCGATGGACACCACCACACTACTGTATTCTGCATCCTGGCTGCTCATCATCCTGGCCTTTTATGATGACTCGCAGTGGGTGCAACAGTAATGTAACAGGGGATCCAAGACACAGAATGCCAAAATCCAGAGGAATTAGGGGCTTGGGTGGCTAAAACTGACAACAAGCAAACTAGATCATCTTTTCTAGCCCCCTCAGCTTCCAGAAGACCCTCCCTAGCCCACAGCTAACAGATATGAACCCTTGTGTCAGACCACCAACCTTGCTTCTGATGCTAAGCCACCCTTGACCTCTGCAGGTACATTGCCTGAGACATCTCCCTCCACCTCTGCTGCACTGTCAGTAGAGATGCAGCGATATTAATCCGCCCGTGAAGTGGGCACTTTGCATCCATGGAGCACACAGAAACATAGAAACATAGAATTTGATGGCAGATAAGGACCGCTTGGCCCACCTAGTCTGCCCATTTTCCTACCTAACAGATAAGCTGCAGATCCTAGTTAACCAACAGCTTACTTCCTCCTACCCCCCACTAGGACTGCCTTATGTCTGTCCCATGCATTCTTAATTCCCCACTGTTCTTGACTCCACAACCTCCTCAGGGAGGCTGTTCCATGCACCAACAACCCTCTCCATGAAAAATACTTCCTCACATTACCTCTGAGCTGTCCCCCTCTATCTTCAAATTGTGCCCCTTGTTCTTGCACATCTCTTTTTCTGAAAGATGCTACCCTCTTGGACTTTGTTAATTCCTTTGAGGTACTTGAACGTTTCTATCATGTCTCCTCTCTCCTTCTTTCCTCAAGGGTATGCATATTAAGCTCCTTTAGTCTTTCTTCATATGTCTTCTGGTGCAGACCCTGCACCATTTGGTGCCCTCCTCTGAACAGCCTCCTCTATCTATAGAAACATAAAGCACAATGCGAAGTGGACCCTGTAAAGTGCTCACTTCACGTTGTTGTTACCACTCGCATTCTCATTATGCCTTAAGCAGAACTGCGGTGAAGTGAGAAGAAAATAGGCACATCACATGGCCTGCAGTACCGTAAGTACCATGCTTTAGCCAGGCAGGAAGAAAGTGAGACAGAGAAGCAGTTTCACTTTCTCCTTTGCATTTGTAAAGGGAGAAAGCAAAATTGTGAGAGAAGAGGAGTTTGCTTGGCTTTCATTTCTTGTTACTGCTAGAACCAACAAACAGCTTTTTAAAAGCTATTTTATTTAGTGTTTGTATTGTCTTAGTGTTTTTTGGTTAGTGAATTTTTTGTATAAGTTTTGTTTTGTTTTGTTTTGTGTGTGTGACTATGTGTGTGTGTGTGTGTGTGTGTGTGTATGTGCGTGTGTGTGTGTGTGTCCACTGTCTGTCTCTGTGTGTGTGTGTGTGTGTCATCCGTGGACTCAGAAGGATGGAGGGTCACATTGGAGAAAGCGAATCACTGGCCCATGGGTGCGTTAGAAGGGGAGGAGTGCGAACCCGTGGGGGTGGGGTGGTTGTGTGATGTTGAACCGCTTCAGACTCCTAGCTGGTGTTGCTTCCCTGTGGAAGCAACAGAGAGCAGCAGCACCAGTGCCACCAGTGACTGTTGCACATCCACCTTCTCCACCATTACCACCACCACCACTAGCAGCAGCTGTTGGGGCTCCAGCAGCACTCCCTCCACCACCTCCACGACCACAGGAGGTGGCCCGGCAATGTAGGTGGTGGTGGGACTCGTGCCCGACATGTGCATACTGTGTCTGATCCCCTGCAGCTTCCCAGTGTGGGAGTTTTTAATTGTGTGGGGAGACAGCACAGTGGTGGAGTGCCATGTGTGTTGTGTGCTGGTGCACCGTGGTCCCCCTGGGACACATTTGGGGACCGGTGACCAGCACACCCACATGCTGAATCAACACAGGGCAGAGTGGCAGGCTGCCACAGAAGGGGCCAGTTGTCCACCTGCTGGCCCTGCCATGGCAGTGGCTGAGGGTGCTGCTGGGGTGGGAGATGTCTCTCTCAGCAGTCACCACCACAGCAGGAGGAGGAGGAGGGCTACTACATCAGCTGCTCCTCCACCACCACCACCACCACCACCACTGCCACCACAGCCACCAGCACCACCCTGTCCACCACCTGGATTACCACTGCAGTGGACCCGGCACAGTCCTGCAAGTCAGTCTGACCTCAGTCTAGTGTGGGCAGCATTCAAGGAAAACAATACGCATTTCAGTGCTTTGGAGCAGCAGGTTAACAGAGTGGAAGCACAGCAGCAGCAAGTACTTTCAGTGCTGCACCTGCTGCTGGACCACCACGGCATCACATGGCCGTAAGTCAGGGTATTGTTTTTGGCCCCCACACCCATACCCACCCCCTGACCCCACCCTACTACTGTGTTGTACTTTTTGTGTGTTTTTTATTTGTTATTGTTAAATCATACATTTTTCCTTCCAGGGAATCTTTCTTGTACCACATAGTGCAATACATTTTGTGAAAACCAGACATAAATTCATTACAGTGAGCCATGACAGAGGCATTCCCAGTCTGAAAATCTTCCCACATTCTGCCTCCCTTAGCAGCAATGTTGGGACATGATGGCGGGAGAGCATGTGTCGTGCTCTTTACAGTGATTATCCGATTGTCCAACAGGTTTGCGAATGTTTCTTTATGTTATAATGGTCAGTTTGTGGTGAAATATGTGGCCTACGTTTCCAGTAAGAAGAGCCTTGTTGGTGGAAACATCCCACATTTCACACAAAGTGAACCTTATAACATTAGGAAACATTGGTTGGGATAGCTGCTGGACATTCACTATAGTGGAGCATGCACCTGCGCCCCCCCTAGCATCATGTCTTAATGTTGCTGAGAAAGTGTGGCACAATGTGGGCTGCTTTCTGATTGGTAATTCCTCCATCATGTGACTCACTGTAATGAAATTATGGTGGTTTTCACAAACTTATATTGCACTCTGTGGAGCAAGAAATATTCAAGTAATGACCCAATATATTAGTTTATGTGCATCACCATAACTATGTAATGTGGAAACTGTAAAGCAGCAGCGCTAACAATCTGTTGATAACTCTGACCTATATTTTTAATGCTATGTTGAACTTCCTTTACTTACATCCTGACTGACTGGAATGATAGATAATTTGCAGTAGTTGAGTGTGCTGTACTATCTTTTTCATGTGTGAAATAATGAAAGGAGCATTCCTTTTAAATTGGTGCTGACAGTGACAGGTCTTTGTCATTGTTTTCCTTTGCTTTTCTCCATCACATCAAGTAGTTATCATATATCACTTCTGTTGTTAATTAACAGTTATGCATTCAGTCAGTGTTTTATATGACACCACGGAACAATAATTATTGAAAAGCAGCTGCAAAGTAAATACAAAGCTGGTCGAACAATATAGGAAGATGTGCTCATTTGTTTTCATACATGAAAAAAGTAGGTAAAGAAAGCATACATACATTGTGAGAAGAATCGTATCATTCAAGTTACTGACGACTCGGGAGGTAAGTAGTGTTTGCCGTGTGCAATGTAAAGTAGCATAAAAAGTACAGTCCAGAACTGTGAGGACATTCTTGCAATGCTGCTTTATTTGTAAAAATGTTGGTATGACATCATGATTATGAGCTCACAGCAACAATCACAGAACACACAAAAGTGGCACAGAGTCCCAGATTTTTCTGCGAGAAAATTGACAAGTGGTACCAAGTGAAGTGAGACTGTTTCAGCACATACAAAGTCCCCAGAATTAATGGCGCACTCAGTCATGCGCGCAGTGGTGGCACAGAGACCCCAGATATTTTCTGCAGGCCCAGAATGCATCCTTCTTGTGTGTAGAAAATTGACAAGTGGTAGCGAAGTGAAAGCGAGACTGTTTCAACACATACCCCAGTATAAAATGATGACTGTGAGGTCCGTGTTGCTGCTCCATTGTGTTCTGCGAGATGATTCCAGCAAATGAAATGTGATCATCTCAACTGGATTGAAGGGTGCCCTTTGCCTATACTTTAATAGTAGCCTGGTGGTGAGATATATATATATATATATGTATATATATATAGTTGTGTATTTTGTAGGTGATGAGGAGGGGTTGACATGGAAATGTACTCATGGTATTGTTCTGCATCACACACAGGTCACACAGAAACTGTTGGTGTGCACATTCAGTGCTCAATGAGAATTTTTGCACTGAAATTGGAAACAGATAATTTTCAAGCACATGAAGGTAAGTATTTTTTTTGGGGGGATCATATTTTCAGGTTCATCTGTAATGGTTTCTTATTTTTCACTTCTTCACAGATTTCATCGGCATCCTTCTGGAGTCCGGTTGTTAATGATGGTCATGGTCATCTAATGAAACGGCTTTTGCTTGTTGCATGTGTCCCAAGCTCAGGGAGGTGTGCCTGATGTTGAAGAACTTTTTGGATAAGGTCACTTTGACAGAACAACAAAGCATCTCGAAGTTTCCTAAAAAAATAAATGAATGACTTCTTACAAGTTACAACTTCATTGTTATGTGTCCCTCCTGGCTCTCAAATCTCAATCTCTATTTTCAAGTTATATTTCAGAGACACATCTCATCAACTAACACAACCTATTGTGTGCAATATTTCCAAGCAGTCTTTACAAAACAATGAAATGGATGAAATAAAATCTTCATATTTACCAGAATGGATTTCACATGGATATTACATTGGTTCCTCTTTGTATGGTCAGCTACAGCATCTTTCCCAATGAGTATTAGTGATGGAACCTGTTTTATTCCCTGTAAAAGAAACAAAAGAGTGTACTGTATGTGTTTTGCCCTCCGGCTCTGAAAAGCTACAGAAAACAAAACATACAACTTAAGGAAGTGAGGCAGCATAACAAGCGTGAGTGCACATACTCACTTCATGGTTTAAATATTAAAGCTGGTGGTGATGCACTGGTGGTGGTGGTGGTGGTGGTCCATGGGGTGCAGACAGACTCATGGTGGCAGACTTGGATAACATCAGTCCCAGTGGTGGTGGTGGTGGTCCATGGGGGCATACAGACTCATGGTGGCAGACTTGGATAACATCAGTCCCAGTGGTGGTGGTGGTCCATGGGGGTGCAGACAGACTCATGGTGGCAGACTTGGATAACATCAGTCCCAGTGGTGGTGGTGGTCCATGGGGGCATACAGACTCATGGCGCAGACTTGGATAACATCAGTCCCAGTGGTGGTGGTCCATGGGGGCAGACAGACTCATGGTGGCAGACTTGGTTAACATCAGTCCGGTGGTGGTGGTGGTGGTCTGTGGGGGCAGGCAGACTCATGGTGGCAGACTTGGATAACATCAGGACAAGTGGTGGCGGTGGTGGTGGTCTGTGGGGGCATACAGACTCATGGTGGCAGATTTGGATAACATCAGTCCGGTGGTGGTGGTGGTGGTCCGTGGGGGCAGACAGACTCATGGTGGCAGACTTGGATAACATCAGTCCTGGTGGTGGTGGTCCAGGGTGGGGGCACACCGCCTTTTAAATACTGCAGTTAAAACCTGCCAACATTAACCACATCATCATCCTCATAAAGAAAACTGCCCTCCACAGTCATCGATGTCTGAAGTCTGACCACTGGGAAGTTCTTTCTCCATTTTGTCGTCATCTCGTCAGTGGTGTGCCATTCAGGCAACCACTGCCAGTACCACAGGATGCTCCATTTCTACATCAGCAAGACCACCATGACTAGGCGGGTATGAATACTGAGGTTGCGGTCTGTGCTGGTATGTGCCTCTCATTCATTTTAATGAATGTTAGCAAACAACATTTGCAGGAGACAGGTTTGTCTGACGATCCTGACTATTGCACCTACTGAGCTGAATGCCCTTTCAACACTTACGCTGGAGGGTGGGCATGTGAGGTACTTCAGTGCCACTGCTGTCAGCTCTGGCCATTCACTGACCTTTCCACTCCAGTACAAAGAGGATCTTCACTTATTGTCAGATGCCTGTTTTCAGACAAATATGACTCAACCATTCTCTGTGCTGCAGTAAGTCCAATTGTTGATGCATCTGCCTGTTCTCCAGAATCATTTATTTCACAAATACCCACTTGGACAAAGCCTCCCAAAGCAGGTTGATGCTACCCACTTTGGAAGACAGACCACCTGGAACTACAGTCCCCTGTCCCTTGCATGATATGCTTGATGGTCCTCCAGGTACACCTTCTGCCAGATTATGCTGCTGAGGTTTGCTGACCTTGGCGTGACTTCTGTGCCCCATGAACCAAGCGCGCAGTTGACCACTGATATTTTTACCTGTTCAGGCCCTCCTCCCTCCAGTACTGATGCAATTCCATGTTTGTATCGTGGGTCCAGCATTATTGACATGGCAAAGTTGTCACTACGCTGAATGCTCACAATGTGGACGATTCTGGTTGAATACTGTCAGCATGTGTTGCAGCAACAAACTGCTACCACCGTCTTCAGCAACATCAAGGCTATGCTGTACATTCACCAATGTCTGCCTCAGCACCCACAGCAGTAGAATTGATTGGCTAATGGAGGCAGACTGCCACTCACTGCCTGTGTGGCATGTTCAAAAGGCTGCAAAATTATTATTACAGAGTCATGAGGCAGCCACTGTTCAGTCGTCATAGACATGGGCATTCAGAACTGTCATGGCTAGTGTGCATAACAAGATATTCTGAAATGGCTTTGTATTGTTCATACATTCTCTCTGCTATGTACAATGTGGAATTCCATCAGGTGACAACTTCCAGCTTCAAGCAGCGCTGATGCAGGCTGTCTTGTATCTGCAACTGCCGAGGTTGGTCACGGCCTTTCCAGATCTTGAAAAGAGAGCAGATATGTCATGCAACAGTCAGCATTTCCTTTATGGCAGGGTGCTGCAGAAACTCCTGAACCACAAGATTTAAACAGTGGGCCATGCATGGAACATGAAAAAAACACCATTTGTGATGCATTTCACCACATTTGACCCATTGTCACTTGCTATTAACCCAGCTTTCAGGGACAGAGGTGTAGCCATCTGTCAATTTCAGTCAGTACCATGTCAACATGTTCTCACCAGTGTGTGAACAGGTCACACTGTGCATAGCAATTGTTGCATGCTGGCAAATTCAAGGAAGATTGCTACCATGACAATCTACCTTACTGCACTGATTATTCACACTACCAGCATCACAAACAACCCCGGCACCTGCCCAGTATGCAGTTATACACAGATATGAACTCCCGCTGTTTGCCACTTGTCCACATATCCATACTTAAATGGATGAATGGAAGGAGGAATGTTGAAGGCCATGTCTTACTGAGTCAGACACAGTCTGGAACAACTCAGAAACAGCACAGGTAGAAAAGTATGTCCTGCATGGGACTTTCCATTTTGGACAGCACATGCAGCAAACCACGGAACCCATAATTCTCCACAAAGGAGAAGGGCAAAATATCAAGTGCCAGCATTTCTGCTACAGCAGCATTAAGTTCACGTGACACTGTATGATTGGGGGTACTTCAGCTTATGCTCAAAAACACTCCGTAGCGTGGGCTGACTTAGCGTTTTACACATGGTGTGTTGTTGGTCACAAATGGTTGTGCTCTGTGATGAATGACATTGGCAGGGGGTGGAGTCTGGACATTTGATAAAGACGGTTGCACAGGTGATGATGACAAACCCAGAAATGATTTTATTTTGCCAGATTTGCCAACCGGGGTTGATGTACCATTTGCACTAGACATACTGCATTCCACCACACCACCACCAAAACTGCTACTCTCACCAGCACTGGACAACATTTCAAAGTCATGGTCCTCCACCTCATCATGTCTGTACTAGTCCTCTGTTCTTATTACCGCTCTTCTGCACACATTTAATTTCCTACTGGGCTTAACAGTCATGGAAGGGGATAACATACTGGCTATGGTTGCCGGTGACATGGGTGAAGCGCCCCACTATGGTATTAGCTGCCAGCTTGTGCTGGGTCCACAGAGCCAAGTGCCTATTCTTAAGATGTGTATGCTGTCCTCCTGTCCCAAGATCGCTCCCCTATTTACCTCGACTCACCGCACGCACATGCAAATCTGGCAGATTGCAACTGAATCATCATTTGCATCTTGAACAAAAAATCCCAAACAAGGGAGTGTGATGCTCTGCTTTAACATGTCCATGATGATGCGGCTTATTTAAGTCTGTTATTTTAAGCACTGAAGTGGGGGCATGAGATGATTTGGGCTCTGCACACCTGGACTGCAAATGAACACCACGACTACCTATCATATTGATTACTGGGTCATCATTATCATCATCAACAACTAAAACTGGTATATCACAAGTTTTTACAAGGGATTCCTGCAAACAGACTCAAACACAGCCACTTTTAATTTCTTTTCTCTGGTTCCCAACGAAGGTCAATTACATCATCATCATATTCATCAACGTCACTCTCACACATCCCATCTTCTGCTTGGATGCTAGCATGTGGACTGCATGTTGCAACAACAGCAATATCATCATCATCACATTCATCATCCGCAACTACACACTACACCACCATCACCTGATATTTTTCACCACACTGTGAATCACTGCATGGAATATGCATGACATTAAGTGCCACGGTGGATGGAATATCACATTGTATACTAACATTGACATGATCATCAGAATCCTCAGGTTCAGTTACTGGGATGTTTCTGGGAAGTATGCGTCATCTATGCTGACACTCACTCATACTGCTTCACACTGAATATGTTTGGATACGGTACACTAGTCGAAATTAGAACTTGATGCAACAATGCTAATACTACCACCACCACCACTAACACCAGTAACACTAACACCACCGGCTGGGAAAACATCACCTCCTCCAACTACAGTGAAGCTACTGATTGGGCTGTAAAAACATTGCAGCAGAAATACCTTTCCCTCACTCAGCAATGCACTACTGTTTCTGCATACTACTACCATGCCCACAGACCATCTTACTGCCAACATTGCCATGGCCAGAAACAGCTTTGCTTGCGTCTCTTTGCAGGCATTTTGGGGATCAACCACAAATATTATTACCAAATTCAGATTTTGATCGTTTACTTTCTGACTGGAGGGATGCTGGCTGGTTCAGGATGTGAAGCAAAATAAACAACTGTGGCTTTGGCAACAGATAAGAGACTACTCTGAGACTGTCATGGGATTAAAACAACTTCAGTAACCAGTGATGCTGAAGGGGTCACAAAAACAATCCAGTCTGGTAAAAAAACAACTTTTGAATGTGGGTGTGGGAGGGAGCACTGAATGCAGACAGTGCTGATTTTACACACCAAACAGCAAAACTAACAACTGAGAACACAATCGCAGTACAAAATCAGGCAGCTGCAGTGGATAGCAAGTTCACACTGCTGCACTTAGTTGCACTTACACTAGCCTGTGCACAAATTTTAAAAGGTATATTATATTTGATGCACGCAACACTGCACACATAACACAGAACAGTTTGTGTACAATGCTAAATGAGCACTTCAACGCAAATGCAAAAGTTCAGTGTACTGCCATGTCATGAAAATTTCTAATTTAAACAACCTGACCTTATGAAATGCTGCACCACATACACACAACAAACAGCAAGAAATGTTGCACTATTACTGACAATTTTACTATGTGTACATTAACAGTCAGTTATATAACAAAAACATAACCAAAAACAAAAGAAATCACTAGTTCTCCAACTTAAATCTACCTACACCACAGATCGCCCCTCTCCCACAGCACACTTTCACTGTCTTTCACACACACACTGAATGTTGTAAATTAACATTCAAAATCCACACACAAACAAAATGCTCGATGATGTGAGCACAGGAGGGTTTCCTACAATCGATGAACTACAGATGGATCCCAAAAAAGCAAAATGATTTTTGAATAGCTTTTACAAGATTCCTACAGACACCTATCAGAGCACACTGTCTTCTACTCCTTCCTACTCATACTACCCCAAACTGAGGCTGTGCAGATCAATATAAAGCCCATGTGACCCGAACTCCCATGAATCACTGCAAAATCCACCTTTGGAGCCCAAAACAAGGCGAAGTGAACTGCCACCAATGCACTTCACCTTAAAATTGAAAGAGTAGTGACCAGGAAGGCAGAGTAACACAAAGTCAGCATTTGTAATGGACTTTGCTTTCCCATTATTAGCATAAAGTACTCCGCTTCACATTGTGGAGCACTCTGAGAATCCGCCTTTGCTCTCGGCAACGCCGAGTCGAAGAGCCCATGCCCACGGCTAACTGTCAGATGCATGATCCTGGTCTGAGTGAGCAGTGAGACCCTCAGTTGAACCACTAACCTACCCACCACTGCCAGCTCTGTATTCTCAGTGCTCCCTTCAGCAGCAGCCAGTCTGATAGAGCGGGGCTGTAACCAAGCTTGTTGTAAGTACTGTGGTGTCTCCTTTGGACTTTTCTCCCCATCTTAGGCCCTCCATTGTTTATGCCTCAGCCTGATCTGTTTCTTCCCCTTACAATATCTTGAGAGTCTTCATGCTGTTTAGACCCTCAGTGAGGGGCTACTTTTCTTTTTACATGGAGGGCTGAAGTGGATACTGCCAGAGTACTGGAGACAGTCTGACTGGGCCCCTCTTGAAATCAGATTTTGTTTTCTATTATGTGGTTAACTGCAGTGATTACCCTGTTTTCCTTTTCAGGCAGCTGAATGTGCAGTGACTGACTGTGACCTGTGAATCCCCATCAAAATCTCTTTGCCTTCTCTGGGATTTTGGCACCACTGGCATCATGAGGGATCTTATCGTGTATGAGACAGACCTGTGCACTCCTCTGTCCTCTAACACAGTCAGCAAGCCCTTTCACAGATTGTCATCCCATGTTTGCTTTGTTTTCCTCTAGCCCTTTTGCAATGACAGAAGACTTCTCTGTCTGTCGGGATGCCTCAGTCATCACAGCCCCTTCTGACTAAGTCAGTCAGAAGGGGCAGTCAAACGACCCTAATGCTGGCTCATGAAGCACTGGGAGAGGGACAAGGCCAGTTGGACTTTTGTGATCAGGATGTATAAACCATGTTATTTTACCACCGTCTAACTTCCTATTATAACCTGTTTCTCCCCCTTGATGATTGATCTACCTAACCACCCCATCATTCTGCTCCTCCATCTGTCTTTTTGTACACTAACCCATCTAGTACATGTGTACCTCTCCCATTTGCATCCACCTTCCCTTTGCTGAACTACCTTACCTGGGTCCCCTCCTTGCCTAATTATGCAGCACATAGGCTACAGAGATGAGAACTGCCTCTCCCTTTATGTTGGATAGCTTACTGTGTTGTTCAAGAAGTGTGACGGAATAGGACCTCGCCCTTGTCGAACAGGATGGTGGAATGAACCTTTGCTCGCCTCTGTCACTAGTCAAACTTTGTCTGTGCTGCCACTTCCACCAGGGTTATGGGTCCTGCATTACGAAAACAGCCAGGTGGATACTGAATTATGTAGACTGGGACACCTAAACAACCATTGCAAGCTCCCTTACCTGCCTGCTTCTGTACTGGTTTGGACACAGAATAGCACTTCTATGATTGGACGTCATCAATTTTATCGTTTTGTGTTATTGGGCAGGCATATTGTTACTTCCTTGGCGGGGAGGGTCTTGAATATGGTTAATGCACAGTAGACACCACTCACTGTCCATTATGCCTATTTGACTCTATTTAAACTGCTATCGTTTTGTATGGCTCAAATGGTCTCTGAGTGGATACTATTATGGCTCAAATTTTAAAAGCCCAAGAATGCCACAAGCCCAGGTGTGCAGATCATACTGCACATGGGGCTTCTTACATTTCCCATTGGTATTTTCACTCCTGTGTGCCAAATATTGCAAGTTAGACCTACCTCCTCCTGGTCTAACTTGCAGCATCTCTGCGGACTTTTTATTTGACTTGCACCAAATATTTGGCACAAGCTGCTGTAAAGTGTAGAAAGTGTTGCAATTGCACCTGATGTACTAAAATTAGGAGCAGTCATGCCGAGGGAGTTTGGCACAGCTGGGCCAAAGAATGGGGTTGATGCAAGGTTTGGCGTAAGCCCTGTGTTAGCCTTTGAAAATGTAATCCCTAGTCTCTACTGAGGTGTTTGGATCTTGTATATGGGAGGGAGAGGGACTGCTTTTCCTGGTTGTTCACCCCTTTTACATCTTAAATATTGTATCTCCCTCCTGACCCCTCCTTCCCCCACTATGGCTTCAGGTCCTGCTGCTCATTTCTCCATTTAGGGTAAGGCCTTTAGCCAGTAGGCCACAGTCAGTACCACAACTGGGCAGGCAGGTAGCACTTTAGTACCCTGGCTACCTGCTAGATGCTTCTTTGCTTACTCTCCTCTCCTTCCCTACCTGCCTCCCCCTGCATGTTCCCTCCCCATTCCCCCCTTATGCCAAAATTCCTACAATGGTGACACACTCATTCAACTGCTTGGGTGGTATAGCAAAATTGCTTCTCCCTCTGACTCCCTCACCAAGATGTGGCTTCAGACCCTGCTGCTCATCTCCCCATTTAGGGTAGGTCTTTAGCTGGTAAGCAACAGTCATGTACCATAACTGGGCAAGCATGTAGTAGTTGAATGACTTGCAACAACTGAACCAGTTATTTTTCTACCCTTTCCAATTAGCAAGGGCACAAACCTGTTCACTGGGCTTGTCCGTCTCCTTCTCTTCAGGAGCCTGGTGTGCAGTTAGATGTGTAAATAGGAATGCCCCCTCTCAGGTTGCTAGGCACTGTGCTGGCAGCTGACATATGCTTTGATCAACAGCTCTATTTCATGACCCTTTCCTGAATGCATCACCCCATTGTATGGTACTTCTCCAACTGGCAGTGGTACCCACTTGATTATGTGGCACCCTGAGGACATACTGCTATCCATTTGCTATCCAAATCCATTTGTCCTTTAGCCACTCCAGCTACCTGTTGGATGCTTTCCTTGCCTACTCTCCTTTCCTTCCCTTACCTTCCTCCCCCTCTGTTCCCACCCCATTCCCCACTTATGCCATAGCTTCTTATAGTGCTAGCTCACTCATTCAACTGCTTGGAGGTATTGCATTTCTAGATTGTGTTTACTCATTTTACCTAGTTGTTTAATAAAATTAGGTTTACGATTAGCATATAGGCTATACATCTTGGTTACTTTCTAGGCTGTTACTGACCAATTTCAGCACATGTCTGATATCACATTAGATTTTCTAGCTCCAACTGCCTGTGTCTGGATATTGAAACCTGTAATGCTTTCCACCAGTGAACTCAGGAAGTCTCTGATTTCCCCTAGCTGGGAGGTCTCACTTAGTTTCCATGTTTCCATTACTCTTGGTGGCAGACCCTCTGGTTCTCTATAACATGATTTGGACTGTACTGGTGTGCATACGAGAGCTCTAGTAGGCAACTTGTGAAAGGTCTATGTGTATATAATGAATGGGCAACCTGTGATTTTCCTTTTCTCTGCCTTGTATACTCCTCCTCTGGGTTGGTATTATTTGCAACACCACAATAATTCCTTCCTATTTTGTACACCATGGCCACCCTACAGTTTGAAACCTTTAATGTCCATTGCCTGAGCGCACCTGGTAAAGGAAATGGGTTCTCTCTCAGACTTAAAAGTATGAAGATTAAAGTGTCCCTTCCCAAGAAAACAAATTCCTGGTGGAGGAAGCTGAAAAAAATATGGAGGGAATGGGTGGGACTGGGCCGCATAGTTGTGCCCCTCTTCAAAACTGGGGTATCCATTCTGATCTGTAAGTCTCTATGGTGGTCTCTTGTCACCCAGGTCTCTGACTCTGAGTGCAGGTGGGTGTTGGCCAAACTTGCTATACCTGAAGGGCCATTTATCCTCACTAATGTCTATGGTTACAATGTGATGAGGCTACACCCTATTTGTCTCCCTCTGCCAGTCTTTAATGAGACTCACAGACCCTTGTACCCCCTCCTTTTGAGGGAGATTTTAATCTGATTCTTTTTTTCTAACATTGTCTATCCTCCTCAGTCACAGGCCAGACCTTCTTCCATCTTCCACCAGTGTGCTCTGTTCCTCTCACTCCACCAGGAGCACTCAGGACTGGCTGCCTGCTAGGTCTGATGAAGCCAACTTAGGAAAGTGCTCCAGTGGTCCCTCCTACCATTCATGTATCCCCTGCACCACCACCTGTGGGCATCCAGGTGACAGAAAAGCAGTGGGATGTGACACCCTTCCTCACTGGAGGAGGAGGCATCTTGTGGGATACTTGATTCCTACTCCCCCTGGTCAGCCCTCTAATGGCCCAGACTTGTTCCCCAACCCAGGTCATCAGCAATGTGAGCAGTAGCACTACTGCTTAATCTGACTTTCGATCATTATATGGATCATAACTCAGGTCACACAGAAGCCCACACTAGAGCTCTGGCTTCAGTCTGGGACATGATGTCAGTGCATTCTTTACATGACATCTGGATCCAGCAGCACCCCACTACCCTAGACTAGTCCTGCCTTTCAGCCTCCCACTTCATATCCAGCCATACTGATTTACAGCTGACTTCTCTCCCAGTCTCACTGATGGTACAGGTGTCCCACATTGCTCCCCTTTATCAGATCATGCACCAATGGAACTCACTGTACTCTGGGCCCCACACCCAACTCAGCCTCCTGGCTGTTAGACCCCCCTTCTTTTACAGGACTCCAACTTTGCTTCTTGGTTACATGAGGATACTACATCATATTTCTGGGCCAATGACACTGGTGACAACTCTAAAGTCACCCTATGGGAGGCTTTCAAGGCTTATATGTGGTGGTATTATACGTCTATGTGGCCTTTCACCACAGAGCAAGGCAGAAGCAGCAGAAAGTCCTTGAAGCAGAAATGGACACCAAAGTGAAAGAGCTCAAGAACTTGTTGCCCATCCAGCTCCCCGTCCTTTGGAACATTACATCTCTCCACATGTTCTTGACTATGCTATCCACCAGGAAGGCTGTGCTGGCAGTGCTACACTTGAGAAGTATTAGTCCTGGGATGGGAGCAAAAGCTAGCAAGCTTCTGTCTTCTCAGCTATATGCAAACAATAGGCTGGCAGACATATCCACAGCCTGAGAGATGATGCAGGCTCTCTGAGGACTATGCCTTCCATGAATCAATGGGATCATGCATTCTTTCTACTTCTCTCTATGCTTCCCAAGGCCCCATTAGTAAGCGAGACTGGCATCATTCTTGGACAGCTTGCATATCCCAACCCTGTCTGATGCACACAAGGTGGACATAGATGTTCCTCTCATGATCTTGGAGGTCAGGATGGCCATTGGCACGTTATCCCCTCACAGATCCCCAGGCAGTGATGGCATTCTCATTGACATCAACCAGTTCATCCCTGTCAGGGTGGCCTCTGCTCTACATTTGGTATTCCAGGAGTAAATGGTTGCTCTCTTTAACTGCCCACTGTGTGAAAGGCCTTGATTATCGTCCTCCCAAAGGGGAAAGACCCAGCTCTGCCTGGAAGCTATAGGCAAATGCTAAGGTTCTGGCTAAGCACTAGCTACCAGATTGGAATACATCCTGATTCTCCTCATTCACCCATCTCAGGTGGGATTTGTGAAAGGATTCCTCAGCTCAGACCGTTAGAGGGCACTTTTCTACCTACTGTCCTGCACCAAACACAGCCCCACTTTAGCCATGGCTATGGCCATTGATTTTGAAAAGGCCTTTGACTCATGGAGTGGTGGTAACTCCATGACATTTAATGCAGAATGGGCTTCGGGACTCTTTTTGGGGCTGGGTATGCCCCTTTATACAGGCCTCTGACAGAGTACTGACCAGTGCAATCCTGTCTGACCCATTTCCCTTGCAGAGGGGTACCAGGCAAGGCTTGCCCCCTTTCCCACCTTCTTTTCATCCTGGCCATTCTGCTTCTGGCCATTGTGGTGTGCAGCACCCAGACTTGTGAGGACTCAGGGTAGGGCAACTAGAGGTGTACACTACTGAAAGTGGATGATTGACTAGTGCTTCTTCAGGATCCACCCTCAGGCATCACTGACCTCCCAGACCTCTTGGCTGACTTCCATTCCATCTCTGGTCTCAAGACTAATCCTACCAAGATTGAAATTCTGCCATTAAATGCCCTGTGCATGCAAGCCATAATACAGCCATGTAGTCTCCAGTGGTCCTCCACAGGACTAAATACTTAATATTTGGATTTGTCTAGATGCCACAGGCATGGTATCTGATAACCTTTCCCCACTCCTGCAGAAGCTCAGGGAGGACTGTGCCTGGTGGAAATTGCTCTGTCTCTCCACAGCAGGAAAATATCAGCAGTTAAAATGATAATGGCTCCTAAATTGATTCATTCCTTGGCTCATAACTCTCTTTCTACACCCAGTGCCTGGTTTGCAAATTCGATACCCTTGTGGGGAACTTCCTCTGGGGTGGTAAACCAAAAACAAAAATCAGACACTGCAAAAGAATTAAGGCAGAAATAGTCGTGAAGCATTCAGGCTTCTTTTGCCTAGTAAATCCTGCCTTGCAGGAAAATGAAGCTTTGAATTATTGGGGTCATGTAATTTGATATTTCCTTGCACAGAATGACTTATTCAGCAGTGCTAACCAAGGAAACAAAATAAAATATCCCTTCAGAGTTTCTATTAAGCATTATGGTGCCCATCTCCTTAAATATTCTTAGTTTTGCCCGTGTGGCATTGACAAGGAGCTAAAAGATTGTCTGAGGGCTGTTGCTTCATTATTGCTGACTGAAGCAGATGGCATGTGGTGCATAGGTTATTTTTCCTGCTGTCTCACTGCTAAATGTCAAAACAATCAACCCTTGATTAGAAGAGCTGGCAGGACATCACACCCTGATATTACAGTGACATTGTAATCATATCCATCCACAGTCTTTACCACTGTGATTTCTAGAAGGAATTAAATGGGAAAAAACCTGCTGCATACAATATGTTGAAGGAATGGTGAATTGAAGGAGCTGGGATTTTTTTCTGAGAATTCTGCTCCTGTATAGCATACATTAAACAGTTACAATTGCTTTTTGTTATTCTTGGCAAATTCACAGAAACTACCAGAAGCCATGTTCTGGGTTCTGACAAGTAATATTCTGAGTTGTAGCCAAATACTGCAATGTAAATAGTTTACTTGGAGCTCTGCATATGCTTGTGCTTTTCTGGTCTGGATTGTAATGTATCTATTTTCTACCTCTAAATTACTGTAAGTTAAGCATTTTCTTTGAGTACTGTCCTATAAACTATTATTTCAGTTCCTATATTTTGAAAAAAATTAAATAACAACCTTAGCTTAACAAATACTGTAATGTATAACTGGAACTTGAAATGCAAATATAATCTCTTACCTTAATTGTTCATCATAATTTACTGTTACCCTCTTTCTTCTGTGCTATGCTTTTCTCTCTCTCTCTCTCTCTCGTTCTTAGATTATACAAGTATATAATCTTAACAGCAGACGTGTAGCTGTGCCATTCAATGTTTTGGTAGTATATTGTTGCTACTTCATTGACTGCATATTTAGTATGTTACAAATAAATGCTATTGCCATGGAGTATAAGATCATTTTGACATTATCTGGCACACGTTGTTCTAAAACTACAACAGGGCACAACCTGTTCCCCAAAAAGCACCCCCAAATCTGACAAGTTCTAGTCTAAAATGTAGAGCCAAAAATAGCAGTTTACGTGGTTTGAAATGCAAATGAGAAATTAGAATGTAATAATCGCCATATACTTAATATGCAAATGCATGCAGATTGCAAGGTTCAAAAATAGGTTTGAAAACAGGAACCCTTTAGATCCCATTGGGGCTTTAATTAGAATTATCTCACACTTGAACTGGAGAATGTTTGCATTCTCTCTTTAGAATCAATGGGTTGTTTTCTTTTCAAGCAGTAATAGTGCATCATTAAAATGGCAAATAAAAATAGAGAATAATGTATGGGCAACAGTGTGTAATGATTTTTCACACCCCTGTGTGATTCCACATATTTGACTAGACCAAATGGCAAGTGGCTTGTGACTATCACACAGAGAGTGTCTTAAAAACAAGTTGTCCCTGCTGCCCTCTTTATAATTACAGTAACAGAACAGCAGCCAGCTACCATAGTAGAGAGCCAATCAAATACAAAAGGTATATTTTGCTGCAGCAGCTGTGTACTTGGTGCTGTGTGCAAGGCGAAGGCAATGCTCCATTACATGCATTCAAGTGTAATGAATCCAGTGTGTGTGATGGAGAACTTTAGGTACAGTAGTAGCTTCAGGTTATTATCAATTCTAACCAGTAATTAATAACATTTATATAAAGCTTATGACAGCAGTATAGTGGACAGAGACCACATGCACCTATTTTCAACAGGTTTGCAAAATAGGAGACAGAATTTAAAAGATAGGGCCCATTAGAACTTTAAAAGTAGGGTTTAGTTCGGATCCAGTGAATTTTACAGTATGTGTTTTGTTTATGTTTATAAACTTTGCAGGCCAGTTGTGCTGAGTCTTTTTCATAATAACTATGTGTGTATTTTCATCAGTAAGACTGTTAAGATTTTTCAAATTTATAAAAGTAAATACTTGTTTGATCTTAAAAACTGTTGAAAGCCAGCTCATTTAATGGAGACATCTGGGTTAAAATAACAAAGTTTACTATGATCAAGAGCCATTAATGTCTGATAAATGAGGCACAAAATGAAAACTTAATTTCCTGAAACAACATCCAATTGATATGACTGTTTATAAACAAGCAGTGAGTAATACATAAATGTTTATTTCCCATCACTAAATACAGATGTATATGCATCTGTGTGGTTATTCCCGAACCTGATGAAACACCATCAGAATCTCTAAAAGTAATACATGTTACAAAAGGCAGTTCTCTGAAAACATGTGTTTTACAGTTACAAATGGGTGAACAGTGCAGTAACTGTACTTACCTTTAAGAAGTCAAAATAATGTGACCAAGAGCAGACGTCACTTCAGTAGATTATTTTATAAAGATACTGCATTCTGTTCAGCTATTGTTATACAATTTACTAGAGAACACCTATTAATCAATGCAGCATGTCTTTCCTAGGTTTTGCAGTATATTTTTGCTAACTTATCCATGAATTCTACATAACAAGTATTCATCTGACATGTCAGATTTTATAGTGGACTTTTACTGTGCTAGAGATGATTGG
Source organism: Neoceratodus forsteri (assembly GCA_016271365.2). Taxonomy (NCBI): domain Eukaryota; kingdom Metazoa; phylum Chordata; order Ceratodontiformes; family Ceratodontidae; genus Neoceratodus; species Neoceratodus forsteri. Next base: position 1,529,832,001 of record CM028131.1, read on the forward strand.
ATATGTCTTATACATTTCAACACAAGCAACAGGAAAGGGCTGCATGGAAGAGACCAAAAGCAAGAGAAACCGTACTGTACCTGCACATTAAAAGCTTTATCAAAGCTAAACAAACATTTGTCAATGCCAGATATTCACTATTTGCATTGCTGTTGTAGCTGGTCTTGCTTGTATACATTTTACTGTTTATTTACCGGATAGACCAGATGAGATACAGTATCCCATTTTCATTGGTGTCCTGCTGTTACACATCTTTAGATTGTATTTACCAGGATAGGCCAACAGAGCGGCAATACTCAGTGCATATTTAACCCAATTTTCCAACAGTCATTTTATGACCTGACGTTATGCTCAAGATAGGTGGAATTTTTAAATCTCATCCAAAAGGTGATTTCACAGTGTGACTATGAAAACAAGATTCGGAGGGATTTGAAAATGACATCTGTCCTATTCAGAAGGTGGGGTAATACAAGAGATATACTGAACATTAGGAATCAAAATCTACAAGAAAACAAAGTTATGAGTAAATGTTGGAACAATTCAAAATTTCTTTATAACGTAAGTTACTTTTTTTTCAAATTTTGGCCTCAAATTTTCAACATAGTCTTTTTATGACGTTCCTTAGAAACATAGAAACATAGAGTTTGTCAGCAGAAAATTACCCGTAGGCCCATCCAGTCTGCCCTTGTCCCTGCCTAGTTTGTCACCACTACCCTAGTTGGTCATAGGTGTCACTCCCTACCCTGTTCCTCTACCTAATATTCCCCTGTGCCCATCCCATGCATGATTCAAGCTCTCCACAGTTCTTGCCCCCACTAACTCCTCTAGCAGGCTGTTCCAGTCATCTACCACCCTTCCCATGAAGATGTATTTTGCACATCTCTCTTAAACTTCCCTCTTAGCTTCATTTCATGCCCCTTGTTCTAGTACCTTCCTTTCTCTGAAACAGATCCTCCACTTGCAATTTGTTCACTACTGTGAGGTACTTCTAGGTTTCGATCATGTCCCTCTTGCTTTGCTCTCTTTCAGAAGTACATGCAGCCTTTCCTTGTATGTCTTTTCTTGCAACCCCTCACCATTTTGGTTGCCCTCCTCTGTACTGCTTCCACTCTTTCAATGTCCTTGTGGAGGTGCGGCCTCCAGAACAGCCTGAGTACTCCAGGTGGGGCCTCCTCCTTCTGAATATGACAGGTGTCATTTATAAAATAGTGGCCAAAACTTCATTTCGCTCCACAAGTGTGAAAACACATTTGGTTGGGATTTGGAAAATGACAGCTGTAATGTCCATGAGGTGGTATAAGGAATAGGCATGTTGAAAATGTGGGGTCAAAATATTGAAAATGACTAAATTGATGAGCGTGTATTGAAAACTTTCACCATATGTTCATAACTTTGTTGTTTTAATATTTTGATCCCAAATTTTGAACACAACCTTCTTATGACCCCACCTTGTAAACAAGAGCAGAGAAAATGTTCAAATCCTGTCTGAAAGGTGATTTCTTGCCAAAATGTGAAAACACATTTTGGCCAGGATTTGAAAATGACAGTTCATGAAGTGATGCAAAAAAATGGCCATGCTGAAAATTTGGGGTCAAAATATTGAAAATTACCAAAGTTATAATGTATCAATCAATCAATCAGTCAATCAATCTCCATTTAACCAAGTGAGCATCACTAAGAATAACTCACTTACAAGATGAGCCTGGGCATTCACATATATACTGTAAGTATAGTCAACAGTATATACAATGTATATGTATGTGTATGTGTATGTGTATGTGTATGTGTATGTGCATGTATGCTCATAACTTTGTTGTTTTCAATATTTTTATCCCAGATTTTCAACATAGCCTTTTATGACCCCAACTGATGAACAAGGGTGGAGAATTGCTTTAACATCCTGCCAAAAGATGATTTAACACCACAAGTGCAGCACACATTTTGGCCAGTATCTGAAAAATGACAACTGTCATGGTTATGAGGTGGTATGAAAAATGGCTATGTTGAAACTTTGGGGTGAAAATAATGAAATTACCAAAGTTATGAGCATGTGTTGAAAATGTTAACATACACTCATAACTTTGTTGTTTTTATTATTTTTACTCCAAATTTTCAGTATAGTTTTCTTATGACCCCCTCATGAATAAAGGTAGAGAAAATGTTAAAATTCAGCCCAAAATGTGATTTCACGCAGCAATCACAAAATCACCTTTCAGGACAGATTTGCATAATTTCACCACACTTGTTCATGGGGAGGCCCAAAAAGCCATGTTGGAAACTGGGGAAAGCATATTCAAAATGACCAAGTTGTGAAGACAAGTTCAAAACCCACTGAAATATATTAAACCGCATACCTGATTTCCTCAGTTCCCAGTCAGGAATTGAAGAGTGAAGATGAGTCTCGGGTCCAGACAGGAAGTATGACATTCGACCCCTGGTGGATACGTAAGGGATGTGGGGTTGTGGGTGCTGGCTGGGAGGGTCAGGTGGGGAGGGTAATGGTGGCAGTGTGCGGCAGTGGCAATAGACACTGATGGATGGCTTTCTTTTTCAGGGTATATAAAAACAATAATAATAATAAGAAAGACTATGAGGGTGGTTTCTTTATTTCCAGTATGGATGGTAGAAAATTGACACCCCAGTGTTAGTGTTATGTTTGACAGCACCAGGGTGGGCTCCCGGTGTTGCACAGTGGAAAACAGGTGGGGTAGGGGTACTAGCGGCATGGCAGCAGCAACAGACATCGATGGATGTTTTTCTTTTTACAGGTGTATAAAAATAAAAAAGATTACAAGGCATGGTTTTCTTTATCTCAGGTACCAACACTGGAGATTGGGCATCCCTGTGTCAGTGTTATATTTGGTGACACTGGGGTGTGCCCCAGTGTTGCACAGTGAAATGGGCAGGATGGGGGTATTAGCTGGCACTGGGATTGGGCACCCGGTGTTGCAAAATTAAGAAGAAGGAAGTGATGGGAGGTAGGAGGATACTTGGCAGAGGTGGGAGAGCGGTTCTACATTGGGTAGACCACAGCAGGCCGATCATGCAGCTAATCAGCTCTGCTTGCTGGGTGGCTTGTGCAGATCAAGGAAAGAGCGCCCTACGATTTGGATTGGCTCTTCTCTTTGAACGACATGAAGCTTCACCCAGCAAGACCAGAGGTGTCATGATCAGCCTGGCTGATGATTAGTCTGACACCGTCAAGACCCTTGCAGACTGCCCTGCATCGACTGAAGTGATGCACCTCTCAAAATCCACTATCATACCAGTAGATTTTCCCTTTTACAAGCACAAGTGTGAACATAAAAGCAATGTTATATACTGCAGTATTAGGAGGACACCAAAACCAACTTCTCAGGGAAGGGAAGGTCAGGTGGTGACAGTCACGATGGGGTAGTTGGTTTCAGGGTCCTTTTAATACTGCAGTATGTAAGCTTTATTAAATCTTTTATGTGCAAGTATACCTTACTTGTGGTCTCTTCTGTGACACACTTTGATTTTCTTCCTTTATATACTTCCAGATACACCCAAGTTTCATTATATGTGGTTACATGGCAGTGATATACATATTGTGGGATTTGCATTAAGATAAGGCAGATTCTTATTTCTGAAGCAGAGCTTGGAGTTTATAGGGTTCAGGGTAATGTTAAACACTTTTTTAAATCCTCTATCCATCCCAAAGTGGTCAGAGCTAATCTCATTGTCCCTCTCCCCAATCCAAGCAAGTTCCCCTCTCCATCTCCTCAGCTGTCTCCCCATAGACAGATTTTCTAAACAACAATTGGCAGCTTACACTGTGATTTATACTGCAGTTTTAGGACAGTAGAAGGCTAAAGCCCATGATAACTGTCCCCACTACTCAGTGGATGTAACTTCCAGAATTATAGCCATCAAGAAAGAATCCATTTTCTTAAAATCATTGAAATTAAGTGATAGAACTACATCCTCTGGAAGGTGGTTCCACATTCCGATGGCTCTAGGTATCGATGCATACTTCCTCAGATCCGTTCTTTGGGTACTTTCCAGTAGTTGTTCCCATGCCCTCTTAGATCATGTGGGCAGTTCTTATGTTGAAGAGCAAGTTCAGTCATTAAATCCTTGTCGTCAATAGTTTATAAAGACTAAGTAGATCCCATATTTCTTCTTAGATTTAATGTCCATAAACCCAGATCTTTTATTCTGTCATTATATGTCTTATATTTTAACCGGAATTAGCTTAGTGAACCTCGCTGTCCTCCATCCAAGTACTCGACTTCCTTCTTCAGGTAATTGCTCCAAGATTGGGAATAGTAGTAGAAATGAGGTCTTACATTATATATGATATATATAGTGGCACAAGTACAGTTTCAGATTTACTAAAAAGGATCTCCTGACACAGTTAATAAGGTGGTTGGTATAACTACACATTAAATTACATTGGGTACTACTCTTAAGATTATTGCTGACTGTTATGCTTAGATGTTTCACTGTATCAACTACCCTTAATTTAATACCATTAATATAGTAATCTTGTTTCCTATTGTTTTTCTGAAATGCATTACAACACACTTAGATATATTGAACTGCATTTGATTCCTATGAGCTCATTCAGAAATGCAATGGAGATTATTTTTCATAGTAGACCTATTGATTTCAGAATTTACCAGTCCACCAAGTTTGGTGTCATCTGCAAACTTTATAATTATAGTCTATTTCTACTGTAGATCTTAAGGTCATGGATATAAATGTTAAAGAGTAGGGCCCCAGAACTGACCCTGTGGGACTCACTGGTCACATCCCTCAGCTGATAAGCATCCATGTATTCTCACCTGCTGCTTTCTGTCTATTAACCATTGTGTATCTGCTAACAATAATCATATTAACCCCATGCTGGATAGTTTGGATAAGATCATCATATGAGGCAGTGTATCAAAAGCTTTTGGAAGTAAAACAAAATGACATCTGAGGCAGCATTGTTGTCCAGATTATGGCTAATGAAATCATGGAAGCTGATCAGATTTGTATTATAGCTTCTATCCTAACAAAACCATGCTGAGTCTTGTTGGCTAGTCCTCTTGTGGCTAGTTCATTGCTTATTGCATCTCTTACAAAAGTCTCAATTTTTTGCCAACAATTGACATTAGGCTAATTGGTCTGTAATTTCCAGCTATAAATTTTCTTCCCATTCTTAAATATCGGGATCACCACTACCTCTTTCAGTCTGATGGCACAATGCCTCATTTATAGATTTATTACCAATAGCTGCTATTATGGGAGCCAGTTCCTTTGCTAGTTCCTTCAGTAACCTGGGGTGGAGGCCATCGGATCCTGCTAATTTATTGACATCTAGTGTTGATAGGTGTTTATAGACTATAGCAGGATTACACAGGACAATATCCTGCTGATGGCTACTAATCAAGTCTCCTGACTCAGCTGTCAGAGGTAATGGCGAGGCAAAGACCGAAAAAATAATTGTTGAATATCTTGGCTATTTTATTGGGGTTACTATGAATAACTCTGTCCTGGAATAGGGACCTATAACCCTTGATGAACCCTGGAATCATTTATATAAGAATAGAATGCTTTAGGGTTTAATTTAGTACTAGACAATCTAAATTCTAGCCCCATCCTAGCCTTTGTTATAGTTACTTTTAGTTTCTTCAGAGCAGTCTTGTATTTACCAGTATAAGCAGAAGTTTGATGTTTTTCATAGCAACATAACAATGTTTTCATGAGTTATTAACCTTTTAATTTTTGAATTAAACCATAGGGCATTTTCCCCTACTGTTGTACCCTGGTCTGGTAGGGACATATTTGTTCTCTAGTGATTTGATAGCCTTGACAAGCATATTCCAAGATGCCTCAGTACCCAAACTGACATTTTGTCCATAACATCAAGTTTTACCAATTCATCCTTTATAGCCTCTACATTTGCCCTATGATAGTATATATAAACTGTCACTCCCTTAGTGAACTTTTACGTCTGTTAATTTCAAGCCAAAGAATATTATGGTCACTAGTGGATGAAGTTGGGTCAATGGTGATAGCATTGATTTCAGATGGCTTGTTATTTATAACAACATCCAGAATATCCCAGTCAGGCCAGTTATGAGTTGTTTGAGGTCTAAGGATGTTAGTATTGCTAGAAACTTTGTTTCCTGAGTACCCAATGCTATCCTTGCCTGCCAATCGATGTTGGGCATATTAAGGTCTCCCATTAAGAGGACATCACAGTTGTCTGTCATTTCCTCAATTTGGTTATACAATATTTCATTTAATTGTTAATTAGAGTCTGGTGGTCTATAAAATGAACCCAACCTAAATTTCCTCCCGATAAGTTCTACTATAGTCAGCTAAATGAATTCCATATTCTCACCTTTTGGCGTATTTTCAATTTGGTAGCATTCAATACTGTCCTGATGTAGATGGATATGCCTCCCCTTTTTGGCCATGTCTTTCCTTGCTAAATAACCAATATCCAGGGATAGTGCTACTCTAAGAACAGCTAGTGTCCCACCAGGTTTCAGATAAACATATAATATCTGGGTTCCTCATGTTAATAAAGCAAGTCAATTCAGATAATTTATCTTTATTTAAACCCCTTGCATGCTGGCCTGGTGGCACAAAGGGTTGAGGTGCTGGTGCCTTACCTCATGTTACACCTGGGTTGAGGCAGGTCTGGGCAGAGGTCGGCAGGGGTAGGAGTTGGATTGGGCACCGGAAGACTGCTCTCCTCTTCTGGGGTGGGCTGGGGAAGTGTTGCTCTGTAGCGGCCCCAGTGGAGACCAGGAAGCACAGATGCAGTGCAAATTGGGAAGCAGGAGGAAACAAGAAATATGGAGTGTCCACCACTAGGATGATGGCTGCCCCAGATTGGTGCATCCTCAGGACTCTATTATAACTGACCCGACTGCAGCAGCACCCAGGGCCAATACCTAGGCCACCAGGCCCCTTCTCCATGGAAGAGGAGGACCCACTTTCGATGAAGGATAATGTTGGGTTACCCTGAAGTGGCTGCAATATGCGGTCAGGATTGGTGGTGGAATAGAGAGGTGCAGGTCCTTGGGGCAATTGGCCTGAAGGAGGGTAGGGGAGGGGAAAAAACTCCTTGCATTAAAATAGATGACTTTAACAGTTTTTTTGAAGCGTGTCTTTTATTCTTATTGCAATCAAGGTTGTTCTTCTGTATTTTCCCAATCACCCTGTAGTTATCAGTTTAAATTGTGCCTAAATACTTTTTCAAGTCTCAAACCCAACTTCCTACTGCCTTTAGTACTAAGATGCAACCCATTCCTATAGTACAAATCTGGTGTTCCTGAAAAAGTGTCCCAATGTCTGATAAAATGAAACTTTCTTTCCCTGCACCATGTTCTCAGCCAGTAATTAATACGGCCAATTTTTTGTTGTTTGCTGTAGTGAGCCCTGGAGACTGGTAACAATTCCGAGAAGGCAATTTCACATCCTTTACTCAGTAATTTTCTGCTAGTATATTATAATCCTTCTGCAGCTCAGCCTTGTCTTTTTCCCAACATCATTAATACCAATGTATAAGAGTGTCAGTGATTTTTCACTTGCTCCTTGCAGAATGTTATCTGCCATATACACCAGGTTTAGAATACCTACCTGTGAAAACTACTGACCATCACATTTTCCTTATCAGATTTACAGATATACCAGTCTGTGTATTTCATGATTGGATCACCTAGGACTATGGTCTGTCTGGGGCTGGGGTCAATGTGGATACCAGTATCAGTCTGAGTAATAACTTGGAAAGATTATTGGTGATTGCGTGCTTATGATCGGTGAGGTTCTTCACCCAGAGCAGAAAATCTGTTTGAAAGAGGAATGTCTAGTCCAGTGCCCTTCTACATTTCCTAACTCTTCTGGGTGAGTTTGGGGAGGTACCAGCGTTCTGACTGTTAGTATCATAAAAGTTAACAACCTCACTATTACCTGCCTCTTGATCATATTGACTGTTTGGAGGTATATCTAAACTTTCGCTATATCTCCTGTGCATTTTCTCTTTTGCCTGCACTAGACACCAGTCATTATCATTCAATGTCTCCTCATTGTTGTCATTCATTTTGTTATCTGGAATGTGAGGTCTAAGTCTATGTTGGTTGGAGTAGAATGGTTACTTTGATTTAAGGCAATGATTCTATTAGCCATTTGTTCCTGACTCTTTTCTAAAGCTTCCAGTTTGTTATGAAATAGAATAAGTACAGCCTGCATTTATCACAGACAAACTCCCTTTATCAATTTAATGCCCATTAGCTTATACATTAGACAAACAATGCATGTGTACCCTGTTTCAACCTCTAATGTAATTACTGTATCTGCCATATTGATTCAATTAGCAGTATGATTCCCTCAAACAGCATGGCAGTAGTTGTAAGTGATACAAATCAAAATACATAGTGGCCAGCAATTAATCAGATGACACTTTTGATCAGTGACAGTCTAAGAGAGGACTGTAGTTTGCATTGGCTGGTTTGATTACAAACCACTCAACAGAGGACCAAAATGAGAATTGGCTTGTTTGAGTCCCTTGTGGTGTATGCCTATGTTATGGGAAAAGAGCGGGCGGATAGGGACAGTGGGGACAAGGAGATGCCCTGGGGTGAAATGGGCCCAGGAAGGGGTCCTCCTGCTTGGTTCCCATACCCAAGGGTTCTGACTGTAGTCAGCAGGTAACACGGTCATTCTCGGTGGCTCATCCTACTCGGCGGTGTTGTGCAACACCAGGTCTATTAGAAACAAAATGGCTGTTATAGCTGATTTTGTTGGGACATCGAACCTGGCGTGCATCACTGAGACCTGGCTGGATGAAAATGCTGGACCAGTTTTGGAGGCAGCAGTTCCAGCCGGGTACTCGGTGATACACGCCTGAGGTTGAGATCATGAGGGGGTGTTGCCATCTGTTTTAGATCAGAACTGGGCCTAGTGGAGGTACCGGTGGGAACTACCAAATCCTTTGAATGTATCGTGGGTGAGGGTGTGGGGTGCAGGATACTTCTCATATACCATCCACCAGGTGATGGGAATGTTTTCCTGCAGAAGTCGCGGACCTCGTTGTCGACCTGACATTGGGGTCCCCAGATGGTTGGTTCTGGGGACTTCAATGCCTGGGTTGATATGAGGTCTCGCAGTTTGGTCAAGACTTCCTCCAGTTAATGATGTCACTGGGCTTCACACAGGTTATTTCCTCCTCGACCCATATTGGTGGTCATTCACTGTTTTGGTGTTCCTTCTGGGGATGGAGATATCCGACCTGGTGGTGGAACCAGTCGGATGTTCTGATCATCACTCCATTGGGTTCAGTTTTGTGGCCACCCTTGTAGGCCCGGCCCCTACGGAGATGGTCGGTATTCGCCCTTTAAAGGTGTTTCCCCTAATGACCTGATGGAGGTGCTGGACCTATCAGGCTTAGAGGTGCATGGATCCAGGAGAGCTGGTACTTGCCTATAATGAGAGGCGGTGGCAGGGCCCTGGATTCCATTGCTCTGTTCATGTTCATCCTCCTCACTCTTGACCCAAATCTCCTTGGTTTGATGAGACTTTGAGGAGTTGAGGAGGTTGAGGAAGGTTGGAGAGGTGCTGGCGGAGGTCGGGTCAGGATTGTGACAGACTTAGTTTGATGGATCACTATGTGATCTATCAATCATCAATCTCTCATAAGAAGGCAGAATTCCTGTCCAGAGATTTGCTGCTGCACAGAATAGACCAGCTCAGCTCTTCGGACTGTGGACAGATTGTGCAATCAATCTGTCTGCAGTCCAGAGACGCGTTCTCAAGAACGATGTGAGGATTTTGCTCTATTCTTTTCAGATAAGGTTGCCACAATCAGATCGGACATCCATCTAACCCTCTCTAATGGGAGTAGTGATGGTCGGCAGGAGATGTCGGACACCCAGTTTGTGTGGTCTGTCTTGACCTTCCCACAATTGAAGAAATTGTGATGATCATCATATTAGCGTCCGACCAACTGTAGTTTGGATCCGGGCCCACATGTCTCTTAGTGGGGTGTGTGGATAAAATTGGCCCCATCCTAGCTGAGATAGTCTGTAGGTCCATGGAGAGGATTTTTCCAAATCCTGTAAAGGAGGCGGTGGTTCAGCCCTCCTTAAGAAATCCTCCTTGGACCCGGACTGCCTGGCAAACTACAGGCCTGTCTTTAACTTACCATTTGTTGGTAAAGTTATTGAGAAGGTGGTTGCTTTGCAGTTAGATGATCATTTGACCAGCCACAATCTCTATGATTCTCTCAGTCGGTTAGAAAAGACATAGTACCGAGACAGTTCTGATTCGGTGCTAAATGACCTCTAATAGCGAGAATCGAAGATCTCGTTCCATTCTGGTCCTTCTTGATCTCTCTGCATTTGATACTGTAGACCATGGTGTGCTATTGGAATGCCTGTGGTCTATCTGTGGACTGTCTGGTACAGTCCTCAGTTGGTTTTGGTCTTACCTCGAGTGAGGACTCAGAGTGGTGTCTGGGATTTTCCTCAGCATCATTCTCCCTATCCTGTGGGAAGTACCGCGGGGAGTTCCATTTAGCACCCATGTTGTTTGCAGTATATATGCCATTAGGAAGCGATTATTAGGCGGTATGGTCTGAGTTTTCACTGCTATGCAGATGATACTCAGCTGTACATGTCCTTGCAGCGTCAAGATGCTGCCTTTTCGGTCTTTAATAACTGTCTTGCTGAAATCCAGGACTGGATGAATGTGAGTTGGCTGAGGTTGAACCCTGATAAAACTGAGGTGTTGGTTGTGGGCCAGGATCGCGGGAGGTGGGTTTATAGGTTGGATCACCCTCGGGTTTATGGCTCTGGGATATCCTGCAATTACCTCAGACTGGTGCGGAATCTGGGCGTTGTATTTGATGACCGCTTGACATTTAAATCTCAGGTGTCAGCGGTTGTCAAAACCTCTTTACCATCTGAGAACATACCGCCCTGGTGAAACACCTGGTTCCCCCTGACGATCTGGGTTTATTTTGGTCCACGCTTCAAGCACTCTCCCCGCCTTGACTACTGCACCGCTTCACCTAGGGCTTCCTGGGTTGAGATTCGGCCGCCTGCAGCTAGTGCAGAATCGCGGCAGCCAGGCTGTTGATGGGCTCATCTAGGGCCAGTCATATAGCGCCTGTGCTCCGTGGTCTGCACTGGTTGCCAGTTGCTGGCGAATCACCTTCAATGTCGGTTTGCTGACCTATAAGGCCCTACATGATCAGGGACCAGTTTACCTGAAAGATCTCCTTCATCCCTACTGTCCTCCCGCTCTCTCCGATCCACTGATGAGGATTGCTAGAGATTCCCAGTGTTCGTTTAAAAACTTCAGGGCAAGATCATTTAGTTTTATGACCCCAACCCTGGGAATTCTCTACCTCGTCAGGTTTGGGAAAGCCCCACTGTCCATAGTTTTAAAGAATCTTTAAAGACTCACCTCTTTAGTAAAGCATATAATGATTTTAATATTGTTGTTTACTGTATTTATATTTGTTTTATTTAGTATTGTACAGGCACTTGGTTTTAGAAAGGCGCCTTAAATAAATAAATAAAGATTGAGATTGAGATTGTGTGTATTAGTTTCAAACGCATAGTTTTTTAATTTATATTATTAATGAATAAGTTATAAAGTTTATTTCTAAGTTTTGATTGTTCATCCTTTGTTATGCATGAGTTGTTATGCAGGAGCCTCCGCTTGGCCGTGTCATCCTGAGTCCTTTTCCTGGTTGACTACAGGATTACTTTCTGTGGTGCAGCTGATAACACTGCCCTCAGTCATATCAAGGTAGTGTTGAAAAAAAGCCTGTCAGCTAGTCTCTGGGTGGATAGGTGGACCCGCACTGACCTCCCCAAGCTAACAAACTGGCTAAACTCTGAGGCTTGACTAAAATACCAAATCGGCCTTATAGCCAAGAAAATCTTAGCTGGTCTCTTCCCGAAGGGCCTGTGGTCTAATCCAGCATGCCCTCAAGCTAGATCCACCAGAAGCTCTACAAAAGACCGCTCTTAGTCCCTCATTGTAGGATGTCCTTGGGCAATGTGCATTCTACTATAGGACCCCCTCTGGATGAATGACCTACCTGTAGATACTGTATCTCCACTGAATTGAAACTAGGCCCTTCAAATCCAAACTTAGAGAGCTACTCCTATCCTCCTGTGTCTGTGATTGCTTATAACTTTCCTCCCTCTCCCTGCTACTTTTCCCCTACTAGCTTTCATGGACAAAGTCTTTTCTGATGGCACCCCCACCACCACTCACCTCCTTCTCCTCCACACCTTCTCCCCATCTCTAAAATGCTGTGTCTATATCCGCCTCCTCGTGATCCCCTCAGCTCTAAAATGATAGGCTTGTGCCTGCTCCTGAGTGTCGCAAATATATTGCTGTTCTATGTTACTTATTGTACTATCCTAATGTAATATCACGGTTTGTTGCTTATCTGCTTGTCGGGACTCAGGGTATAGTTGTTTACCCTCTGTATGTCTTGCACCCAGCTCTGTACCTCATGTGTACACTTGTTCTTTAATTTGTATTGTACAGTTAACTTGTATTTTGATGAGGAGCCTTTGCAAGGAGTCTCTGACTCAAGGTTTGTAATTCTGATATGTTTAATAAATAAAAAATAATAAAAAGAAAGAAAGAAGACTATAACTTGAACTATTGATACAATTTATATGGAACTGACAAGCATCAGTAATGATGTTCTAAAATGCATTTTTTACTTGAATCTAGTCTACTTTGGCAAACCTAAACACTGCACCAGTAAAAGTTCAAAACACAGCATTCATTTTCTTTTTCCACATAGCTGTTTTCCTCACTGTTTGCCACAGAAGGGCTCTCAGCCCTGTCCTCTCCCTCTCACCTGGCACTCTTTCCACAGTCCACCAAGCCCGAGATCCCCACAGATTTCCCCGTGGCAGGGTCAGGAAGGGAGGCTATCCTCCCCACCGGGTGATTCTCACCCAGATTAGGCTGGGTGAACTAGCAATAGTACAGAGTGGAGGTAGTTGGCCAGGACTTCATATAACCTGCTCAACCATTTTTCGGCTTTTTTTTTTCCCACAGTCCCCTGCAGCAGCATATCGCATATGCATGGAGGCAGACATGCACTATGGAACCACAGCCCTCCCATCTTGTCACTCAAGCTGCTGGCGCTACCTACTGGCCTCTACCCGAGGACAGTCAAGGGCCAAGTCAGCAAGCCTCCCACCTCAGGAGAGGACAGCTGTTCATTGGACACTCAATCCTCTCTCACACAGTCAACTCCCAGCTACCCATGCTTGTTGTAAGCCTGGGTCACTGGCGTGGTGAGAAGATGAACACACAGTGCCTTAGCCCTCTGCACCACTAGACCAGGTTCATAGCCTCCATTTTCAACAATAATGTAGACATTCAATTGTAATGCCCATTATTGTTCACCAGTATTTTGTGTTAACATCGAGAGAAGCTCATTTCTATGATGTAAGCAAACACAATTTTGTTCAATGAAATGTAGTTACAGATTTAGCAGTGCAATTGTCACATTGTGTATTGCAAAAGGTGGCACAAAGTGGTTGCATGGATCCCTTTGCACCACTGTGCAAACATGCACCTTTGTGCTATGCACAAAATGATCACAAGCCTTTGCTTCACTGGTGTAATTGGCATTTTACTGTCTCAGTGAAAGGAGCAAGTCCAGTGTGTAATGAAGCATTGTGCTGAACAGTCAGCCACAGACAATGGCACCTCCACTCTGACCACTGTGGAACTGTGAGCATCAGTTCTGCAGGTGTAGTGCAGCCATGCACTGGCTGCAACAGAGCCTGAAATGGGACTGAGAGTAGTGGGGACCATTAACTTCAACTGCATGCATGGAGAAATAGGGATCGGGATTGAAAGTGGGTTCCACTGCACACCAGGGTGGAAAATGTAAACAGAATAAGTTAGTGCCAGTGGAATCAGGTGTGACCAGCAATAGACAAGAGAATTTAAACTGTACATGATCCACAAGTGGGCCATAAGGTATGGGATTGGTAGTGGGTGAGAACTGAGGCAGTAGCCAGCCAATCTCATGACCTCTAGCCATGGCATTGTGCCATGTGACTGGTGCAGTGTTATGGCTAGGCATCTGTGGGGTTGCACTTCAGATGTTTGCAATTACAAACCCCTCTGGGATCACAAATACATGGTGACCATCACTTGCGCTTCAACTTAGCCACGGGGAGACTCCTCCCCAGCAACTAGGTTAGAGGCTTTGTCAAAATCAGTTTTAAGGCTAAAGGGCAGGAAACCTCAATGTACCCTAAGTTTTCCACCCCTGGCAGTGACTGTTCATGTGGCCCCAACTGTTTTGATTTCTTAGACCAGAACTAGCACATTTTTTCTGGATTTTCAAGTTCATTTTATGCATTAAGGGATCACTACTGTGTAACCATGTTTGTTACTTACTGCATAATCTTTAACAATTAAGACTAAAAATAAAAAAACTAACCTGTAGTATTACAGCAATTCATGTGAAATACATCATATCTGAAAATTGTTCAAATACCAAGGAATGTAACTTCTGCAGTATTTCATGTGTGCTACAAACGTCATTGTACAGTTCTGCTACAGTAACAGTATTTTATAAATCTGAACTCATTTGCTATAAGGAAGGAGCAGATTGTAACATTTATCAGTATCATAGATTTATACAAGCATTCTAGGCAGTAATGCCTTGTATTGCTTGCCCTTTTCTCAAAGGGTGTAAGCCACCACTGAATTTCTGATGCAGTGTTCATCTATTCTGATCTTGATTTTTCCGTATTGTTACAGCCTATGACTGCCAATGATAATCTATTGTTGGGGACTTCACTTGGCTCAGAAAGAGCATATCACTGTTGATTTCTCATTTAAGCTATAAACTGTACAGTTGCTGTAGTCGGTGAGGGACATACAACAGGCAGCACCGCCTGCACTGCTGCAGGTGCAATAATAGTTACAGTTGGTGGGATTGGCACAACAGTCTGCAGATGCCATCATTAGGTCTGGCAGAGCATGTCAGAGTGCGCATGCTGCAGGTCAGCTGGCAGGGCTGGCAGTTTCAGGGGTCAGGACCTGGTCCATGGCAGCATACTGTCTATTCTCAGTCCCACAGCTTTCACAGTCCAGAACATGGCTGCCCCAGTGCCACCAGTGAACCCACCCACATTCTGCCATGCCCATGCAGCCCACTATTGGCAACTGGTCCATCTGATCTGTACCATGCCCCTCCCCAATGTGGCTTATTCCAGACACGTGATAGGGTGCTATTAGACCAGCTCATGGCTGGTCTGAGCTCAGATGCAAGTTCAGCCATGGTGAGGCTTCCAAAATCCCAAATAAGGGGATGCTGCGGCCCGCATGGCGCCAAACCTTTATGACTTCGAATGCGTGGCACTTCTGGTGAGGGGTGGTGCAGGGCTGCTTCAGTGCAAGACATCCCAATTGTGATGCAGCCAGCATTAAAAAATCAGGATTGTTACAACATTTAGCACAAGGTGCTGCTTGCATCAAATCCTTGTGGCACAGACACCTTGCAACAAATTTCATCCTTCAAAATCAGGCCCCTTAGATCATTTTTAACCTTCAATCATGTACTTTGCTTCTGTGCTTCTTCAAAACTTGACTTACTTTCACTTAGTTAGATGATATCTTGTCTAAAATAAGATAAGCAGAGGTTGTAGCCTTCAAAAAAGTTACTTTTAAATTCATCATAACTAAAGAAAACTTTCCCTCTTTTGGTGGCTGTACTTTTGTCCTCGGCTGAGATAACTGTACAACACTAATAGGCCTGGATTGGCAATCCAAGTTTCTAAAGTTGCTGTTTCAGTCTTTGTAGACTGATGACAGTGGCCTTTTAATTTCAGTCTTGTCTGTAAGCTAGCCATCTTAAGATGGGAATTGTATTTAAGTCACCCATGGTGCGTTGTATATATGTGCTCTGTGTACTCTGTGCTTTCACATTTACATAATGCATGAATACTAATAATATAAAGTAGCTCTTTATAAACCTTGACCCACTTGCAGCCTAACTGCTCTGCTCCACACTTTCTCCTAACACCCCATTTCAAACCGCTGTCCTACCTTCTGAAATGTTTTTCCAAGTCAGAAGTTCTGCTGCTGACTGCCAACTTGCCCAAATCTGGCACGGTCACCTCAGCCAGATCACCTGACATCTCTGAGACTCATGTGCTCTGATTTCCTTCCACAGGGTCTTGTCAGAGGTGCTTAGTTGCTGGTACAGGGCCTGCAGGGGGCTGGGTGCCCCAGCCACAGTCAATGTTTTTCCTCCATATTTTCATCCTGTGGGACATCAAGCATACAATGGCACAATGTGCATTTCCCAGCCCCAGCATCTGAATGTGTCATCCCTTTACGCAGCATGCAGTGATGTGCTGCCATCTGCATTCTTCCAGGTGGCAGACTACCAGCAGTAGAAGTGAATCCCCTTCCCAAAGGAGGAGAGCCATCCAAGGGCACTCAATCCTCCTCCTCCTCAAACCAATCCTGGGTGACCTGAGCCCATTTCCAAACCTGGGTTGCAGACATAGCAAGCGGCAGTGCTACTGCTATACTACTGGTCCTTCCCTTTGGAGGTTCCCCCCTCTTCATTTCTGAATCTTCTTTACAATCTACAACACAAAAGGCACAAATGTAAATTGATGTAACTATTACATCATCTATGGATTTATATAACATTTTATTGTATGTGGAGAGCATGGATATGTGAAAATTGTAACTCGACTTTAAAATGGAACAACTCTGCTGCTATTTGGCTCCCCAAGATAACCCTCAAATACTGGGCAATTCACTAAAATGAGGCTATCCTGGTGTACAGAAATTCTAAATGAAATAAAAAATACAACATGAAATGCATCAGTTAGTAAGATAACTTAAATTATTCCCAGAAAAGGTACTTTCTGTATATTCTGATAGACTTTCCTTTTGACTTCAATTCACCCTATACGCTTTCTGTAGGGCTGGGTTTTCCAAGCAAGTTTGCAACTACACACACACAACACACACACACACACACACACACACACAAACTGTTTTCTAAAAGAATTATCAAATGAAAATAGCATTTTAGGGTTATGGGGCCTGATTTTCAGAAGGTCAAGTTTGATGCAAAGTGCATGTGCCAAATGGGTATGATGCAAGTTGCACCTTGCATCAAACTTTGCTGCAATCCTGATTTTCAAACACAGGCTGCATCAAATGAGGATGCCCTGAGCCACACATGCTGCAAAAGCACCCTTGTGTCAGGTTGCAAGGGGCTTGTGCCATGGAAGGCTGCACCATCCCTTTTTTGAATTTTGCAAGCTCCGCCATAGATGCAACGGGGGCTTTGCTTAGAGCAGCCAGAAGGTAGTCTACGGGCCCTGCACCAATGTGGGACAATGTTGCGATTGGGGGCCTGCGGGAGGGAGGAACAGAAGGAGCATGGGGGTGACCTAGGTGGTGTGGTGGAGACAGTGGAAGAACAGGGTGGTGATGTGGCACCCAGCCAGGGAGCACTGTGCAATGCCAGACAGCCAATCAGCTGGCAATCCAGGGAGAAATGGCAGGGATGGAAACTGACCTGGCGCAGATGGGCACTGCCATGGCACCTGCCCCAGATGTGCCACAATCCACAAGCCCATACTCGGGAAGCATTGACATCAGGCTGAGAGCTGCCCGTGGTGAGAGAAACATTCTCCTGGCACCACAACAGTCCCTTGGCACTCAGACCCCCTTGTTGTGGTAGCTGCCTCCCATGTACAAGCTTGTGGATCACGGCACCTCTGGGCAGATACCACAGCAGTACCCACTTGGTGCCAGGTCAGATTCACTCCCTGACAATGCTCCCTGGACCACCAGCTTCTTGGCTGCCTGGTATTACACAGTGCACTCCAGTGGAGTGCCACATCACCAGCCTGCTTCTATGCTGTCTTCCCACACCTCTCGGGCACCCCATGCTCCGTCTTCTTCAGGCCTCCTTCTGGCATGTACAGTCACCTCCCACCTTCACATCCATTCTAGTGTTGCACCTGGTGGGGGTGATTCCTTGGTGATTCGCTCTGGTGCACTAAATGCAACTCCTGGGTCTTTGGTGCAGGGACCCAGCTCCTTTTATAAAATTGGGTGCAGGGTCCTGACTCACATGGAGTTTGCTGTAGCCCTAGAGTGAATCAACTTACATCACTCTTAAGACCAATTTAAATTGGGCCTTGATCTTTAGGAAACAAGGTTTGTGGAATCAGAAAACATGACATAAATTTAAGTTAGCCTATTTAGAAACAAAATCAAATCAAACAAATCCTTACTAGTGCAAAATTTAAAACCATAGTATCTTGAAAGAATAAAAGCATACTACTGTATAAGGCACTTTCTGGTGTTGTCTGTAGCTGAATTCCTAACTGGGCATGAAAGACTAAAGAGGTAAATTCAAAATCTAGTTACAGCTGGTGTTAGGAAACCGATTCTGTTTTGAGGTTAATTTGGACTTTATATTCTTTTACTTTTATTAGGAACAATGCATAAGTGCTGCGCATACTCCATAAGTTATAGTACCTCACGTCCACACTGCAAAATCATTCTTAAAGATCCGTACATTATTGAATGAGCACAACTGCAGTGACACTTGGATTTCTTGTAGGCAGGCAGCCTTTACATCAGCATTTTTCAGTGACAGTAAAAGATCATCATTTACTTTCTCTTTCTAACTTCTAAAATAGTTGAGATCACGGAGACAGAGCAGAGAGAGAGAGCAAGAAAGCAGAGTGAGTGAAAAGTATCATTGCTTCAGAATACTACATCTTTGTTTATTTGTATATATATATATATATATATATATATAACTTTTACTTTGAGGAGAGTGTCTTTTTCACAAAGGTTTTTTATCCTCCAGGCAGACCTGGGTGGCTATCAGCACTGTCCTCGTGATCAGCAGTCATCCCTTCCTCTCTCCTGGTCCAGAAGCTTGTTCCCTCTGGCTTCCTCCTGCGGCAGTGTAGAGAGGCTGCCCCCTGGTAGACTTATACAGATTGGCAGATTGGCGCCAGGACTGCAGCAGTAGGACAGATTGCTAGGACTTGGGTAGGGCTTCACAAAGTGCAGGTCTCCATATTTTCTACTTTTTTGTCCCTCCCGTGCTGCAGTACCTGTATGTGTGCACAGGGCGCTCATCCCACATAACTGCAGACCCTCCCTCCCTTCAAGTCGCTCACACCTGTGCTACCACTGGGTCTCCACCTAGTGGCAGTCATAGGCTGAGACAGAATGGCTACCCCCCAGAAAAGAGAACCACCCCTGGGATGCTCAATCCTCTCCCACCACACTAACTCCTGACACATAGGCATGTAATGGTTTTTTCACTTATTTCCTGAAAATCCTATGTGGTTACCAGATTTCTCATGCAGACTCATAAGATAGAAGTCTTTACAGTACTATCTGCCAAAGAGAAAATTTGAAGAATTATAATAGCACTGGCAACAGGTCTGCACATAACCTCTCTCCTTATGCTACTGCAAAGGTAGCCTGGGGCACTCTTCCTACTGTATACAGGGCAGGTAACTTACAGGGCATGACTACAAAGTATCCCAGCACCCTAAGGTGTGTATTTCTGAAAGAAATATCAGAAGGATTGCAAATACAGACAACAGAACAGAAGCCTTGCTGCTGCCCGTGGGAATTGGGGTCTTTGGCTACAGTACATACTGTACACATAGCAGAGGCAGTACAACAGGTACACAGCAATACAATGGAAAGTAATAAGGATACATGATAACTTCACAAAGTGCAGTTGCATCTCAAACAGAATGGCTTTGTTGAAGGATTAACGTTGGCTAAGGTCTCCTAATGCATCTTTTTTTCTTTTTCTGTTGCTGTACTGTTTTCAGATGATGGGTTTATAGCTGTGAAAAAAGGGCCTGCACAAATTCTATTCTGAGTGCATCTTAATGATTTTGACCTTTGCAATTTTTTTTTTCTGGCCAGGGGTACCATAATCATATGATAATGAGATTGTGTTTGTAAAGAAGTTATTAGATGTGCAGCAGTACATTAACATCATTCTTGCAAGCATGCTATTTACAGCACATTTATGAATGGAATAATCTGGTATATTTGATCATTAAAGCTGGGTATTGCATGACAATGACAGTTTTCAGAAGCAGTTCCTAAATGTTCTGCTAAGTGTCTTGACAATATTACTCTCTTTACTCATACTTAACTAACAGCTACAGCTTTGTTTTCATACTTGCACATTATAAAAGATGACAGACTTTCTGCAGGGAGAAAAAGGCAAAGTCAGGGAAGTACCCCACAGGGATCTGGTACAGTATTTTCCACTACACCAGATTTTAAGGCTGTGTAAATACTCAACAGTATCACTTCAAGTGAGGGTAAGATAGGTACTGTATTTTCAGGTTTCTCATGTGCTTCAAAATAATGACACTTTAGTGATAATTATCGTTAATGATAGTTATCTCACTCATAATAAAACATTCATTAATGTCTTATGGAAAAGAAAAGAAAAGGATGGTATGAGGCCATTAATTGATAAACGGAACCACAATTCAGTGGAATGAGTAAATAGCAGAGAAATTCAACAGGGCCCTGCTAGCCAAGAAATGGGCCTGATATACCAATTTCCAGTTAGGCCAGGAAAAACATACTGTAAACTAGCCAGAGGTGGTCTGAGTCTTTTAACACTTCTCACAGCACTGACTTCTACATGACCCCTTTGCACGTAAAACTGCAAAGACTTCCACTCTGGCTGCAATGGACCATTTCTTGACTCTCTTGTATGGTGATGCTGTGCTCCAGTCAACTCTCCTGTACTTCTTCAGTACTTCACATTGCCATTACCAAGTCCAAGCACCACCTCCAATCTGGGGGCAACATACACTACTCAAACTGCTCAACCAGACTAAGTGCAAATCTGACACTGAGGAATTTCCCAGGCTCGAAAAGGAAATCCTGTCCATTGCTAGTTCCCTGCATAACTGACTGGGCTGTGAATCATCCCCCATGATCAGCCTTTTAACTGCAACAGAGGCTCTTCATTACTCCATCCTGTTAATTAAGATTTTGGGGATATTTACATCTTTACTGAAACCTGATATGGTTTATTTCAACAAACTTCCCCAAATCTGAATGGCCTGAACTTGTAGTTTGACTTATTCAGAATTAGTTGGTATTATTCAGGAATATATGGTAAAGTGGGCCAGTACATCCCATCGAGATTGTCCTTCACTTTTCAGTGGTAGTAATCTGGTAAAAGCCCATTTTGAATCAGACATATAAATCAATGCATTTTTACCTTTGTGTTCAACCAGAACAATTACACAAGCGAAGACATGCACTCAAAAATACTGCAGTACAGCTGGAGGAAGAATCATAATGGCAACAGATTTACGACACAGAATCAAGATGCTGACAGCAAACAGGGTGCCATACCCACAGGATACATCAGGAATATTGAAAGAACTAGGAGACACTATTACATTACCACCTGCAGAGCTCTACAGTTAATCTATGGATACAGGCATAAGGTCATAAGACTGGAGGACAACCTATGTATTTCACAGTTCATTAAGGTGCCTAAGGAAAACAAGGAATTGCAGACATGAAACTAACTTCCATATCAAGGAAGATACCAGAATAAGTAAACAAAGATTAAATAGTAGAACACATGGACAGGAACAAACTGATCATAGACAGCCAGCATTGCAACTCCTTCCAGATAGATACGATCAGCTTTCTTGGCATCATTTTAATATTCAATGGCATAAGTAAACTGGATTCAGAAAGCTGTGATATCATGTCTCGATTTCAGAAAGGGATTTACCAAGGTGCCACACATCAAGCTGACCAGCATGCTAGAAAGACATAATGTGCTGGGAGACACGTTTTGGGTAGCTTATTCTCCCACCAACATAAATCAAAGAGAGGGTGTAAAAGGGACTAGCTGGGGTAGCACCTAGTTACCAGTGTGATAGAGCATGGCTCCATACTCAGATCAGTACTCTTGAAACTATCCTTTAACATACTTCTAAATGATGTACAGTGGAAGTAGGAACAGACAGACACCTGGCAAAGGTTACAGTTCACACCCTGTTATGTACTGCAAGCACCAAGAAGCAATGCCACACGTTGCAGAAAGACCTCAGTAAGTTAGAAGTGTAGGCTTCAAAGTGGCAGATGAAACTCAGTGTTTATTAATGCAAGGTGATGCACCTCATGGCCAGGAACCAAACTTTTAGTACAACCTAAAAGAGCAATAATTCGATAATCCAAAGAGGCAGGATTTAAAAATTAAAAAAATGAACTGAGGCATAGTACACTACGGTGACCAGAAAAGTGAAACAAATGGTGGTATACATATTTAAAGGCATAGCAAGCATGGACAAAGAAGCTATCCCACCATAAAAGAAGTGTTGAGCTCCCGTCTGGAATACAGCAGGTGCTTCTGGATACCACCTTACAAGAAAGACTGGGGTGAACTTTCCAAGGTTCAAAACAGAGCAACAAAAATATCATGGAACAGATGGAACTCAATCTGTTCTCACTTGAGAAGGAAACCTGGAAGGGGATATATTAGATACATATCTAGTTATTAGAGTCACAGGGCCCAACGAGATGCAGGATTTATTTTAATTATTACTAAGGCGCAGCAGGAAAAGAGGGCACACATTCAAAATCGAAGGTGCCAGAGTTAACAGGGAGATGAGGAAACACTGCTTCAACCAGAGGGTAGGGAAAGTATGCAACAGACAGCCTCAACATATGCCGGAGGATGAAATACTTGACTGTACTTTGCCATTGTCAGCCTAAGCAGGATGCGATATACAAGCCTGTTAAAAAGGCAAAGACTGTTTGGTGAGGCCTTGTCCACCTAATTTGCACAATGGTTTTCATACCCATAATGCCTTGCTGTAAAACGATACTTTAAAGTATCTGTATGATTTGGAGAGATGCACTAAAAAAAACAATTTCAATATTTCTTCTCTCTAGCATGCTTTATGGATACCATATACTGCTTACTTTCTGACCTGCCTCCCTAGAATAGTCTTTCTGAGTGTTCTAAGGCTAAATGTAATCCTTCAAAATTAGAGTGAGTATGGTCCTGGAGGAAATGGCATTGGAGAGGAGTATGACAGCTGAGCAACATTCTGTGAAACTAATTATTTCTGTTTCAACTTTATTTCATGCTCCTGCCTCCTCCAAAATTTGGTGCCAATAATTCTTCATGCAGCTCTACTAGGTGCTATACAATGGACAGTAGTAGTAAGCATAGTCCGTAATCAATACAGCTGATGAGCTGACAAGCTCAGAAAATGGAGTGTTGCTTTCACACTGATTTCCGTTTGCCTCGCTAATCTCCTGGTTGCCCAGTTACTGTAATTACCTGCTAGTTAGTTATAGTAATCAGAAGTTAAAGGAAGGCTCACTCACCTGCCTCTCCCTCCTACTGCCCCTAAATGAGTCAGGTCAGAGCTTTTGAGTCTTCACCTCAAACCACTCATTAATCTCTCCCTTATGGATGGCGCTCTCCTCCCACCCCCACCATATTATTGCTGCAGGCACGCTTCTGGATGCTTTCAGTGACCATTGCCTGAACTACTGTGTCAGGAAAGTGCGTCCCCACAAATTGACCTCCAAATACATCGGTATCAATCTCTCAGAGCACTTAATACAGATGCCCTACTACAAGACCTCACTGACTCTGACTGATCCCTGTTTTCTCTGTCCCTGACATCAATTCAGCCCATGGCCTATTCACAAGTATTCACATATGTATCTGAAATTGTCATGACCCCCTTAAAAAGCCAGGGTCAAATGCTCCTATCACCCTTGGATTACAGCCAGCCTTATAGCCTTACATAAAGCATGGAATCATGCTTGGGCTCACTAAATCCTCCCAGTCACTGTCAAATCTCCAAGGGACAGATTTTTCATAGCGTGGCTCAGGGGCTTGTGTCCAGCCCTGTGCCACCGAGACAAATTTCTGGTGGTGCACAGAACACTTTGTCTGATGCACTCAATTTTACATTCTCGGGCGCAGTTGCAGCAGTTTCCATGGTTTACAGCAGATTGCACCATGTACCTGGCACAAGCTTTGTAAAACAGATTACAGGATAGCGATGTTAGACCAGAAAAAGCTATCTAACTTGCAACAATAGCCAGCATGGTATAGAAAATCCCGTTAGATCACCATAAGCCCCATGCACCATATCATCAGTGCACCAAGGCTTGGTGATCTAAACTCATCAAAATCCAGTCCCAAGTATACAGATCACTAAGGAACTCATGCACTAAAGCTATCCACATGGCTAAGGCTGAATACTTCAAAGATCGTCTTCATACTAATAAAAAAATCACCTTAAAAATTTTGGAAAGTGCTGAACTCCTCCTAACACCCCCACCCCGTTCAGCCCCCAGTACTCATAGTGGATGGCAAACGGTCTCGGATCCTAACTCCGTTGTGGCTGTCTTCAATAATTTCTTCACTACATGTGCTCTTCCTGACCACCCTTCTCTGGCCCCTATGACCCTTCCCACCCCCACCCCCCATCACCTGAGGCTACCATTTCCCCCATCTCGCCTCAGAATTTCACCTTGCACTAATGTCCTAAACCCTGCCAAGTCCAGCCCTGATGGCCTAGACCCCAAGCTCCTCTGTATTTCTGCCCCAGTCACTGTCCTCCCCTCTCACACCTCCTGAACCTATCCTTCTCCTCAGCTATGGTTTTTCTGGCCTGGAAAGCTGCCAAGTTCTGCCCTTCATAAGGTGGGGACTCCATCTCCCTTGATAATTATAGGCCTATATCTATCCTTCCTTCTCTAGCTAAATTCTAAGAGTCCATTGTCTACTTCACTAAAATACCACCAACAGCTTAATCTGGTTCAAGGTCAGTTGGCATTCATCTGTATCCCCTCCCGGGTCGTGCCTGAAAATAGGCAGGATTTGTCTAGTGCACTTACCGGTCAACAAAAGCTAAATAAATAAATAAAATAAATAAATACTTCAGGCCGCTGAGTTCCTTGACACTACCAATACTCTCTTCCCCATTCAATCCAGCTTAAGGAAATGTCACTCCATATACTCCTCCCTATTACAGGTTACTGACTCCGTCCTCACTGGGATGGACCAGGGCCACACCACTACAGCCATTTTATCAACTGGCGGAGGCCTTCAATTCTGGGCCCCAGTCACACCTTCTAAATAATCTGCATTCTGTTGGCTTGGCAGCTCCAGTTGCAAAATGGTTTAACTCTTACTTCACATGTAGACATCAGGCTGTACAGGTGGGAAATGTCCATTCTTCCTCTCCAGATTCTTGATGGTGTCCTCCAAGGCTCTGTCCTTGGCCCTATCCTCTTGTCACTTCACAAATGACCTTCCTCCATATGTACTGACTCTCAAATTCACATGTATGTAAATGACACAGTTATCTACATCTCTACACCTCCAGCCCTCAACTTTAGACATGGAGACTCCTCTCCAGTAAGACTTTAATGACATGCTGAGCTGGTTCTATGCCAAACAACTCAGGGTAAACACAAAAGAAAGTCTCCAGTGATTTTAAGCACCAGACATAAACTGGCAAGGCTTTCATCACATCCAGTGTTCACTACCCTGTAAGGTACCCCACTTAATGTGGTCCCACCTTCAATTACCTTGGGTTTGATTGATAACAATCTTGACTTCTCAGGCTACATTGATGTCCTCCACTCTAAACTTCACCATAAACTAGGAGTATTGCATCAAACAAGGACTGCCTTTCCCTCCCCATTCATCATGAGCTGGTTAATAAAACAATCCTCCCAGTATTTTACTATTCATATATAGTCTGTAGCATCGCTCCTGACTCATCCTTGCCAGACTTGACTCTCTTAAATGCCTTTTGTTATTTTGCCACAAACTTCCCTTTTGGTACACATCACTGCTCTCTTTAATCCTCTTTATCTATCACACCTACCCCACCACTGTCAGGTTCATTGCCTAGCTTTCCTTGCTTAATACTGGTTTTGGACCCTTCCTTTACACCTCTTCTCTCTCCTATCTTCTGCAATCCCTACCTCCTACTCATTGCACTCCAGGGAATCCTGCTCTTTCTCCCTTCCCCATCCACACTCAAATGCAATTTAGTTTGCCTTCTCCTACCATCTCCACTCCCTCCGGAACCAACTGCCTCTATCATCCGTCAACCCCTTGCTCCCTGCCTTTAAGCACCTGCTCAGACTTACACCTGTTGCTCCTTGCTACTGTCCTCAACCTCCTAAGTCTCCTTTATTTTCAAGTGGTCTTCAACAACTGAGTAAATGCTCATGTAGTCTGTACGAAAGTCTGTCTAATCTGTAAACAACACTTGTTTATTGTCATTATGTAATTTTCCTTTGTATATTTGTTTTTCCCTCACCAGGTCGCACCTGGAAATGAGCCTCAGCTCAATGTGCTTTTCCTGGTTACCAAATTTTAAATTAAATAAATAAATAAAACCAGCATATCGTTGGTGCAGTGGCTTAAAAGTAAACCAGTCAGGAGAGACATTATGGCAGTTGACCCTGAGCAGCTCAATAAAAGTGCCTGTGTTTTGCTCTTTGTGGCAGGAATAGTGGGGGCTCATGAGACCTGCCTAAATGATGCACCAGATGGAAACACTGCAATAGATGGAAATGCTGCACAGATGGAAACAAATGATGTGTCAAGATTGTGACAGTTTAGCTATTCTACTTTATTTGGACTTTTGTTTATACACTGGTCTTTGTTGGTTCATGTTTTCAACTCATTTAACCTCATCAATAAAGATTACCCTACACAAGGTACACCCACTTGTGGATAATTGCGTCTGTTGTTTTTATCAAACATACAGTCCCTATTTGATGCACCACTTATTTTCACTGACAAGGTATTTTTGTGGATCGCATCTGTGGCATGAACATAGCAGAAATTGCTTGTCAGTGGAAATTTTGAGTTCTACAGTATTATGAGTGCAGAAAGTGAAGTACATGGTCTAAGGTCTCAAGATGCTTCCACATCCTAGGTAATTTTGTGTTTAGTGATGCGGTGCCAACATCACTGTAGTACAGGTGATAACCACTCACTCACTCCTTTAATAATAAAGAATTTCGCACGGTAACCACTGTGTGTAATTTTTTAAATGCATTTTCAGTTACATTTACACAAAATATGATTTTATTAAGAAAAGCAAGGACTAGTCTGCTATTTGACTTTTAGTAGTAGGTTGCCTTTTGCTGCAGTAAGATGCAACTAGCTGCATTTACTTTAACAGTGTAGAAAGTGGTGTCAAAATGGGCACTACTGCCTTCTGCACCACTTTTGCACTGTTGGTTAGTTAGTTAGTTACTTACTTACAGTAGTTCTTACATAAATCATTACAATACAGGACGACTGCTTAACTGACACATTAATGTAGTTCTGCCTAACAGAAGAACTTTCGCTTTTTGTACAGACCCTAGGCGCAACAGTAAATTCAAGCTCATTATGCGCTTCAGGTAATAATCAGAATGCACTGAAGCTCAAGAATAGCTCTGGTAGGTTAGTACACTGAGATACTGTACCATGCTGTTGAACTATTCATGCTGTTGCAAGTCTCTATCACTGCAGGCCAAAATGTCCAATCTGAGTCTAAAATAATTGGATTCTCAGCAAAACAAACAGTTCTGAGGAAATAAATACCTCTGAGCTTTCACTCACAGTGTGCTGCTTTTATTTCAAATACTTCCATGACTTACAAGAATAAAGAGAACATCAGAGCCCTAGGAGGTCACAGCTGCCAAACACTACTGACTGTGGTTGCCACGTCTCCCACAACTATAATTCTCTTTTGCTTAGGTATAAATCTCATTTCCAGTTCAATGGCTTTAGCAACAGAATAAAGTTATGCTTGTGCAACTGTATAACAACATTTGTGGCCAGTTGCACTCTCTATTCCATTAGGAATTACCATGCTGTAGGGGTCCTGAGGCAAGAACCCTATAAGAGGGTTCCAACACTAGAGGAGCCATGGAAAGGAATAACTGGCTAAAGGAACCTCGGAAGGAAATCCTGGGAGTAGAGAGCAAGCCACTGGAGGAGGAGGAGGTGAGGATGGTGGGCAAAGAGAAAGTGCTTCAGATGGAGGCTGAGAGGAATTGCTTATATAGTTCAGGAAGTAGGCATGGCTGATTGCTCACCCACTGAACTGTAGGCAGAGCCTTTCAATTCAATGACTTTCACAACCAGAATCAAATTATTCTTGTGCAACTGTATAACAACTTTTGTGGTCATTCACACTCTCTATCCCATTAGGAATTACCACCTGTAGAGGTACTGAAGGCAAGGAACCCTGTAGAGGGTTCCACCTCTAGAAGTGCCATGGGAAGGGTCCCTTGGTTAAAGGTACCTTAGGAAGAAACCCCAAAAGAATTGCAGCAGCGATTGATGACTAGGAGGTAAAGAAGCAGACTGACAGCAACAGGCAGCTGAACAAAACATAAATGAGACACACAAGTTAGCAGGATAGCCGTGTATATGGCTTGTGCTGATGACAGCAAGGGCTTCCTAATGCGAGACAGAATGGCTAGTAGGGCTACATCCATCTCCATCCAACAATGGAACCTATGTAAGTGAGCTAGGAATATTGCTAAACTAACTAGTATTATGACCTGCAGCATGGAGGAGAAAAAAAACACTTGGATGGAACCACCCACAAAGAGGAGGAGCATCATGGTAACTGGCATGGAAGCCATGACTGTTAGAAGCTGCCTCTAAGTTCCCCAAGGCACCTCCCCTGCCAGGTTAAAACATTTTTTATTGTGAGAATGCACCAAAGTTTTGAACAGCTAACATCAGAAGATGAGCTGGAAAAGAAAAACTACAATTTTCTATAAATTCAGAATAATGATGCCAAAAAGAATGGAAGAACAGCATCAGTGGGGCTAGACATAAAGTGACCAAGCTGACATCCAGAATCACCAGAAATTCTGCGTGTTGCAACAAAATAAAGAAGACCAAATCATTATAAAATTCAAGTTCACCTGCAAGAAAGAATCATCAGGCCCAGTCCTCTTTCCACTTTTCCATCAAAATGGGAAAAATACCAAAACTAGCCTGCCTGAGTCAAGCCTGATGATTGTTATCGGGGACCAGCTTGAAACAAAGGCATGTGCCAGAATGCCTCTCTGGGAAGTCTCAGTGGACCAACAAAATCACCCGAGTATCCAGGTACAATGACAAATTTAGAGTATCTGTTTCAAGCTGTGTAGTTGTCAAACCATACCTAATCAAAATGGAAAAAATATTAAAACCAGCCTACCTGAGTCAAGGCTGAGGATTGTTACCTGGGGAGAGCTTGAAATATGAGATGTGTGGGCTGGAATGCCCACTGGGAATACTCTGTGGCCAACAAAATCACCTGAGAATCCAGTAGCAGAGGAATAAGGACAGAGAAACACCATGACTGTTAAGATTTTACCAGGTACAATGACATGTTTAGAGTCTGCTTGCAGTCAAATCATACCTAATGTTAATGCACTGACAGATGGCAGGGACCAACCAGAGACATTTGGTTTGGGTGCTTGGAAGGCTCACTGTGAAAATGCTGGTTACAAAAATGTTTTCAACTAATTGAATATTGAAAGAAACAGAAAGGGAAAAGCACTGACAGCCATGCCTACTTATGTCTACAGAAAGTCCAGCTGAATCATCAGCCAGATTGGCAATCAGTGGAATGGAATCAACATGGGCAATTGAAACAGAAACTGGAGTAAGCAACAAATCCTTCTTTAAAATTGGTATTAATGTTGCTAAAACTCCTGTACTGACACAAAAAAATGAGGTGCAGTTGTCAAATAAAACAGCTAGACAATTAACAACAGAAATGGGAAGGAAAATCAAGGGAAGGACTAGAAAATAGTCCAGCAAACAAAGTATTTAAAGTCACAGATATACTAAATTAGCCTTTAAAATCCAAATCTTCCAGTCAGTCTGATTCAGAATGGGTTAGCAAGCAATGTTCAGAAGACAGTGGTGAAGAGACAAGTGAAGATGAACAACCCCCGAGATAAAATGTTGTACTCACAAACTAACCAAATAGCCCAACAAATGGATAAACTTCTTAGCCAACAAGATACATTAGAAAGTTATTTTTCAACAAACTCTCTAAAAGGGACACGATTTAAAACAGAATTGGCACGTATCAAAAGCACATTAATCACTTTGCAAGAAGGAACAGCTCCAATGATTGGAAAGATTAAAGATCTAGAAACTGCCAATTTTATACTTAAAGCTAAACTATTAGACCTTGAGCTTTGTTCTTGTAGAAAAATTAAACAGTTGCTCAGAGTACCAGAAAACAGGGACAACAATAATTGTTTAACAGAATCATTTAATCAGATTGCTGCGGCCTATCTAGATACCAATCCAAGTAACATTAATCTTGAACTTGACTGAATCCTCAGTGGTCTGCGGCAAAGACCATGATATGGCTCCACCAAGACCTATTATTATCAAATTTGTTAAGTCCAAATATAAAGAGATATTGATGTCCACAGTTTACACAACAAAAGAACTTGATGGTGGCATTGATATACTATATATCTTCAACAACCTACACTAAAACATTGTTCTAGAAAGGAAAAGTTTAGCTGGATTAGAAATAAATTACGGTCACATGGCATCATGCCACAATGCTTTTCAGCTAAATTAAGAGCTGTGATAAATGAAATGCGGTATACATATGAAACAGTTGAAAGTGCAGTTAAAGAATTGAAAACAAAACTACCAAATGTATTTGATTAAGATAGATACTTTTTCAGCAGAAAATTGTGTCTATTGAATGGATACTTATCTGGTGGGGAGATTATTAGAGAGCACCAAGACACAAGATGCATTTGGATGTTCTGATTGTCTCTTTTTTCAGTTATATCAATAGAAAATAAATTATGTTTGTTCTGGGACCAAAGGCATATTAATCTTAGAAGTTCTGCAACAGTATTACAGACAAGTCATGATCGATCCCAGAAGTTTGAGTTTATAGAGGACACAAGAGGAATGGAATTTAATATTAATAAAGGGACAAAGAACAAATGTGAAGAAAAGATGTGCTGATGGAAATGACATTTATAGGCAAGGTATAAGGTTTAAAAATCATATTTAATTTTCTCTCAGTATACTGACAGGAGAAGTTATACAGATTTCTATTATTTAATTATCAGACAAACTTTATATGTAGTATAACAACTTGATAAAACTGGTTTCCCTGAATGTCAATGGAATAAATTCACTTGTTTAAAGGTCAAGACTTCTGGCATATTTAAAAATATCAACTCTGGTTATTCTTATGCAGGAAACACATTTACATGATCAAGAAATAATTAAACTCTAAAGGAAATGGATAAGTCACATTTACTATAGATCAGGATAAAAAGCAGGGATGGCAATACTTATTAAAAAGGGCTTCAGGTTAAGTTTTGGATCAATGTCAAGACAATGAGGGCAGGATAATAATGGTTAAAAGTATTACTTAACAACCAATCAATAGTAATTGGGTCGGTGTATACCTTTTGAAAAATGCAAAATCTTCTTAGCTAAAATATCCAAAGCTTTTCAGAAATTACAACCTAGTAACATTGTTGTAGCAGGCAATTTTAATGCCTTAAATAACCCTACCAGGATAAAACCACATAAGCTACAAAAGGTAACATTATAATTTCAAAAAATGTAACAATTTCTATCAAAAGAAATGCTGGTTGATATATGGAAGAACTTCACCCTCAAAATAGACAATTTACTCATTATGATAAAAATCTAAAACCATTACAAGGAAAGATTTTTTGTTTCAAAAATGTTATTCAAATATAATAAATGCTGAAATGGGGCCTGATTCCAAGTCAGTGTATGCTGGCGTAAGCCAAGATATGCTAAACCCCTAGGCATATCTGGTGACTTATGCCACGTGTCATCAGCCCCAATTCCAGGAGGTGACCTGGTCCACGTCAGCTGCGGGCTATGTCAACCATGAGGCTACATCACCCACTTCACGCAGGCCACATGACATGGTGCAAGTGTGGGTTATGGCAGCAAAGCACCCAATCCCGAGAGAGGGGCAGCTGCCATAACACACTGCCACAATTCTAAGAGCTGATTAAGGAGCTAAGGCGCTTGGAGCTGTTCTATGGGGCATCCGACAGTGCAAGGCAGTGCAAACTTATTTAAAATGCCCAATCCTGTAGGCTCTGGGTGCTGTACAAACAAAACACATCTTCAGAAATAAAATCATTAGATACAAAATAGTTAAAAACACAGAAATAGTAATGTGACATATAAAAAATTTTGAACAAATCAGATCAGTACATTAACCATTCAATCCATAAATGCCTTGTGGTGGGCCTTGAATACCTCTAAAGTAGGGGCCCGCTTAACCACAAGCTGGCAATCCCAAAGGACAGGAGTGATGACACTAAAAGCCTTGTTGCCAACAGAACTCAGCCTCATCCTTGGAATCACTAGGAGCCTCCACAAGAGGAATGGAGAGGCAGACAGAGAGAGCAGGTACAAGAAGGTCAGATAGATAACCAGGGCCCTGACCATGTAGGGCTTTATAGGTGAGAAGACCCAGCTTAAGAGGATCCTCCACCTGACCGGCAGCCAGTGCAGCTCATGCAACACTGGTGTAATATGACAACATTTGGCTGCCAGTAAGTAACTGGTCAGCTGCATTCTGCACTAGCTGCAGTCTGCGGAGAGATCCTCCCATGACCCTGAGGCAGAGTGCATTACAGTAGTCAAGCCTTGATGTAACTAAGCCATGTATCAAAGTGGGAGGTCCAGAGGCGGAACAAGAGGCATTATCCTGCAACATTTCTGAGATGGAAAAAACAGGAGCAGACAGTGGAGGATATCTGTGCTCCATAGTCAAACTCCTATCCAGAATGACACCAAGATTTCACACCCTAGAGGAGGTCTTCAATGAAACAGATCCCAGAACAAGTCCAGGCTCTGATCCACAAGTCATCCTATCAAGCACTCTGTTTGACTCCACCACCACTCTGTCTTATCGGGGTTTAGTCACAACCAGCTGGAGGCCATCCAGTCATTAATCTCAGCAAGGCAGTTGTTTAGCACATCTACCACATTGGATGTTCCTAGGGCAAAGGAAAAGTATAGCTGGGTATCATCAGCATAGCAATGAAAACCCAAGCTATCCTTCCCAATGAGCCTCCCAGGGGTAGCATTTACACTGTGAACAACATTGGAGCTAATACTGATCCCTGAGGAACTCTGCAAGATAGGAGGCGGGGTGGAGTAAAATTCCCCATCACAACCTGTTGCCTCCTGTTGGTTAAAAGGACTCAAACCAGCTGATGATAGTGCTGGTGAGTCCACAGAGATCTAAGGTGGTCAAGCAACACACAATGGTCTACAGTGTCAAATGCTGAGGAGAGATCAAGGAGAACAAGAATTGTCCTATCTCCTCAATCTTTCATCCTAGAGGACATCATTCAGCACTCAAACAAGCACGGTTCCTGTGCTATGCCTCACCTGAAATCCTGACTGAAAGGTTCAGTATAACTCGTGGATCATGAGGTGCTTCTCCAACTGAAGCGCCACTACCTTCTCCACTACATCACCAAAAGGAAGATTAGAGATAGTTCAGTAATTTGCCCTGACCTCTGGGTCCAAAGATGGTTTCTTTAAAGTGGTCTCACCAATGCCTTCTTCAAGGCATCAGGGAACTCCCCATCAGATAAGGAACACCAGACAATCAGGGCAGAACACTGGGCCAATGGTGTTGATGCTTCTCATCAAGAAACACATTGGCACTGGATCTAGTTCACAAAGGTGTGTTTCAGATTGGTCACCACCCCAATAACCTCACTTACCTCCACTAGTCTAAACTCCCCCAACCAGGTGGAGTGCACTCCGAACACTTCAGGTGACCACTGCCAGCTATGACATTGCTGACTGGAGAAATGCCCTGCCGGATACTGGACACTCTGTCCGAGAAGAATCAAGCAAACTCTTTGCATTCAGCATCAGAAAAAGCTTCTTCAGCTGTAGACAGGCAGGACAAAGTAGTCTGTCCACAGTCTGAAAAAGTATAGCTGGTCAGTTCTTTCCTGACAGCAATCTCCTGGACAGGGACACTGCCTTCTTATGGTTGATTGCCCCTGGTATGCATTATAGTGCACCATGGAGCCAGTTGTCCTCCTCCAGGCCGGACTTTCTCCATAGTGCTATAACCTCTGACCCTTTCTCTTCATCTCCCTGAGAACCCCATCATACCACGGGACCTCAGGAAGGAAGATTTGGGTCATACATGGACAGGTGCAAATGAGTCAATGGTGTCAGATAGCACCTTATTATAACACTCACCCCAGCACCAATGCCTCTAACACATGCATCACCCACTCTAGATAGATTGGCTGCCACCAAAACCTCTGGGGTCAATCCCCACAAAGGGTGACAGCTCATCATCTCCGTAGGGAGGCATCCAGTGGGAACCCTGAACATGAACTGCACGTGCAGTGATCGGACCATACCACCCAATCAATTCTGAGATTATCTATCTCAAGCCCCAGTGAGAACACCAAGTTCAACATCGGCCACCCTGGTTGTCCAGCAGAAACAACTTGCAACAGACCCAGCGATGACATAATCTGGACGAGAGTTATGACCAAGCCAAGAGGATTGTCAGCCCAAATATTGAAATCCTCAGAACAATACATCTGGGGCTTCTGATGTTTTGCCAATGATGAATTCTGGCAACCTCCTGCAGGAAATTCCCCACCTCCTCAGAGAGGCAGCAAATAAGGAGAATCCTGCAGCCTGTGCCAGACCCCCATGAATGGCACACATTCAAAGGAACTTGGGGTTCCCACTGAGTGCATGGTGAAGCCCAAATCAGATCTAAAGCAGATGGCTACTCCACCACCCCTACATTCCTCTCTGAGGCAGTGCACCACGGTATACCCAGGTGGGATGGCAGCCTCAAAACTGGGCCAGCATCATCCCCATCCATCAGATGTCCATTCTGCAGCACCACAGCAAAGGTGCCAATGTCTCCCTGTGCCCACACAAACACCCCTGTCCCCACCCTGAAAGTCAGGGACCCCAGGGATCTGATCTCCAGTGCACCCCAGACTCCTGTGCCACCTGTCCTGCCCCCATGCTCCCTGGTGT
The DNA here is from genome assembly GCA_016271365.2 of Neoceratodus forsteri. Taxonomy (NCBI): domain Eukaryota; kingdom Metazoa; phylum Chordata; order Ceratodontiformes; family Ceratodontidae; genus Neoceratodus; species Neoceratodus forsteri. Next base: position 1,529,867,162 of record CM028131.1, read on the forward strand.
GTGCCATGGTGTTCAGAGTAGGGGGCTTCAGAGAGCTGCTGGAAGCAGGCTGTGACTAGTAACATGCATGGCTTCTACACCATGCCCATGGCATTAGCCTCCGCATGGCGAACCCGCATGTCACAAGAGCCGGGATCCTGCCACTCATGGATTGTGGCACCAGGTCCTGGCATAGCGGCAAATGTCACAACTTGCATATGCTGGTGAGTTGTGACATTTGACTTAGAATCGGCCCTTGACTCAATATTCATTTCAGATCACACACTCATATCTATGGAAATCTTAATAGAAAATACCAATCAGAAAACATCACCCAAGTTCGTTTTAATAATGATTACCTAAAATATAACAAATTTAGGGTATTAATGAAATATACAATACAAGAATATTGTTTTTAATTATTCAGGACAATGCCCTATAGTCAATTTATGGAATGCTTTAAAGCTAACCTTAGAGCAGTTATTATGGGTTATCAAATTAAAATAAACAAAATTAGATAGAAGTCATATAAAGAGATAGAAGAGAATTAAAACATCTTGACAAACTCATTATATCCTTTTCAATAAATACAAAGATGAATTGTACTATTACAGAGCAAAAAACTTGAAATAATACAACAGAAAAACAAAAAATATTTTTACAATAAAGAAAATTAAATACTATAATACAAATAAAGCTGGAAAAATGTTGTCAAACTTATTAAGAAGTGAAAAGAAAAAAGCATAACATCCATGAAGGATTAATTAGGCAATATACAACATACAGATGAATATATAGCTGAAATTATATGTAATCATAAAAAAAAATAATAATTTTGTGCGGACCCAACATTATTAGCTGACTTCTTTGCCAAACCAAATCTCCTACAAAATATTTAAGTATATCCCTATTACTACGAAAATATTATTGAAATTATTAAAACCTTAGCCAAGAAAATATCTCCTGGCCTTGATGGTCTAACAAATGGATATTTTCAAGCTTCTGCAGAACACCTGGTGCAATGGATAGACAGAATGATATCTGAACTGTTTGACTGCACAAATGAATTACCACTCCATGATTCAAACTAAAGTTATATTAATCATAAACAAGGAAAACCAATAGAATACCCAGACAGCTACAGGCATATAGCCATATTAAGCACAGATTACAAATTAATTGCAAAACTAATAAATAACATAATTCAGTCTTATATACCGAATCTTATTCACAAAAATCAATATGAGTTTGTGACAGGCCGACATCCCTCAGGCAAACAAGAAGAGAGCTAAGACTGGCACAAGGGCTCAAAAGAGGAGAAAATACTATTCCATTACATAGGAGAGAAAAGGAGAAGCAAAGACCGTTTGTGAGGATCAAGAAGAATAGGGTGGGTGGAGAAGGATGCGGAGCAGGCAAAGGCACTGAATGAGTACTTTTTGCTCTGTGTTCACAGGAGAAGGGGCAAATATCTCAGGCAAGTGGGGGAATGGGTAAGGGAGAGACAACAGATGTAGGGATTAGAGAGGGCAGGGTGCTGGAGGGTTGAGGGCATTAAGTGGACAAGCACCTGGGCCAGATGGCATTCACCTTGAGTACTGAGGAGCTGGCAGAGGTCCTTGCAGGGTCACTGACCTGTTAAATACCTCCCTAGACATAGGATGTGTACCACAGAACTGGAGGATGGCCCACGTGGTGTCTATCTATAAAAGTGGGCCAAAGGATGAACCAGTGAACTACAGGCAAGTGAGCCTCACCTCAATCATGGGCAAACTCATGGAGACCATCCTAAAGAAGAGGTTTGTGAGCTTCTTATTGGGCAAACAATATCTGAAACAACCAGCACATGGGTTTGTTGTAGGCAGATCATGCGGACAAACCTGGTAGATTTCTATGACTGGGTGACACAGAAACTGGACAAGGCCATGCTGTGGATGTCCTGTACCTGGACTTCAGTAGGGCCTTTGATTCAGTGCTGCATGTGAGATTGAGGGAAGCTGAAGTATGTGGGGCAGGACCAAAAATGTAACCTAGATCAGGAACTGGCTGAGGTGGAGACAGCAAAGGTGTTGGGGGAACTCTCATCACCAAGAGTGGTGACAGGTGGGTACCACAGGGATCCATGCTGAGACCAGTGCTATTTGGGATTTTCATTGCAGATATCTCGAATGGGATCCAGAGCAAAATCAGTCTGTTCTACGACGATACCAAGATGGGAACTGTGATAGATGACACAGAGGGAAGGGGTTGTGGGAGGATCTGAATAGCTACAGGGTGGGCAGATAAATGGCAGCTGGAATTCAATGCCAAGAAGTGCAAATTTCTGCATTTCATGCCCAGAACCAGAGGAGGATTATCACTAAATGGGTTCAGCTGGATTGCTCCACAGAAGAGAAGGACCTAGGGCGATCATACAGGGAGCATGACAACTCTGTTCAATGCAGAAGGGTGTCAGCAGAAGTCAACAAATGCTGGGGTGTATAGCTAGATGGATCTCTGAAGTAGGGAGATTATCCTGCCCTGTATAGGTCACTGCTCAGGCCCCACCTGGAGTTCTGCGTGCAATACTGGTGCCATTCCTGAAGAGGACATCAGATTGTTGGAGAGGGTACAGTGTAGAGCTACAAAGATTATCCAGGGATTGGAGAGCATGTCATATGAGGAAAGACTGGGGAGTTGAATATGTACTCTGGAAGAGAGGAGGGACAGGGAGGTATGACTGAGACCTTCAAGCACTTGAAGGGAATAAACAAGACTAATACAGAGGATTTTCCAGAGGAGAAAGGGGAGGGAATGAGGACACCAGCTGAGATTGGAGGGGTAGATTCAGGAGAGAGAGAGAGAGACGAGGAGACATTTTTTCATGGAAAGAGTGGTGGACAAGTGGAACTCCTTACTGGGTGAGAAGTGGCCTGCAAGATGGTAGACAGCTTCAAGTGGGGTTGGATAGAATAAGGGAAAGGGTGCTAGGATGGGGAAGAGAGGACAGCAGCATTATAAAGTGCTAGCTGCACACTTGGGCAGACCTCGATAGACAATGAGGCCTGTTTCTGCTGGCATTTTGTATGTTCGTATAAAATGATGCATGCTATGGAACTGCTGTTGATGCCAGTAAAGGCTTTTGATCTAATAAATAGGAACTACGATTTACTATGTTGGCACAATGGGAAATACCAAACAAATTAATAATACTAATTAAACAATTATACAAAACAGCAACAGTTAAGTTTTAAGTAATTAGATTCCTGACACAAGATTTTAGGTGTTAAATGGTGTTCGACAAGGGTGCCCCTGTCACCAATCATTTTCATATTAGGTTGGAACCCTTGTTACAAAGAATAAAACAAAAGCTATGGTGTAAGGCATAAAATTACCAAATGAACATTTGAAATTAAGGATTTTGCTGAAGACATTTTATTAATAATTAAAAATATTGATACATCATTGAATTTCGTTTTACAGGAAATTAACTTGCATTCTACCATATCAGGATACAAGTTAAATAAAATAAACCAATAATCATAAAACCATCCAAACATAAAGCACAAGAAACTAATGAATATACAATAGAATTTCACACAAAACTCAATAAAGTATTTGGGGATATACTTATCCCTGACCAACAAACTAACATAAAAACAAATTATGATAAAGCCAAACAAAATAGTTAACCTGTTGGATAACTGGAAAACTTGTCATTATCATTTTGGGGACATACTAATACTATTAAAAGATGGCTATGCTATACTATGTTTGTGTCCTTCAAAATGTTGAAGGCTCACCTTCAAAAAAATGGTTTGAAGATCTGAAGAGAATATTTTCCAGATTCCTTTGGTGTGGAGGGAAACCTCAAATAGCTTGGGGTATATTAATTATTCCAAGAGAAAAGGAGGATTAGGATGCATAGATCCATTAGCATACTTGGGAGCACACATAATATCAACTTTATATCTGTGGAGCTTTAGTTTAGATCAAGATGCAAATTTATCAAGAATTATAAAGTAGCAGGGAAAACCAAGGATAAATTGCAAAATGTCTTTCTGAAAAAGATTTATTCAAGGTTCAGCAATATCCATTTTGTTCCTGGTTCTCAGGCATCCAAAAATAATTAAAACCTAGTAAAATTAGATCTACCATGGTTATTTTTACAAATTCAAACCAGCAAAACAGTAAAGGGTCAAGTAGATATATAATTTCCCAACATATTTAAGAAGAAGAATATCTGTACATGGTATGCTCTTTTAGTGGATAATAAATGTCCATCATACCAATAAATGTGTACTAAATGAAATTACTCCATCTAAATATTTTAACCTATTACACAATAAAGAGTAAATTTCAAAAGTTTCTAAATAATTTCCATTGCAATATACAAAATGTACACAGATTAATTAATAATCAAAACAATATGATTAATAAAGGCTTTTCAAAATTACTAGCCAAATTGTATGGTGCTTTGATTACAGGGACATAAATAACACAAACTAAATAAACTTGAAATGGAATGAAGAGGCTCTTTGGACATATCCCATACTCAGTGGGAACTGATAAGAATCAATGGTAATAAATGGTATGTTTTGGCAAAACAAAATCAATTCAATGAAAATTATTGATAAAGCCTGTCTGACACCATCAATAATAGCCAAAAATAACAATGACTATTCAGACAAATGCTGGCATAATTGTGGACAAAAGGGAATATTATTGCACTGCCTATGGAGCTGTCCACAAATAACTATGTGGTGGTATAAACTAAAATTAGTATTACAGGTTATGCTACAAAGACACATAGAATTTCAATTAGACATCTTCCTATTCAATATCACCACAATATTAGCTCAGCATGAATTAAATAACAAAGTGTTTACCCTGGCTACAATGTTTCTAAAGAGGCTTATTATTTCCAATTGGAAATATTCACTATTACCCCTTTAATTTACAAGAGCAGTGGTATGTATTTAGAGAGACTCTTCTTTAGAAAAATAATTTATGAATTAGATGTCTCCATAAATGATGTATATGAAACTAGATGGGAAGATTTAGAAGAAATATGTCACCACTAATGGACCTAGTAAGAATTTTGCTTGAAAAATTATTATGTAAGGTACCTTGCAATGAATTACCTTAACGCTTATAATCAATGCATTAAACTATTAAATATGATTTTTACCAAAATATTATGTATAGAGGAAGGAGGAGGTGGAAGGATACATGGAACATAATGTATATGTACAGTATTATCTGCATCATGATTTTCACACAATGCAGTACTGTTTCTTATAAGATGAATTTGGAATGTCTATATAAATTGACAATAAAGAACAACCTTGAGAAAAGGGAGAGAAAAACACTTAGAGGAGAAAATCTCTGGGGATCCAAGGCAGAGATTGCCTTCCTCCAGGCTCGAGATGTTGTAGTTAGTGATGGCTCTGCCTGCCATTTAGAAACCCAAACAAGGGAGTAGAAATATTCCAATTTAGAGGAAACTCTCAATCTTTGCTTCTCCTCTAACAGGAGCTTTGGAGGGTTGCAGTACTGGCCTCTGCAACAAACTACCTCAAAGGCAGGTGGAGGAGGAGGAGGAGGAGGAGAGAATGATCACTGAGGAACTAGCTTGACCTACAATCTACTATTTAAATCAAGCAAACCAAGAGCGGTCATAGGGAGAATGCTTTGAAGGTGCCCTAGGCAGCTGGTACTGCAGATAAAGGATAGCATATATCCTCCCTTCGCAGCTAGTCATAAATTCCACATCAAGAGGCACCGCTGTGTACAAACAGCTAAAGCTCCACCTGGAGTAAGGACATCTCACTATGGGCCAAAAAGCAAGGACCCAACACCAGGCATCACATGCTCAGGATGCGGACTAGGGTACAGAGTGAGACCATCATCTGAGAGTGAGTTCCGAGCCAATAAATTGATGTTCATGTCGGCTAATCTCTTTTAGCAATGGAGCTGGCTATACAAGGAAATGCAGAGAATGTCAAGTACTATGCAGCAAAGTAAACACCTTTGGCAATGGTATAGGCCATATATGGCAAAGTAGGGAGTAACAGGCAAGGAATAGCATGGTGAACACCTGTAGCAATGAGCCTGGCAAACAACTAGACTCAGAAGCATGATACAGTAGGACTTGAGCACACAGCTCAGGTTACCTGGTCTTTAGTTAGTGCAAGGCTAGCCAACCAGTCCATCAATAAGTGCCAATTAAAGAAGACAATTACCCAGAGGATTTTAGCGACAAAGGCAGTATACAAACACAAGGAAAATCAACCACATGGTGCCAGACTCTCCACTATAACCCCCAGTCCTCCGCTGAAGCAAAACAAAGAATCCACGGTAAAGCGCATTACCCACAGGCAGATTTTAAAACTAGCTTACAGTGACAGCTGTAGCTGAACTGACCTCCAGGGCATAATGAAGCAGTGTACAAATAATGAATAGCGACCAGTAGTGTCTGAGCTTAACAAGATGGGACTTTGTAGGCATGGAGCGGTGCACTGAAACAATGAGAATAATTGTTTGATACAAGTGCATTTAAGCAGGGTTGAATCTTATAGTGAAAGTAATATAGAATTGCATCAGTCTCTGATTTGAGTCCCACTGAGTACAAATAAACCTGTTTGAGCAGACTAAAACCCCAAAAGGACTGTATGCAAGCAGAGCTCCGTGAGACAAAGTAAAAGGAGACGTGAAGCAACATAAGGACTCAAGGCCAAATAGGTAAATTTAGAAACATACTACAAAAAAGGCCTGCAGCTGGAACTGAGACTAATGAGCAACTGGTATTGCATGGAATCAGGTACTGACCTTTGAGAAGTAATATAGAACAGGAGTAGACCCAAGCTTGATTCCCACTGAGTGCAAAATAAACATGTTGCATAGCTAGTAGCACTGAATGGCCAAGTAAATTTAAGTAGGTTTGTTTGGGCAATAATAATTAAGTGTGATTGCATGTGGAAAATACCATGGCAGCTGAGTGGATATATTGATAAAGAGAGGAACTGGTACATTTGTACAGGCAGAATAAACTGTTAAACAGAATGAAGCTGGTAGCGAAAATCCCAAAGAAATGAAGGAAACAGCAAAAGCAGCACAAATTGCCTGGAGTTGCAACAAATACAGCAGTACCTGCTGCCACTCCTGCAGCTGCTAGTTGAGAGCAGGAGCTAGACCAGGTACAGGTAATTGCGGAAGCAGCAGCAGAGGGCTGGAATGGGAGCTGAAACAAACAACAATGCAGGAAAAACTGAGTGTGCCAGGTAGCTGGGGAGGAAAGTGAGTTAAAGCACTGCAAAGAAGGAACATAGCATAAATAAAGGGTAACTAGAAAGCCCCAAAAGGAAACACAAAACCAAAGCCCAAACAGAGCAGAACAGAAAAACAAGTACAGAGCAGCCAGAAACAAAGCAAAACTAACCAAAGCAGGAGAGATGCAGGAACACAACCAGCAGAAACCAAAAGCAGAGCCCAGAGCACAAATAAATGGGGGAGGGGCAAGGCTCCAGCAGGCTTGGACAAGGCGCAGCAGGTCCAGAGTGAGAAGAAGGACCAAAAGAGCTCCGGCTGGCAAAGAGAAAATGCTTTAGATGGAGGCTGAGGAACTGCTTATATAGTTCGGAAGTAGACATGGCTGGTTGCTTACCCACTGAACTGCAGGCAGAGCCTTTCAATTATAAAAACGGCCATGTGCTCACAGCCCATGGGTGTGTCATTGTCATGTTTTAATGGGGAACTGCCACCACACACCACTGGAGTTTGATTAGCATTACTGTGGGCCATTGTACAAGTGTCTGTGCTGGCTTCTCCCTCTATCACCCTGTGATCATTTTGTTTATTGACAGGGGCACCAAAGTGAGAAAGGCTATGCAGACAATAGAGAAAGCAGATGTGAAAAGAATGGTTATTACTACTATTAAAAGTCACTTACGAGATCTCAGCCAGTTACTGTGCAGAAGCTTTAAGAACCACATGACCTTTTCTCATGGAAACAATTGGCATCTAATGTGGCAGCTTAAAGTACAGTAATCCACTTCAGCAGTGCAGAGGACCAGAAATAATTTTTGAAACATAAAAATCAACTTTAACACATTGTGTCACTCCAGGAGACTCAAGTGATTTTAAAAATGCTTATAAGTAGAGTGCGGTAGTACCCAGTATTAGCTTTTCTCATGTCAGTTGGTGTCATGAGTGAAGAAGAGTCAAGAATAGTTAAGGCTATCTCTTTGCACTTATCTTGGTTCTTGCAATTTGCCAGCTGACTAGTGACTGCAAGCTAAAGAGCTTGTGGAGGCACATGCATGTACAGTACCATTTCTATGCAATGCCACATGTTGACTAACAACACAGCAGATGATGATGATGCATATTTTAGCATTTAAAACTGACACCAAGTGACACCAAGCATTACTGCACAACTAGTTGAGACTAGGAACATGGTGACAGACATATCTGGATATCCTTAGTCATGATGGGACCTGATGCTGAGCACCACTGTATGGGATGTATTCTACTGAAAAGACAATGTTCCCTCATGCTGTTTGGGCAGATAGAACCACTCAGATTTGCTTCTCCGTCCTCCCATCAAAACAGCATGAGAAGGCATTATTTTTCAAGAAGGGTACCCCACACTATACATATAAACATATCAGAAGGTTAGTGACTGAGATGCCCTAGTGTAGCAACCTGAATTGCCATACTGGAGATTCAGGTTTGAGCTACCACCAGGATCATGAGTACCCTTTGTGATCCTAGAGAGAATTAGCTGTCTGCTTCATATGTATATACTAATGTTTTCTCTTAGGAAAATGGTTGCTGAAATTAGTTGGATATATGGATGGAGAAAAGAGTACCATGTCTTGAGATTAGACATAGGATTCACAGGAGCCAAAAACAATGAAAGCATTTCTCCTGTACGTCAAATCTGCTCTGTTGTTCTCTCTATTGGCAGTTAACATTAATTTGCAGAAATATAGAAACAGAGAATTTGCCAGCAGATTAGGACTGCTTGACCTATCTTGCCTGCCCATTTTCCTACTGATAATATTACCTCAGATCCTACTTGAGCTCTGGTTCATTCACCCTCTTCCCTTTCCATAAGATTCCTATATAACTATCCCATGCATTCTTGCACCACACCACCATTCTCACCCCCACCACCTCCACCAGAAGATTATTCCAGGAATCTACCACTCTTCTATGAAGAGCTTTTCACATCTCTCAGAATCTACCCCTCTAGCTTCTTATCATGCCCTCTTGTCCTGTAGCACTTTTTCTAAAAATACTTCCTTCTGTACCTTGTTTATCCCCTTTGAGGTATTTAAAGGTCTGTATCATATACCTCTCTCTCTCTCTCTCTCTCTCTCTTCCAGGGTGTACATATTTAGGTCCTTTAATCTCTCCTCATAGGGCTTCTGATGCAGACCCTGCACCGTTTTAGTTGTCCTCCTCTGGACTGTTTCCCATCTGTCTATGTCCTTTCTGAGATGTGGTCTCCAGAACTGGACACAGTATTCTAGGTGGGGTCCTACCAGCAATGTATACAGAGCAACACCCCCATTTTCTGCTGGAGGTACTCCTCCCTGTGCACCCCAACATCCCACTTGCCCTCCCAACTGCCTTGTCACACTGCCTGGCCATCTTTAGGTCATCTGATATGATCATCCCAGGTCACTTTACTGTTTGGTGGTAGTCAGTACCAACTCCATTTTGTACACTGCCCCTGGGTTTCTGTGCCCCAAGTGCATTATTTTGCATTTTCACATTCAAACATAGTTGCCATACTCTTGACCTCTCATAGAGTTTTCTCAGGTAACTGCTCATCTTTTCCATCCCTGGAGTGTCCACTATATTGCAGAGTTTGGTGTCACCCACAAAGAGGCACACCTTCCCATCTAGCTCCTCTGCAATGTCACTTATAAAGGCATTAAAGAGGACTGGCCCCAGCACTGATCCCTGAGGCACCCCATTGGTCATCCTCCCTTGCCTGAGTGAACTCCATTTACCACCACCCTCTGCCACCTATCCTTTAATCAATTTCCTACCCAGTGTACCACCTTTGGACCTACAGTACTCCTAAGCTACCCAGCTTGCTTACTAGTCTCTTATGTGGAACAGTGTTGAACGTCTTATTAAAATCCAGGTAGGCTACATCCACTGCTCCACCGGATCTAGTTCCTTGATCACCCAGTTAAGGAACTATATCATATTTTGACATGAACTCCCTCATGAATCTATGCTGTCTTGGGTCTTGTAACCCATTGAATTTAAGATATTCCACAATCCTTTATTTCAGCAGTGATTATTAACTTCCAACCACTGAAGTCAGGTTGACTGGGCTATAATTGACAGCCTCTTCCTGCTACCACCTCTGTGAGTGGGGCTACATCTGCTTTCCTCCAGTCCTCTAGGACCACTCCTGTTTCAATCAGTTGTTAAATAGGGTCATCAGAGGTACATCCAGTACCTCCATGAGCCTTCAGTTCACCCATATGGCCTCATTGCTTTTTTCACCTTCAGATTTGTAACTCCCTTGAGGATTATCTCCTCCAAAATGGACTAGTGTCCACCTCCTTCCTCCAATGCTCCTGTTACATGTCTGTGTCCCCCATCTCTTTCCTGTATGAACACCAAACAGAAGTATTTGTTCAGGATGTCTGCCTTTTCCTGCCCCTGCACAGACCCCCTTCCTTCTTAGCCTTACAATCCCACCTCTGGTTTTCCTTTTTGGCTTACATACCGAAAAATGTCTAAATCCACCCTTGTTACTGCCTTGGCTATTCTCTCTTCAGTTTGCACCTTGCACTTCTTACTCCTTTCCTGCTTCCTCTGTTTCCCTGATACACCTCCCTATGCTCTTCCATCTGCATCCCTTGTACCTTCTAGATACTACCCTCTTGCCTTTTACTTTTCCGCCACCTCTTTCAAGAAGTGTAAAGGCCTCTTTCCTCTTTCTTTTTTCCCTTGGCTTGATGCAGAGGTTTTCTTGCCTTCACTATGGCCTTTTTAGTTTCCCCACTGTTCCTCCACCCCACCCACATCTTCCCCTGTCAGGTCATTCTTGAGGCATTTACCCATCTTTTTAAAATCTGCTCTCCTGAAGTCCAAGACCATATCCTTTGTTTGGTTTGATTCTGCAGCCCGTCCATATATTGAACACACTGTGTCTGCAACACTGTCCCTGTTGATGACTACCAGGCCCAGTATTGCCCCATAATGAGTGGGTTTACTGACTAGTTGACTTTGGAACACCTCCTGTAGGGAGTCCAAGAATTCCCTGCTTCTAGCTGAAGCCACAGCTGGGGGAGGTTCCAATCTACCTCTGGGCGGATTGAAATCCCTCACAAACAGCACCTCCCCTTTACTGGCAATCTGCCAATGGCTTACATAGTACCTTATCTAACTCATCCCCCTGTGTTGGAGGTTTCTAGATCACACCAGTGTGAACAAAGGCTCCACGCCCCCATCTCTGGGATGACCACAATACCTCTGCCACATGTTACTTGTATCTCCATCCCTTGAATGCCTTCCCTCACATAAAGTACCACACCCTCTTCCTGAACAGAGTGTAGCATGGTATGGCCATGTCCCAGTCATGGTTTTCAGTGCACCCTGACTCAGTAATGGCCTTACTTTCCAGGTCAACCTCTGCCATTGTGGTCTCTAGGTCTGGAATCTTTTTCCTAGACTTCTAGCATTCTCACACATGGCTTTTTACCAAAATAAGCATGCACTGGGATGTGGTGCTCAGAACCAACAAGTAATAGAAGCAAAAGGTTCTAGCACATGCTAACTCACTTAAAATGCAGATATACATTAAAAATAATTTATTTCACAGACAGGCAAGACGATTTGTTTGTCTTGGTGAAATAAATTACTTAATGTATATCTATGCATTCCTCTTGTAGAGTTAGTGTGTGCAGAACCTTTTTTTCTTCTCTCACACATGGCTTTCCAGGTTTTGCTACCACTCTGTTTGTTACCCTTTTTTCTTTTTTGCTTTCCCTCCTTTCCCCTGTCTTTTAATGCATCCACTCCCATCCCTTTCATTTCTTCCACCCTACTTCCTGTATTTATTTGCACCCCAGGGGTTTCTTTTCCTCTCAGATTCTCCCTACTCACTACTTCAGCCTGTGGGGGGTTTCTGCCTCTCCAGGTTCTTCCACCTCCACCTCTGCTAGTTTAAATGTTCATCAAAGTAACTTTTAAACTGTCCACCGAGGACTGTAGTTCCCTCCTGGATGGATGCAGGCCATCATCCTGTATAGGCTGTTATCCTCCCAGGTGGGTCCCCAGTCCCAGTGTAGCTGAATCCCTCTGCATCAGTTCTTCAGCCATGAGTTAGCTTCTGTGTGTACATCCTCTCCTCCCCATCACAGAAAGGCAGCTCCTCAGAAAAGCCACTCAGCATGCTACCTCTGTAAGATCACCCCTAGCTCCTAAATGCCCCTACACTATTTCAGTCTCATTTCTAGACAGGTCATTAGTCCCCATGTGGACAATGACATCCAGTTTACCTCCTGTCCTCCTGCCATGGCGATCCATAGGATCTGCTTCCCATTTTTGGGCTGTGACACCACATAGGCACCTAACCTCACTCTCCTCCCTTTCTTATTCCCTAATCTAGCCCCTCACAATCGATTCTCCCACCAGAAGTTACTTCTCCTCCTCGGGGTCCTCTTCCACCCTCCTTGGGGTCTCCTACCACAAGGACCCCACATTCTCCTGGCCATTACCATGGGTGCCTCATCTTGATAGTCTTGCCTCACCAGAGCAGTATAGGAATTGCATGGAGGTACCAGCTGAGGAATGTGCCTTTGATCCACCCTCATCCTTCCGGGCCCACCACAGGCCAGCCATTCCTCCTTCCTGTCATCTTCTGAGGCAATGATGGCAGACTTGGCAGCCCTGGGTGGGAGAGGTTGCCCAAATCCTAGCCAGGTCAGCCTGGAGTCTGGCAACCTCCTCTGTCAACCCAGAAAGGTGTATGGTTTTAGCCTACCTTTCACCTTCTACCTTCACAGCAGTGAACAGATGCCTTACCTTAGCCAACTGTCAGAGTCCTCCACTTCTCAGCATCCTCCTGCTGATGATTAAGATGCTAATCATCTGTTCCACACTTCGTGTTCCACTCACTCACTGGAACATGAATGAGCTGGATACATTAGAGTGGAAGTACTTTTATAGTGCTCTTGTAAAGGGAACAAAGCCTCTGTCAGCTCCAACCCCAATTTATTCTCACAAATTATAAACAATGACACAAATTATAAACAACTTGCTCATGCAGTTACTATGTATTATTGGAATAGCTGTTAAATTCCCCATTCCCCAAAACATGACTGCTATTGCGGCTGAGGCCAGGAGACATTAATTGGAGAAGCAGCGACTAGAATGTAGCATGGTGAAACAATCTTCTAGGAGCACTGATACTGTTTCTGTTAAAGTATTCTTTGAAAGGAAGCAAAACTAAAACTTTTGGAAACATAACTAATTTCAGTTCTTGTATTATTTATTAATTAACTGCTTAAGGTGAGTGGTTGGTCTTTGCTGCAGAAACATTGCCTAACCTTTGTGACTCCTGCTTCCTGTGATTGCACTGTAGCTTGTCCCCAAATATCCCTCTAACAATGACAATGAGAGCTTGCTCACAGTGAAAATATAGGTTTAGAGACAACTCCTACTAACCCTCATGCTAATGTGCATCATTTGTGGAGGTTTTCTTCTATGTGGGGACGTGCTGAATAAATAGAGTGCTAGACAAAATGAGAGCATATTCAGCACTTAGGGACAGTATATGCACTGCTAGGAAAGAGCTGATACTAACATGTTGATTCTGTGAGACAAAGCTTTGAGTGACATATCCCTGTTGTTTTTGGTATAATGTCACTGTTTGCTGGTGAACAGGAGTCATCAGAGACTGAGATAAAGGGATGGAAATGCATCAGGCAGTCAAAATATTGTCATCAACTAAAATATACTTACTTTATGTTTGATAGCATAGTGCTGAGAGAAGGAATGTCTATGTTATAAAGCATCACTATCAGAAAGCTTTGAAAACTTTAATTTGCAGAATAATACAATCTGAACAAAAGGTTTACGTAAGTACATGTATTTGATTGGTTACCAAAACATTTTACATTGAATTCTCCCCTGACTTGCACAAGTGGGATGGAACATACTGTAAATATGTTGCCCATAGCTAGGGCTATAAGTTTTTCTAGCAAGATTTGTTGTTTTCACGGGTTCCACACTGGAATAATTCAATGTTTCATGGAAATAACTATTAACTGAAACTACAAAATATATATATAGGATTTAAAATTCTTAATATCACAAATTGCTATAAATATCAGCTAAAATGTTTAAAAGCATTACAGAGCAGTAAAATATAGAATGCACTAACGGTGTACATGTAAAGTTAAAACATTTAAAAATGCTTAATCAGTACAATAGGGTTAGTCAGCCAGGGCAATTGGGGTCAGTCTAGTGTAGTATTAAATGATTTATTTAAGCAAACGAAAATGTGAGGACTTACATAGTAACCACTAAGCGAGTGATTAACCATGGCTTTTGAAGCAGAGAGGTACTAATTAATGTCTTTCTGAGAATCTGCTGTCAACTACTCTGTTCTGCTGTGCTGGGACTGCAAGGTAATGTGTGAATCCAGTTGCCAAAACTTTTCAAGCTGCATTTCTTTATTTAAAGATAAAGTGGCATTTTCTTGGTGCAGCAGTGTATAGCACGGAGCTCACAGAGAGAGTGAGTTTTCATGGATATTGTGAATTCTGTGTGTGTCATGATTTACTTACAACCCTACCCATAGCACATTAATGATGTGCAGGCAGAACTCTGCTTATGATGTGGGCCACCTGTTAAGAACTGAGTCTCATATCTGACTCACACATGCACACAACACCACAAACAAACTCTGTATATGCACCCCAAAACTTACTGGACATTTGTGTATACCAAAGCCGCTGCACACGACACAGCCATTTACTGCACATATGTTAATGTGAAAACCTACTTCACATGAGCAAATACCAAAAGTTACTAAACATATATAAACACTTGTGTTGTTGATGTTGTAGTCTGGTACTTCAGTGGGGTAGAGCTGGACACTGTCAGAGCACACCTACAGTATAGACTAATTTGATATTGTTTCGCTATAGCTGCTTATCTCTTGTCCTACCTGCTTCCCATCACCTGAACTCTCTCGCTAATGTCTCTCTTTCTTTTCTAGTTCTGGTTGTTCAAGATTCATTTAATTTTTTCCTTTTGAATCACACATTTATACAGCCTTCACATAAAATATTTAACATATTTTAAAATAATATTTCAACAATGCACTCTAATCATGAACAACAAAGCACTTTTTCAGAGGAAAATATATAAAACAAACTATGTAGCAGAGGACAAGACGATATGAAAACAATATATACCTCAAGGTAAGCCTGGAAAATGTCTACTTACAGTACTAAAGGATTCCTCATGTACCTTAGTTACTAGAGTGAGTGGAGAAGCCTTATAAATTAGATTTGCACAACTTTCAACACTTATAAATCCCTGCTTATATTGCAGCCAGCAGACCTGCTCTATCTGGAGACCCTTCCGATCTTAAATTACTGTGTTGCTAGGTACTATATATACAACATTCGTAACCACATGCATTATTTCAGACATCTGTCATACTCTATTGTCATTTCTCTTGCATTTAACATGTTACACCAATTTAACTCAAATACTGATCAAATCCTTGATCCTCTTCAATCAGTCATGCTAACACTGTACTGGATAAGTTTATTCTCAGCACCCACAACCTATAAAAAGTATACTGTATTCAAAACAGAAATCAAGGGCCTGATTCTAAAGTGCATTTTGCAACTTGCGGGCATATATTAGTTGCACCATGTGGCACTACCCGGGGACCCTCACGATGTATTCCAAGACATGCAGAGTCTCTGGTACCTATACCCACAACTTGCGGCAGCTGTAGGCTAGTGCCAAAGGAATGGCACACCCGGTCCTGGTGCGCAAGTCACGGTGATGCAATCTGTTGCCCCGGAGCCCCTGCTCCAAATGCAATGGCATGCACCTGAGGGCAGTGGGAGGGGCTAGCTGGTTGGAACATGCACTTGGGGCAGCACCATAAACAGACCCGGTGGTTCCCTTTAATTTTGTGGTGGTGGGGCGTGATAGGCAGGGGAGCATGGGGAGCACATCCATGGCAATTCCACGGTGCTGGGGGCATCCGTCACTATGCCAGGATGGATGCCCTTAGACCACCTCCAGCGGTCTAACCCCACTATGCCATTCCATGTTCTAGAAAGGTGTAAATGGGCTATGGCAGCCAACCATCTGGAACAGGGCACAGGTGCTGCTGTTACCACCCTTGCACCATGCCGCAGTGGGTTGTGGGCATAATGGGTGGCATAACCCACCTTTGGTGCAACCTACATACGGCATGGTGCAAGGCACCTTTTGGAATTGCAGCTTGCATTATGCCTGGCATAGGTGCGATTTGCACCATGGGGTTTGGCGTAATCACCCTGTGCCAGGTGTAACGTGTCTTGGAATCTGGCCAAAGGTCCAAGTGGTCAAGAAACAGCTCATATTTCCCTACTTGGTGAGACTGGGTAGAAGGAGCACATTTTGATATACAGAAAGAATAAATTTAATTTTAGCTATTTTTCATAATGGGCTTCAAGTATTTGAACCCAAATACTGTACAAAGACAAAATCCTTAAAACAACAATATTGACAGTTATGGTTATGATTTCAGCAAAGAAACGAGATGCTGGAGGTACTACTATAGTGATGATCTACTGTAAACAGGACCAAATTTGTTTGGAAAGTTAGGGTACAGCCAAAACAGCTCTGGTGCTCAGACATTGCTCTTTCAGAGTTTCTGTACAGATCTAGTCATTTTAGTATCAGATACTGAAAACCACTGACATACTAGAGGTGTTCTGTTTTTTGGGACCAATATTGCCAAAGAGTAGAAACAATATTTTTCTCCTTCTTGTAAAAAGCAAACCATAAAGTAAATGAAATCTGAGTTTTCACAAAAATGTGTATGGTGGTACAGCTTGATATATACTAGGAATATGCTAATTGAACTCTGAAGGCTTTAAAAATGTAAACTATTTTTCACCAGATTTATTGTTTATTTGAAACACCTTTGAGTCAATAGACTCATTTACTAAGGATCCACGTCACAGGATAAGAATACAGACTGACAGTACTAACAATAGATCAGTGGGTAAACATTCAAGTAAATATACAGTGAGCAGAAGGCAAACAGTCAGTTACAGTGAGCAGTAAAAAGCATTAAATACTAGGAATTGCTTAGTGATGGTCATAACACGACAGGTATTACAGTTTGAAACAAATTCTGACATTGACTGCTTAGGTGGAGAAGCAGGTTGGGGTAAACTCAGGCCAGGGGCCATTGTCAAGGTTATCATCAGATCATGGGGTAGCAGGCACTTGAGGATAAGAGATGTTCCCAAGGTGGGTTTTGAAGAGCCCAAGTCTAGGTTAATTTGCCAAGGGGCCAGGTAGACTATTCATCTACCGAGGGGCCCTATAGTTAAAGGATCTTTGGAATAGAGAGGTCCGCAGCCAGGAACTGAGAAGAGGGTTTTGTCAGAGCTATGACTGTGATGCACCTTGGGTTCAGGGTTGACTAAAGGGGCTAGTCCGGGGGAGAGACCAAGGGCAATTTTTTAGCCAAGAAGCAGGTGTGGAACCGGATTCTGTTGTTCAGGTTTAACCAGCCGTATCATTATAAAGCACACAGGTGTGCATGAGCCGTCGCATCCCAGGACTAGGTGGCAGGCTTTATTTATGGAGCGATGGAGACTATCTAGGGCAGAAGTATTTGCTGCTCTGATATCAGTAAGCCATAATCCAACAGTGAGAGAACCGAGGAGGAGGAGACAGCAAGCCTGAGGGCGCCCGAGGTGAGACAGTGTTTGAAGCGATATATAACAGTCCCAACCTGACATTTAAGGACTGGACAGGTGGCAGATATGAAGGTGGAAGTTAGTGCAGGGGCCAAAGTGATGCCCAGGTATTTAAAGGAGCACACTTGCTCAAGGGGGTCTGGTTTGCAGTTAGAACTAGAGGCAATGTTGCTTTCTTGCATTCTGTGGTGGGAGAACAGTGTAAATTTGGTTTTAGAATAGTTAATAGTGAGTTGCTGAGCAGTGAACCAGTTCTCGCATAGCTGAAAGCAGCCTGGGGGAGCAGTGGAGTTGAAAGGGGTCAAGTTTGGAGGAGAAGAGGACACCATCATCTGCGTAAGTAAAAGATTGATGGAGCAGGACATGGGGATGAATAGGCTGAAAAGCAGCAGCCCAAGAATGGAACCCTGGGGAACGCCTGAGAGGACAGGCAAACTTTTGGATAAGGTGTTTCTATTTTGACCTGCTGGGACTGGTTCATGAGGTAGTCTGTAAAGCAGCCCATCGCATCACAGAGAAGCCCAGGTTGGTCAAGGTGGTATAGCAGGAGGAAGTGGTTTATGGTGTCAAATGCCTTTGTGAGGTCTATAGTAGACAGCACCAGTGATGTGACCTCATCCAATGCAGAATGTATGTGGGTGGTAAACTCAAGAAGGGCAGTGGTAGTACTGTGCCCTTTGCAGCCATGTTGTTTACAGAGTAGATTATATTTGGAGGGTGGTCAGTGAGCTGGTCTGACACAATCTGCTCTAAGGCCTTGGATAGTGGCAGGAGTATGGAGATGGGGTGGTAACTATTTGTATCGGATCGATCCCCATTTTAAAGATGGGGGATGGCAGCAGATTTCCACCTGAGGGAATTTACCAGACACAGGAGCAGTTGAAAGTGTGAGTTAGCAGGTTCAGGACCTCCCAGAGGGTGAGTCGAAGGAGATTACATCAAGGAGTCACTGCTGAAGGAGGAGTGGCTCAGAGCTTTCATGAGCTATGGTGCAGCAGAATTAGGTGTATTTGGCATAGATAAAGGGGGCTTCTGTGGGGATGGGGTACAGGAAGAAGGTGGATGAAGAAATTGGGGGAGAACATGGTTGAGGTTTGAAAAGGCATGATTGAAGGCCTCAGCAATTTGGGAGGGTCAGAGGTCAAAGACCCATTGACCAGGACCTGATCGGGAACAGGTTTAGGGTCTTTTCCACAGTTTTCCTTAATGTTGTTCCAGAACTTACATCCTGAGCCCCAGGAGGTGGTTAAGGAGGATTTATAATAATCTGCTTTTGCCATGCACACAGCTCATGTGCACTTGTTCCGCGCTCTCTGTACTTTTGCCTATCAAGCAAGAGGCCAGACTCATTGGAGAGTTGTTAATGAATCCCTCACCCACATCAAGGCTAAGAGGCGATCGGAGATCCAAGGTACAGTGTTGCCTCTGACCATTCTTTTGGGAGAGGCATATTTGTCACATATGTTGTTGAAGGCCAGGATGAAGAGGTCAAGTACTCTATCAGGGTCGAGGGAGTTCGTAATGAAAGACCAGTCCAGTGCGCCAAGGTGAGCTTTAAGAAGTGTCAGCTTACCAGGGCCTAGTTTACGCTGTGATATTAATTTTGAGGAGATCTAGAGCTTGCAAGTCCAGGAACAGAGGATCGGGAGTGGTCACTGACATTTGGGAGGATGGTGACATTAGTGATTTTGTGTGGGTCAGACAGGAAAAACGAGGTCTAGCAGTGAAGAGACCCCTGCGCTGGTCCCAACGGGTGGGTGATGTGACCACTTGGAATAGATCTTGGGCTGTGGCAGCGCCCATGAGTGGAGAGGCGTCCCTCACTAGCCAATTGAGATTGAAACCTATATAATCTTTTCTGTATGAGATGTGAGGGTATCCAGATAGAACAATAATGAGAGGAAGGACACTTTTGGTCCCTGGGGACTGTACACAACAGTGATCAGGAACAGGTTTGGGGAGCATCCCAAGGTTAGTTTAAGTGTGAGAGTTAGTGGTCCTGGACCCAGTGAGGGTGTGAGGAGCAGCTGCTCATGTAATATAGCCTGTGTAAATTGCACATCCACCCCTATGCTTTCCCATTTGGTCCACGTGGTAGAGGTTGTAGTCAGAAAGGGTGATGGATGAGTCAGGATCCCAGGATAATTGCCAGGTTTCGTGAGATGGATATGGTATCGGCTGGTGCTGCAGGACCAACCCTGAAGGAGTTATGCTGTATTACAGACTGGGATGCAAAATCAAAGTTGAATTTGTGAACTTCTGTAATGAAGTGGTGAAACACATGGACTTAAACAGGAACATTTATGATCAGTGTCCATCACAGTTTGAAAGTCCAACGAAACATCTTTAAAATGAGGCATTAGGCTTCTCTATTGCTGGCAGCAATACAAGGCAAGGTAAGGCAAGGCTATTTTATTTCTATGGCCCTCACTTCCAAGGTCTCTGGGCACCTTACAAAATGAAACAGGGTAGAAACAGCAGGACAGCAACAGTCCAGAGATATTCATGACTATAGTGGAGCCCACCAGAATGCAATGCATTGTCACAGTTTCCTGCATGACAACAATAATTAACTGCCATTGAAATTGCCTTGTTTCTTGCAGTTACTCTGCTGCATGATGTTGTACAGTTGGGCTCCATCCTGCTGTATGTTTGCTCTATATTGAGCATACATTACCCCAGTTTTAGAACCTTGTGATGTCACTGGTTATCATGCTGTGTTTGACTACAATGTGGTTAAGTATGGCTTGATCATCAATGACATCACCATGTTCTACAAATGGTGGCAATGTAGTATCAATATAGGGCAGACATAGTCATTAGCATCTCTGGATTGCTGTCAGTTGCCAGAAAAGCCTAATACCTCATTTAAACGACTGCTCCATAGACTTTAAAACTGTGATGGGCATGGTTCATGAATGTTCCCATTTATAAATGAAAGGGCAACTGTCAATTCTTGCACTGGCTTCCATATTCATGAACAGTTATATCATTAAAACATATGTTTGGTTTGAACTGGCCCTTGGGACAGGAAAATCCCAATCAAGAGTTGAGGTCCTGGATTTCAGAAGGGTGAACTTTAACAGGTTAAGGGAGTTGGTGTTGGACATGTTATATGGGGTAAACAGCACAGGAGGTGTGGAATAGAGATGGGGGCAGCAAAGGAGCTATTCTTGAAGTATCTAAGTCATGCATGAGATCAGCAACAAATGGTAACAAGTTCAGGAGACCCTTATGGGTCTGGACAAGGGTCAAGGAAGCAGTGAGGGCCATGAAAAGGCCTTCTACAGATACCAAGAAAAGCTGGGAGACAAATGGGAGCATACTTATTGAGAAATGAGGATGCAAAGAGGGTGGTTAGGAGGCAACAGCAGACACAGAACTGCCTATTGTGGAGGGAGTCACAGGTGGAGATAATCTTCTGGTATAGTAGAGAAAAAAGGGAAGAAAGGTAGGTAATTGTTAGGCTATCTGAGGTGGGTAGTGTGATAGAGGAGGACAGGCTGCTGTCCTTAATGATTACTTTTGCTCTATCTTTGCCAGGGAGGACGGTTGGCTTTTTGTAGACAGTGGCATCAAAGCAGCCACAAAGGTGGTCCCAGAATTGAGGCAGCCAGTATTTACTAGAGAAAGGTCTGAAAGGGCTAGCCACCCTAAAGATTGATAAGGCCCTGGGACTGGATGGGATGCATCCAAGGTTGCTCAAGGAACTGGCAGCGGAACTGGCAGAACCACTGGTAGGATTATTCAATAGACAGATCTAGTTCCTAAGAACTGGGAGGTGGTGGACATTGTTCTGCTCCATAAGTGGGGAGGGTGGGGGCAAGGAGCATGCATGGAGCTACAGACCTGTCAGTCTAATCTCTGTTGTAGGAAGCTGATGGAGTCACTGGTCAGTGGACTGCCTCGAGAACAATGGTCTCCAGAATAGTAAACATCGTGGGTTCATAGCAGGGAGGTCTTCTGAGATAACCTGATAGTTTTCTTCAACTGGGTGGTAGAGGGCAGTGGAGGGGTCATGCCATGGATTTACTCTACATTGACTTCATCAAGGCTTTTGACTCAGTGCCTCACAGACAACTGCTGAAGAAAATGAACAATCTGATTGTGGCCAGTAGCATAGTAACATGGGTTAGGTAACTGGCTAATGGGAGGCAGCAGGAGGTTGTGGTTAATGAAGTCAAATCAGAAGAGAGGCAGGTCTTGAGTGGGTACCACAGGGATCTGTCCTGGGCCTGGTCCTCTACAGTATGTTCATCAGTAACACTGGAGAAGGAATCTGGGTCAAACTGCATTTCTTGGTAGATGACGCTAAGGTTTGTGGGAGGGTAGATAGTGATGAGGAAATCAGGAAATGCAGAGTGACCTGCAAAGGCTAGAGATGTGATCTAAAGTTTGGTAGATGAAATTTAACTCCAAAGTGCAAAGTGATGCACCTAGGGAGCAAGAACCCCAGGACAGAGCACTGAATGGGTGGGTAAGATATAGCATTTTGGATGAGGAACAAGACTAGGAGTTATCATCAGAGACACCTCAAACAATCAAGCAAATACAATAAGGCCTATAGTAAGGCACATTGGATACTGGGATGTATAAGGAGGGTATTGACAGCAGAAGAAAAGAAATAATACCTCCATTTATAGACCCTTAATGAGGACTCACCTGGAGCACTGTGCCCAGTTCTGGAGTTCTCATCTCAGGAAAGATAAGGAAAGGCTAGGGATGATGCAGAAAATTGTGCCAAAGCTGATGCAGATTCAATAGGGCACATCTTCTGAGGAGCACCTCAAGATACTGAACAAGTACTGCTGGAGACCAGACACGAGAGGGGAGATATGATAGAGACCTACAAGTTCCTGAAAGGAAAAAACAAGATGAATTGCAGGGAACTATTTTAGCATGAGTAACAGTTTGAGGTCAAGAGGCCACACATGGAAACTGACAGGAGGGATATGAGGAAGTATTATTTTACTGAAAGGGTGGTGAAACAATGGAGCAGTCTGCCAGCTGAGGTGGTGGGTGTTAAAACCAATAATGATTTCAAGCAAGGTTGGGACAGAGTGAAATGCTAGTACCCTGGATGGACTATGGGTCCTAGGGTTAGTTAGGGAACCATGGGCAGACTGGATGGACCATCAGTCTTTTCTGTCATCATTGCCTCTGTTTCTTTGTTTTTACAATGCAGCAATACATATAACCTTCAGTACTGTTATTGTGAAGTTAGGAATAGAAGGTTAAGAGTTTAATTTCCACACTGGTAGAACTTTCATAAACATTTACATTATTAAAGCCATATATTTCTTATTTTGCAATAACAACACTCTGTAGTTATGATGTCCCCACCACCCACCCACATCACACTTAGGGTGTGGCAGTGGTGGAATCTGGGTGTATGGATGTGATGAATATGGCCATGTTGAGATGAAGGCCACAGTTAACATTAACAACAGATTTCAGGGCAGCATCAACTACTATGGTCCATAGTCAATGAAGAACGTAGATTGCTTTGGGCGATGGCTAATCTGGTATCAACAATAAGATGTCTGCATACCTTGTACAAGGAACCAAGTTCTGTTGACTTTAGGTGGTGACGTGGTTCAGGTGGACATCGAAAGTGAGGCAAGAATCAACAATGATTTATGGATACATGAAGGCTGCTACGGCCCCTAGCTGAACACCATCTTTGGTGGTAACATAGAAATCAGGAGCCCAATTTTCAAATTTTGATGCAGGGCTTACATCAAGCTCTGCATCAGTCTCATTGTTTGGTGCAGTTGCACCAAACCTTTGACAACTGCAACCCAATCTTAGTACATTGGGGTGCAGCTAAAACAGTTTCCACTTTACGGCAGCCTGTGCCAGAGATTTGGTGCAAGCCTTCATAAAAGGGTCCCCAAATGGTGCAAGCCTAACTTGTGGCATTTGGTACAGGGATGAAAACCCAGTTGGAACTAAGAGAATGCTGCAAGCCCCTGCGCTGTATGATCTGCACACCAGAGCTTGCAGCATTTGCAGAACTTCAGAAAATCAGGCCCCAGGTGTGAACTTCTTGATCTTAGGGGCTGAGCCAAGCAATATGTCCTGTCTTTTAGCTATATGAAGAATCAGCCTTTCTTTTAAAAACCAATCTTGCAGCATGTGGAGTTTGCTTGAGAGGGTTCTGCTGGTAACATTGATGTCACTCTTGTGAACAAATGACACAGCATTATCAGAGTAAAGAAGAGTGCTAACTGAGTTGCAGATGTTGGGTAGGCTATTGATGATATTAACAAAAGCAGGGATCCTAATATAGATACCCTGTGGGACCCCACATTTAACATCATTGGCCTCAGAGAGAACAACACCAAGCCTGACCTTTGCCTCTTGTTTGTTAGATAATCTTTGAACCAGAAGACTGAGGGAGCACCCACCTCTAGACCATGCAACATACAAAGTAGAACTTCATGACTAATAAGGCCAAAGGCTTTGGTTAGGTCCACAACACTGCAACTGTTAGCATGCCTTTGTCCATAGACTGATAGAATGTGTCCAGAAACCTTACCAAGGCCACAGTAGTCCCATGTTTTTGTTTTCTAAAATCATGTTGTTCATCATAGCATGTTGTATTGATCCATGTATTGAGTTAACTGGCTATGCACCAATTTCTCCTGCAACTTGGCTAGAGCAGGAAGTATATGACTGTGTGAGAGGGCTTTTGGCACCATGCAATTTTGCTTAAAGTTGGACCAGCATGACATTCTGTGGTGATTTGCATATGCAGCCCATGATGCTTTGCATTGTGAGAGCATGTGTGATTTTGTATTTTCTTGAAACTTGGCTTCCCAGCCAAATGCCCTTTGGGTAACCCTTGCCTCAGTGTTTGCACACAGAGGTTCTTTGTCTTTAAATAGTTTTTTATTTTAATGGGTTCACCACAACATATCCAAGACACACTGTCTTAAGGTAGCTGGTCCAGTCCACTGGGGTGTCAAGCAGACGAGGCATACTGATAAGTCTTGGTAGGACCCTTTGCAAACTGTGCGAGAGGCCTTTTGGCACCATGCAATGTTGCTTAAAGTTGGACCAGCATAACATTCTGTGGTGATTTGCATATGCAGCCCATGATGCTTTGCATTGTGAGAGCATGTGTGATTTTGTATTTTCTTGAAACTTGGCTTCCCAGCCAAATGCCCTTTGGTAACTCCTTGCCTCAGTGTTTGCACACAGAGGTTCTTTGTCTTTTAAATAGTTTTTTATTTTAATGGGTTCACCACAACATATCCAAGACACACTGTCTTAGGGTAGCTGGTCCAGTCCACTGGGGTGTCAAGCAGACGAGGCATACTGATGAGTCCTGGTAGGACTAAACATGTGTCTATGTCTTCTGTTAGCACCCTTTGCAAGCTGTGTGAGAGAGCCTTTTGCACCATGCAATTTTGCTTAAAGTTGGACCAGCATAACATTCTGTGGTGATTTGCATATGCAGCCCATGATGCTTTGCATTGTGAGAGCATGTGTGATTTTGTATTTTCTTGAAACTTGGCTTCCCAGCCAAATGCCCTTTAGAGTAACTCCTTGCCTCAGTGTTTGCACACAGAGGTTCTTTTTCTTTATATGGATAGTGGTCCATAGTTATCATGGGAGACTTGGCTGCTCTTCTTGAGCAAGGGAATGTCATTAGCCAACTTCTAAATGTCCAGGACTTGCTGTGTCACAAAGGACAGATTAATAATTTGGTTTATCACACTGTTGTTGTACATTGTAATATACCCAGTTTGTGCATAAAATAGACTAGGACTGCTTTGTGCACTCACCTGGTCAACAAAAACATGCATTCATAAATACACAAATGCATCAATAATTAAATAAATATATACATACTGTACAAATATACATAAAGTCAGTAGATAAGCAAAAACAACAACAGGGGTTTAAATAAATTGGGGCTGGCAGTATAGCCTAGAGATTAGACTAATGAGCTGTGAATGAGCTTGGTACATTCAGCAGACCTGGGTTTGATTCCCACAACCTCCACTTGCATACTGTGTGACTCTAAGCCAGTCACTTAACCACCCCAGTGCTCCCAGGTCACCCCTGAAAACAGGCACATGTGCCTAGTGGGCCTTATCTGGTTACCAAAACATTAAATAAAAAATAAATAGAATTAGTGCAGGAGGCATACATTTTGTATTTACATTGTTGCTAAACTTTCATCAGAAGTAGAGGTGTAATACTTTATATTTGAAATATGGAAATTATGCCATCACCTGATGGTTTAATGGTACGCTTTCTGGCAGCCATGCAAGAGCTGACATAGGTTTGAATTCCATTTTGGCATGCAAAAAGTAAACATGTAGTTGATAACAAACTTGTGAAATATTGTTACGCAACTAAAATGACAGTTTTAGCAAAGTATTGACAAAGCTAGGCACTGAACTTATTTAAAAATATTTGAAAATTGAATCATTTCACCACATTCACTACACTGAATTTTATATTGAGAACAAGTATATCAGATCTGGAGGTCTTTTTTTAAATTGAAGCTGAGTGCAGTATTCAAAAGATACATTGCCATTATGTTTTCCTGTCAGGAATATTTGTATTTTAGATAGGTTGCAAATCTGCATATATGCTCCTGCTTGAATATATACATTATTACAAGCAGGAATATATATGCTCCTGCTTTGCATTAGAACCTAAAATTGTAGTAATCTGTTTCACAGGTTCTAGCTTAACCTTTAGTCCACAGCTGCCTCCTATTACCTTGAATACAGCTTTGTGGTGCCCGTTACCAAGAAGTAAAAGACCAGAATTCAGATTTTAGCAGACATCAAATAATGTTGTGCTTAATATAGCCAGGGTTTGAATTCTACTAGTAATGTTCAACTTTTTTTTTTTTTACAAAGCTTTGAATTCTACTAGTAACATTTAACATTTTTTCCAAGTTGTTATTTGTTAACATTTCAGTTGAGTAGGAATTTATGGTGGCATGGAACTGGAATGCTTAATTTTATAGAAAACAAATTTATGAGCAGCAACTTTGTGCAGGGAAGAAATGTTTCTGTCAGAAAAACTTAATGAAACCTTTCTGCAAAGAGTTAAGCTGAATGTCAGCAGCTCCAAATATGAATTTACATATTCTAGTAGCAGATAATTATCTGCTGTCAGTCTTTTAGTGACAGAAATAAAGGTGACGTTCAGGGTTTAACATTTATTTTAAAATTACAGTTAGAGTTTAGATAAGGAAAGCAACTGCATTTCTCACAGATCAAGCATCACATAATGGCCCACCACAACAGCTCTCACTGATGCTCTTAACAGTTTGGCAAGCAGTCAAACTAACACTGTCTCATTTAGCTCCTTTAGTCTGCCCAAACCTGGCCATTAAATTGCAGGTGTGAGTATTTAACTAAATATAAATGGTTTGGTATTACACTGGATCAGACCCTAGATTTCTCTTTAAATACTGTATTTAGTCATTTAATTTGATGCCCTGGATAGAGTCATTGACTGCTTCTCTGAAGGTATGTGGAAGTGCCTTGTTATGTGTATGATCTACCTATGACTGACTCTGGTGACCTGATTTTGGTAATTAATTTATGCCACTTTTCCAAAGTGTCAACTAATGAAATTAGATACACTGTTTGACCCCACTGCCATTTTATCCTATACTGCCCTTTCCAGACTCATCACTGCTCTTCATATGAATAACTGAAGTGACCCTCATGAAATTATAGATGCTTGCAGTGTCCTACTCTCTACACGTGTAAGTTCTGGCTGAACAAATGTCACAGCTGCCTGAGCACCTTGTTCATCCCCTCACCCTCTCTAGTCACAAGTTTATTTCCACACTGGGAGGGAATAAGTCCCTCGTTCTTAGGTGCAATCGAAATCTTGTCAGCTCTCCTTCGCTATAGATTCCCTCAGGTATGGAATAACCTTACCCTAGGTAGCAACCCATACACTGATATCACCTCTGCTAATCAGTATTTCAAGCTTCTAATTGCATCCTATTGTGATTGTACTTGACATGCTTACTGTGAGTTTTCTTCTAAAGTGGTAATAAATTGCAGAACTGTAATTCTTTCCCATTGCTTTGTTTTGTATGTCTTAATATGTGTGTACATCCACATACAACATAGATATTACTATATTATATTTTTCACTTTGTATTATTTTCTACCTATTCTCCCTCATCCTCCCCATCTCACACCTGTAAATTAGATTCTTATTGTATCTCTATATGTTTACCTGGTTAAACATTTTCAATAAATAAAATACATTTGGTGCAGGTGCTCCTTTGTTAAGTGGTATAAATACAAGCTTAAACCACTTAATACTATAGATGGGAAAAGTCAGAGGAACACAACCCAAAGCAAATTCAAGCAGCAGAGGCTCTAGGCTTTCAGAGCAGGAGGCACTTAACTCATAAAAAATGCCATTGTTGATATTATTGGTCCAGAACAATTTAATAGTTGAATACAAAATCTGAATATTATGAGGGCTCCAGACTTAATGCCTCCTTGGAGCGGTCCCTGATCTAAAGGATAAATAAATATTATGTCATTCAAAACTGCATGCATTTTGATAAAAGTTGCTTTCAAAATTGAAGCTAATACATAAAATAATGTATCATTTTCTGATCTAATACAAAATGTTACAGTTAAAGCATTCACTGCTACCTAATAGTTAAGGGTTCAGTCTGATATAATTCAAGACAGTTGAGCACCCGCCTGTTAATAGTTAACTAATGTGGATGGTAAATTTGAATTAATGTAATACTTGCAAAACTAAAGCAGCAAATTTAGAAAAAAAGGTCAGCTCTACATAGATGTGATATTTAAAAGAGGAACATTACCAGGTTAGATGAAAGGGACATTTGTACAAATGTCTGATAGTTTAATTAGACCATGTAAAGTATTTGATATGGGAAAATTTAAATAACCCATTAAGGTCTGCTCTTTCTGCTAATCCAAACCCAGTGTCAATTTTCTCTGCACTAAGCACTGCAGTAAGTCACAATTGACAACATTTAGTGGCTCCACAGGTTTTGCATTCGTATAGACTTTTGAATGCATCAGTTACATCTGTTTACATTACAAACTCTTTTTTATGCATACCTCTATATGGTCTTTACATTAGGCAACACATCTATGGTACCTATTGGTATATTGAAATATCATATACTTACATGGTGGTAGCTAATAGCAAAATGCAGAATATCAAGATGTTACACAATGCGACATAGGAAAGCACCAATATTTCCTGATATATTCAGATAACTAATGCTTTCTGTCATGGGCTACCACTGTAATTTTATAATTCTGGAATAATTTGTATCAGTCACAATGGATTCATCATAGCCATTATCATGCTGGTGTCACTACTCAATTTGCCATGCCAGTCCCCCCACCCCATTTCCTTTATCACTATGGCATCTGTTTCCTTAAGTTAGGTTCTGATGTGCATAAAACTCAATAGGCTTTGGTGAACACCTGAGCAATAGGTTTCAATCTGCACAAGGCTTTGGGTGCACATGTTTAATATTATCACATGAGCAACAGTAATGAACAAATGAAGTAGGATTTGATGTGCATATATGTGAAGCAAACAACGATATATACAAATTCACATTGGTGTGCACACAAAGGCAACTGGTTTTAGTGGGTGCACATATGAAGTGGGTTTTGTTAAGTAGACTAACATGGAGCTCTCATATTCAGAAACTGTGGATCAAAACATCACATCTACATAAATGCATGCTAAAATCTACAAACTGTAAATGTTCAGTCATTGGCAAAACTCTAATTAGAAAAGGAGATGGTACAGTAACTGATGACATGTTTTTCTGTTACTTATAGATTACATTTAAAGCAGATGTCTCATTTATAACAGTAATATATTTGGTATAGAAATCCCATTTCAATTCTAATTTTGACTGGTTCTAATTTGAAATTAAAACAGTTATAAAAGGCTCTGCTTCATCAAGTCTTTGTAAGTGATTGCATATTAGATTCTTAATGCCCATTTATATTTCAACCTCTGTAACTTGCTTTCATAGACTTTGACATAGAAACATAGACTTTGACGGCAGATAAGGACCGCTTGGCCCACCTAGTCTGCCCATTTCCCTACCTAGAGGATAAGCTGCAGATCCTATTCAACCAACAGCCTATTTCTTCCTACCCCCCACAAAATTGCCTTATGTCTGTCCCATGCATTCTTGAATTCTCCCACAGTTATAGACCCCACAACCTCCTCAGGAAGGCTGTTCCATGTGTCCACCACCCTGTCTGTGAAAAATACTTCCTCACATTGCCCCTGAGCCATCCCCTCTATCTTCAAATTGTGTCCCCTTGTTCTTGCACGCCTTTTCTGAAAGATGCTACCTCTTGGACTTTACTGATTTCACTGAGGTACTTAAACATTTCTATCATGTCCCCCTCCTTTCCTCAAGGGTATACATATTAAGCTCTTTAGTCTATCCTCATATGGCTTCTCTTGCAGACCCTGCACCATTTTGTTGCCCTCTGAACTGCCTCCATCCCATCTATGTCCTTGCAGAGATGGGGTCTCCAGAACTGGACACAGTACTCCAGGTGAGGTCTCACCAATTGTCTGTACAGAGGGATAACAACTTCCTGTTTTCTGCAGATGATGCTTCTCCCTATATATCCCAGTATCCCCAGCCCTCCCTACTGCCTTCTCACTTGGTTTGCCAACCTTAAGGTCATCTGATATGATTACCCCAGGTCCCTTTCCATTTTTGTTGTTGTTTACTACCCCATTGTGTAATCTTCCCTGGGTTTTCGTTTCCCAGGTGCATTACTTGCACTTCTTTGCATTGAATCCAAGCTGCCATACTTCTGACCATTCCTCCAACCTTGCCAAGTCCCTTCTCATCCTTTCCACACCTCCTTGTGTATCAACCCTGTTGCAGATGTCTGTGTCATCTGCAAAAGGCATATTTCCTTCCAGTCCCTCTGCAATGTCACTTATAAAGACATTAAAAGGACTGGAGCCAGTAATTGAACCCTCACATTTCCCACTAGTAACCCCTCTTTCTTCAGAGTGGACTCCAGTAACAATTACCTTCAGTGTCCTGTTGTTCAGCCAATGTTTTACCCAGGCTACCACACTGGGACCTACTCCCAGGCTGGTTAATTTGACTACTAATCTTTTGTGGGACTGTGTCAAATGCCTTGTTAAAGTCTAGGTAGGCCATGTCCCAGCCCCTCCCTGGTCTACTACTTTGGTCCCAGTCAAAAATCAATTAGATTCATCTGACATGACCTTCCCACTGTGAACCCATGCTGCTTTGGGTCCTGTGCCCCACTGACCTCTAGGTACTCAACAGTTCTTTCCTTCAGAAGTGATTCCATCACTTTCCCTACCACAGAGGTCAAACTGACAGGTCTGTAGTTTCCTGCCTCTGTCTTGGTCCCACTTTTGTGAAGGGAATCACATCAGTCTTCTTCCAGTCCTCAGGTACCACACCATCCTCCCATGATTTGTTAAAAGGGTAGTCAGTGGTGTCACTAGTTCTCTGCTTAATTCTTTTAGAATTCTGGGGTGAATTCCATCTGGCCCCATTGCTTTGTCCACCTTCAGT
Source organism: Neoceratodus forsteri (assembly GCA_016271365.2). Taxonomy (NCBI): domain Eukaryota; kingdom Metazoa; phylum Chordata; order Ceratodontiformes; family Ceratodontidae; genus Neoceratodus; species Neoceratodus forsteri. The sequence continues at coordinate 1,529,898,698 of CM028131.1, forward strand.
TTTAAGAGTTCTTTCGAACCTTTTCTTTTGTGAAAAGACTGGGATCAATCCCCTCTCGGAGTGCTTCTGTTAATTGGATTAGGCACCTCTCCCACTTCCTCTTTTGAGAATTCTGAACAGAAGTATTCATTCAGTATCCCTGCTTTTCACTGTCCTCTCTGCCCACCCACCATCCATTCTATTCAGCCTCACTATCCCTACCTTGTCTTTCTATGCTCCCTGATATACCTATAAAATGTTTTATCCCCTTCTTAACCGAGTTGGCTATCTTTTCCTCAGCTTGTGCCTTTGCTATTCTGACTACCCTCCTGCTTCCTTCTGCCTTAACTGGTATAGTTCTCTGTCCTGCTCCTTCTGTGTTTCCTTATACTTCCTAAATGCTATCTTTACTCCCTAACCTTCACTGCCACTTCTTTTGAGAACCATAGTGGCTTTTTCTTTCATTTTGATTTGTTTATTTGCTTCACACAAAGGCTTGTTGCTCTCTGCGATGGCAGTTTTGATATTTCCCATTGTTGCTCCACCCTCCTTCTAGCCTGTTTGCTAGTGCTTTTCTAAGGCACTCTCCATCTTGCCAAAGTAAGCCCTCCTGAAGTCCAGAACCCTCACTTTTGTATGGCTTGACTCTGTAGCTGAGTTTATCATGAACCACACTGTTTGGTGGTCACTTGTTCTCAAATGGCTACCCACTTCTAGATCTGAGATCCTCTCACTGTCCCCATTTGAGAGTATGAGGTCTAAGATTGCTCCCTCATGAGTAGGTTCCAAAACTATCTGTCTGAGGCATGCCACCTGAAGGGCATCAAGAATGGCCCTGCTTTTGGATGCGGCTGCAGCAAAGGTGCTCCAGTTAACATCTGGCATATTAAGGTCCCATCAACAGTATTTCCCTTTCTCTGCCATCATAAGTATGTCTTCTATCACATCCTTGTCCATTCCCTCCCCTGACATGGGGGTCTGTATACAACCCTGTGCAGATTGTGGTGCCATTTCCAGTCTCTAAGGTGACCCACAGTGCCTCTTTTCCTCCCTGTTTACCCTTTTGTTCAGTTGATTTTATCTCATCCCTTGTATAGAGAGCTATTCCCCTCTTCTGCCTCCCTGTCTCTCCTGTAGGTTGTGTACCCTGTCATGTTAACATCCCAGTCATGGTTCTCTGTGTACCATGTTTCTGTGACTGTTACACTATCTAGGCATCCCTCTTCCATCAAGGCCACCAGTTCAGGGAGCTTGTTGCCGAGACTATGGGGGTTGGTACTCATTCCCCTCCATTGGTACTCATTACCTTTCAGTTGTTTATTATTCTGTTAACTCCAATTCCCCTTTTCACATATTCCACCTCCATCTTGTGCCATCCTCTTATCTATCCTCCTGTCTTACAGTGGCTACAACCAGGACACTGTCTCCACAGCAAACTAAACCTAGTGAGTTGCTTCCATCTAAAATGGTAGAATCAGAGATACAGTAAGTGAGGTCCAACTGCCTGCACCAGTAAGAACAAGATCCACAGCTGTTATATATGACATTGCCTATGGCTAAGGGCTTAACAGGTGCTGCCTAAACAGCTTGCATTAGTTGCACTGTTGTGAATGAATGGGGTGCTCAGTATACCATATATGTGATTATCTATCAGCGTATCTCCCCATTTGCAGCGGCACATGCTGTAAATTCTCCATAGAGATATTATATGTTCTGTGGCTCAGTATCCTATTGGCTTGACTTAGAGCCCAGACTCATAAATTAATTCTATGCCCACTATGTGGTTACCACAAGTATTTGTTGCAAGATTAGTAGGCAAGCCTTCTGACTGTTTGAGCAAAAGGAGCATGTTTCCATTCTAAATTTTGAAGTCATATTGGTTCTGAAGGCTTTGGCTTGGATTTTCAAATGAACGGATGCAACACTCATATCCATATTTCACATGCACTGTGCATCCTAGCAAATCGTCAGGTTGCTTGTATTGGATTTTCAAACATCCCAACCCATTTGTGGCAGTTTACATGATTTCCGGCACAAAATGATGCATGCATCAAAATTCTGACATGTCATTTTGGGATGCAAGTGCAGCAATCACATCCAGAAGATACATTGGGCTGGATTTTCAAAGCTCTAAGAATGGTGCAAGGTGCTTGCATCCAACATGTTGGATGCAACAAGCACCTTGTGCCAAGGGTAGCACCCAAGCTATTTTAGAAAGCAGCCTGCATCAGTCAGCAGGCTCCTTGCACCTAATATGTGCTTGTGCCAGCCTTGCACCACAAAGTGGTTGCAGCATGGTACTAGGGACTTGCAGCAGACCCTGGCAGCCACAACTCAAACATCCAGATTTTAAAACCCTCACCAGGGACAAAGAGCTAAGTACTGTTAGACCAGCCAAGGGGCTGTTCTAGACGGTACTTAGACAGGCCCTGGGAGGGTGTCAACCATGTTGTGCCACTGTGTGCCCCCCAGCCACAATACCCCAGTACTGTTTGATCCCCAGCCCCAATGTGCCCCTAAATGAATACACCCTTGTGATCTGGTACCCCCATGGCCCCAATCTGCCCATACCAGCTAACCCACAATTAACCCTAGTGCCCTCCTTGCTCCAATCCTGGTAAACGATATTATTCACACAAATCCCTGGTGATTTAGTGGCCCCATCCCCCTGCCTGGCAGGTATTGTAACCACCCCTCTCCCCCATCCAGGCCCCTGATTTGGCAGCTGACACAACCCTCTGCACACCACCATGGCTGGCCACCAAATGAACTGTCAGGTGCATTCAAACATGTACAGTACGCACTCTGGACAGTTCATTGGTGGCCAGCTGTGGTGGTGTGTGGATGGCTGTGCCAGTCACCGAACTGGGGGTCCAGATGGGGGTGCAGGGTAGTTGGCAATACCTGCTGAGGCAGGGTGGCCACAGATCACCAGGGATTTGTATGAATAGTAGCATCTACTGGGATCAGAGCGGGAGGGCACTAGGGTAATTGTGGGTTACCCGTATGGGCAGATCGGGCTTGAGGTGTGTGGAGACATGAGCCATGCAAATGCCCCCATCCAAGGGGCAGCTCACACTACATCTGCCCCATGGCTGCTGCAGCATTCCTAGTGGGTGCACCTTCTGTTTAGTGCACTGCCACCATTGCTACAAGCTGCAGGACTTAGGCCAGGACCCTGTCTAGTGGAAAATTGGGTGCAGGGTCCTGGGTACACTGGCACACAGTGCAAGTTGCCTTTGTCACAGCTTGCATCCAAGATTTGAAAATCTGGCCCATTGCCTTTAGGTGGTCTAACTATGTGGGTGGATGTCATGCAGTAGCTTTGAAAACAGACTTGGCCATTTGAAAATGCCTCCCTTTCTTTTTAGATCATGTTTGGCACACTGCTAGCAAGATTACAGTTAGTGGACTGGTACATGTAAACTGTGTTTATTATTACAGTTTATAAGGACAGGCCCACTGAGATGCAACATTTCATTTCCAGCGGGTCTTGCTTGGAGTCAGTTTCACAGCTAGGAAGACTGAAACACAAGGAGATCAAGTTGCTTGCTTAAGAACACACATATCTAAATCTTCTGAGTCACAGATCTGTTCGGTAACCATCAGACCACAGTGCTGTCCAAACATAGTATTATTACTGAAACTTTTAAACTTTGGAATCATAGAAACATAGAATTTGTTGGCAGACAAGTACCAATTGGTCCTCCCAATCTGTCCATTTTCCCATCCTAAATTGTCACCACAGATCTTACCTGATCTCCTGCTACCGCCTTCGTCCCTGTTTCCTACCAAGATTCCATTGTGCCTATCCCATGTGCTTGAATCTCACCACTGTTTCTGCCCTCCACCTTCACTGGAAGACTGTTCCAGGCATTCACCACCCTTTCAGTGAAGACATACTTTAATATCCCTCCTATATTCCCTCTTCTAGTTTCATTGCATACCCCCTTATTCTCATGCACCTTCTATTTCACCCCATGGGGTATTTATGGGTCTCTATCTTCCCCCTCCTCCTCTTTTCTAGTGTGTACATACTGAGATCCCTCAGTTTCTCCTCATAGGGCTTTTGAGGAAGCCTCTGCACCATTTAGTTGCCGTCTTCTGGACAGCCTCAACCCTGTCTATATCCTTTGTGATATGTTGTCTCCAGAATTAAACACATATGGGGCTCCAGGTAAGGTCTCACCAGTGATCTATACAAGGGTAACACCACCTCTCCTTCTGCTGGTGATACCCCTTCCCTATGCACCCCATTATACCACTGGCCCTACCTGCTGCCTTGCACATTGCCTTGCCACCTTGAGATAATCAGATAGGATTATGCCACAGTCCCTTTCTTGTTTAGTGACCATCAGTACCTCTCCCCATTTTATTCTCCATCTCTCGATTTTGTGTGCCCTAGCTGCATGAGTTTGCCTCATATGTGGTTTAAAACATTTGGATGGAGTCTGGGAATTGCATTGAAGGGTGTTGCCTGTTAGCACTCATTTGAAAATTCTGCCCTTTCTGCTTTTTTTCATATGACAATTTAAAGAGCAGTGTACTGCCTAAAACTAATATTAGATTTTAAAAGCAGTCAACCATTACCTTTTATATCACAGATACTTTTCTTTTCCCTTTGTTTAATTAGAAAATGGTTTACCTTAAGAGCTTTTCCACACATACGGCACAATACTGTCACATAGAAGACTTTCTGATGAGCAAAAGGAAAACTACTTCAGAAATAAAAAGTTACAACTGATTACTACCTAAAATTTGTATTATTTTCCTGTCTCTTTTGGCTCCACTAGCTCTTTATTATGATTCTACTGTTTCCAAAACTGAGAGTGAAGTATGGGTCAGCACAGATAATTTTAGGCTGACAACAGTGCATATGCCAGCTTTAGCAGGTGAAAACAATTACTGAACCTGCTAGTTTGAGATTTACTTAAATTGCAGGCTCATTCTGCTATCCCATATAATTATCAAAAGAGTTAATGAGGCAGCTGACAGAAGTGGCTTTTGAAATAAAACTTGCCAGTGTAAGTTGTTGTATTTTATGTCTTGAAAAATTTCATCTAACAGTCTTAAGTACTGCACTTTAGAAATTGAACAATGTTTACCTGACCTATACTGTTGTGTGTCAAAATGTTCTCAACTAGTAAACAACTGGAATATTTTGTAAGTTTAAATTCATTTGCCTTAATGCCTGAGTGCTAACTACTAAATATTATGTATGTATTTGTTTGTTCATTACTTTGTTTATGTATGTGATAGTTTTATTTATTTATTTATGTATTTATTTATACGTGCTAAATATTATTGATTGATTGATTGATTTGTTGATGAATTCAATTATGTGTTGTTGTTGACCCTAGAAAATAGACTGAGACAAAGTACTATTTTCTGCTATATATCAGCCAAAATGAGCAGCAAGAACAGTAGCAAAGAATTACCATAAATTACAATGAAATTACAACAACATTAACATGGTCATTATTTACAAACATTTAACAAGCCATAGTTGCTTAACATGCATCTGTAATAATTGCAGGAAAAGCTTAAACCTATGGTAATCTTTTCATGTTTATTTGAAATGATCAGGCCTGCATATTTTTCTACTGTAAGTGTACACAAGAGCTTATACCATATGAAAGCGTTTCTTATTGACAGCGGTGTGCAAAGTTGGAAAAATTCACTTTGTGAATTAATCTATGAATTTGCTACAATTTGCAAATTTAATCTGCCTTGCAAAGACACCTGGTGGTACCTCACCTTAAAGTGGGTGTGCTCCCCACCTGTGCATGAATGACTGCCCTGTTTCTTACACCAAACAACAGTGTGACACAAGCTACATGTCTCCACAGTATTGTCATTGAGGTCAAACACAAAAGTTCCAAACAAGGGACTATTGCTGCTGACAAGGGAGGAGCCAGATGGACCCAGATGGGGCTCCTTCTCCTTACTGGGCTCAGGCAGTGGTACAACCATAGGGTTTGCCACAAGGCAGGTATTGTAGCTGTTACAGGATGCACCTGAGGAGGGTCAACTGGTGGTGGTGGTACCACTGCATGTTCCTGCTGGTGTTGCACTGTAGGAGGTACTGACTGTTCCACTTCTATGTGCTCCTGGTGTCAAAGCTGACCTCTTCAGATGGATGGACTGTATGTCCCATCAGTGGACTGCATCCCCTTCTCCTTGCTGTAACTGGCCCCAGTCCTCCCAGTCTTTTCCTTACCAGTCCACTCATTTTAACTTGGAAAAAATCAGACAAAAAGAGTAAAAGCAAGAAAATAGAACAAATTAAAATGGGGAATATAAAGAAAAATACACTGAAAGAAGAACTAAATACATCCACACAAACTGCTAGGTAAACAGAAGATGACAAAAAAAAGCCAAAAATGCTGTGAAAGTTGTTTCTGGCTATTTTAAAGCCTCTGAGATCAGACAATCTGACCTCCTCCACTAACTCACTCAGACTGAAAAAGGAAACTAAGGCTCAGTCTGTAGATAAGAAGTAGCATGTGACCTGCAGGAGCTCTTTCTACATGACCTACAGACACTTATTTGTAGAAGCCTCAATTTGAGTAAACTTCAATCAAATGCACCCAAATGTGAGGTTTGAACAGAGTTACACAAGGCAAATTTCCTAGTAAATGCAAATTGATCCACAAAGGTGAAGTTGTCAACTTCACCAGCACTTCCTATGAATTAAAACTTGCAACATCTTTCATTACTGGAAAGCTTTTGGAGCTGTTCTAATAGAATTGTGTCATTGACTGTATTTGTTCACTGGAAGATTGAAGAACATAAACGTAATCTGTGGATTTCAATAATTTGAAAAATGATGTGTGAGCTCAAGTTTTATTGTGAAATATGCTAAAACTGAAGCTAACCATTTGTATAAATGTTTGGCATCTAACGAAAGAAAACAGGACTTTGCATAGATAGTACAATGGTTAGTTAGGACAGCAGTGCAAATATACATACAGTATAATGTTATAGGATACAATTAGCTGATTCAATTCAAATTCAGATATATAGTATCATTTAGGTTATCACTGTTGTCTAGGTAAGCAGTCAGACATGACAGGCTGGGCAGTGTTAGAGATACCCACACAACTAGGGAGGTGGGTTGGTCTCCCAGAGTTTGTGAGTTTTAACTGGGGACCATGCAAGGAGGGCATGTAATAGATACAGTAGGGTCCCTGTTGCCATATCCTGTGCCACCTTGCCCTGTACTCTGTGCCTGTATGAATGATGTGGAGTGTGGGCATGCTGTCAAACATACCTCTAGAGATATCAGCATGTAGCTATGTGAATGGCTGGGAATTCTTTGCAGAAGGGATGTGTCCCTTCTATGAATGCACACAGGGGTCTGTGGGATCCCTGGTTTGTGGTATTCAGATGTAGGGTTGTCTATGCACTGTGATCCGTAAGCAATCCATCCCTTAATGCAGAGGGCCAATGAGTTTAAAAATTGTTTTTAAAGTTTTTGATGAGGCATCAGCTGTTCTTTAAAAGTAAAATTAACAGTTGTACTTGAATGCAAGGTTATATTACTGTCCCATATACTGTAAATAACTAAAGAATTTTCTGTATGTAGTTTTTGCAACCTCTGTACATACCTACATTGCCTTTGTGCATTTGGGACCTCAAATTTGATCTCCTAGGAATCAGTGCATCAATGAGTAGCATCCTTTAACACTATCAATAAATAAAGCTTACTTATTTGGTTTCAACTAGATTTCATTGCAGTTCTTATATTTTACAAAGTAGCCTTTGTTTATCTTGAAAAGAATCTAGTGTACCCTCAGTTCACTACATAAAAGGGATGATAAACCTTTTCAAGTATTCTCTGCTAAGTGTCGGCATTGCTCCACCATTTACATTGATGATGTGGGCTTCTCCAAGCAATGAGAGTCATGTGAGCCACATTGGCCCTGATGGTTTCCCATATGGACGCTAAATGGTCTATAAACACTGTAACACACTTTCTGATGCCCATGAGCATCTCAAAACCCAGTGTCATACCATGATCCCATGATGCCATCTTCAATTCCATGATGCTGCCCCAGTCACCCAGCATGATCCCATGGTATGATTAAAATCCTCTGAGTTACTTACGAAGTCTTCTTGTTATCAAAGTACTGCATCCCTGGTGACTACTGCTCCTCCTCCTGTTCTCTAGCTCACTGCTTGGAGAGCTCTCATAGCTGAGTGCCCTATCTGATGTAATGGGCCATAACTTAAGAGAACAGCAGCCTGTGCTATAAAATGGTCTTGTAGATCATTGAATTATGCACCCTTCCCTTTCCTGGGCACTCACAAATATTTTAATTGGCATTCAGGAAGAGTTTGTGACCAAAATGTGTATGGTACATGACCTTATAAAATGTGTAGGGAGATTTTCTAGCCTCTGATTGGTTAAGACCTGTGGCAGAGGTACATTCATGTGCCAACAGAGACCAGGAAATAACATGTCCCACTGAAAGTGTCCATTACCAGCTAGTATCACAGTGCCAGCTACAAATTCAATTTTAAGCACTTGTAATTCCTGTAAGCATCAGATCCCTTATGCATACAAATATTGTAAAAAAGTTTAGTTTGTTGTGTCTTACAACTTTTTTGAATCTGTCAGCATTAGGGATCATAAGTGTTAAACAGAAGGTGGGACAAATCCCAGAAATTTAGATGTGTTTGATAAAACAATCTAAATTGTCAAAATTAGCTCTGAACTACTGGCTAAGTGGCATGATGGGCTGAGACACTGTCTGCTACACCAGTGACCTGTGTTTGAGAATGGACCAGGATCCCTTGATCGGCTGACCAGGGCAAGAAGAATGAGTATCCATTGACAGCTCTCCTCCTTAAGGGAAGGGGACAATGCATGCTGGCTACCACTAGTGCAGGCTAGGCAGTGCAGCAGTGAACATCTGTCTGAGGGCCAGGCACATACACTAACTGCATGTGGTATCTTCACACTTTAAGTCCTTGTCGTGGCATTTGTGCCTTGACCTAGGGAAAGGGTGAAAACTGGGAAGAGAATGTCCTCGACAATCAGGGTGAAGACATTGACCCTAGACTCTACACCATGGCCTGTGGAAGTCACTCACCCATGGTGGTCAGAAGAAGGATGGCTAGGGGTGCTAGGGTCAACATCAGAAGGGGACTGATTATGAGGGCAGGAGGACAAACAGAAGATGAAAAACTAATGAGCACTGTATTATTGAAGTAGCACAGCAATCACATTTTCTGTCTATTGCCATGGTTTCAAGGATGCCATATCCTTGTTTGACTTCTGAAGACTATGTAGCAGAAAATACATCCAGTATTATATACAAATGGAGTGAGAAAGAGATCTCTCATTTTGCAGTATTTCTCTTTGGAACTACCAATATTTTATATGATTTGATTCATTTCACAATTTGTCCATTTCCACGTATTGATTTTATAACTTTTATGAACCTTTTGACATGTCAAGGACACAGTTCTTTCACTATTTTTTGTACTGATATTCTTCATTGACATGTCTCAACAGATATTTACACTCATTTTTTGTGGTCCTAACTCAGTTTCCATTTTCTACATAATTGTCTAAAATATGTCTCCCTTGTGATATCAGTCCCTTCTCCAAATATTCATTTCTCCATTGTTCTAGTTTTAAATGTGCTACAGTACTCAGCAAAAGTAAGCTGTGCAACCAGAATTCAGAAAAATATTATCTACTGAAACTGCACCACCCAGCTAATTCTCTCTCTCTCTCTCTATCTCTCTCACTCTCTTCCTCTCCACACAGGTGACTAAAACAAACTGAGAAGCACAACAGTGGATCAAAGATGTTCATTTTAGAAAAGGTTTAATGCATTGGCTATGCAATTGCTTTCTCCAACAGATGGAGCAAAGAAACCTTACAGGTACTGTATGTGTCATTCTTAACTTTTGCGCCGGTCATTAACAGTCCTTTTTTTCTATATAATTGCAAGACACAGTTTTCCAATTGTGTAAATAATAAGCATATCGTAGGTGATGTGATTTCTAACTGACTAAGGATGATTACTCAGTCCCAGACTATCACATGTTCCATCAAAGTGTCTCAGCTTGAGTTTATTTGATTGATTTTGGCTCATGTCTTCAAGCTGAAGCAGACTATGGACTCTTTTACACAGCTTCAGCAAAACTGGGAAGTTTGTTCGATGAAATGATGCCTTGTAATGATCTGTAAGCCATTACGTTTTATTTATTCATGAGGTATACATCAAAAGATGTGTTGGCTTAAATCTCCAAGGAAAACAGGCTTTGATTGTCAAATAGTTCTGTTTTGTGATCCATCTGATAGATAGACCAGTTTAGGAAACTTTACTTCTGTGAGAGAATATAGATACTCAGCCATGAAGATGCTTGAACTTATCCAATCCAACTTTAAATGAGTTAATTTTGTTGATGAGTTAAGCACGTCTAGAAATAATGGTTTTAGCACTAGGTTATTGATTCTATTTCCTCTGTTGCTCCTAGATCATTTGTAATTGAGTCAACTGTCCCAGTGTTAGTGAAACTTGTCATTAGGCTGGTAACCTATGAGTATATCACTGTAGAACCAATTAAATAGCTGTCCTCTGAGGTGTGTGATTTAAATTACGCTGATAAGAGATCAATGAATAATCAGGGTTGCTGCTAATATTGACTATAGAAAGCATGTCATTAGAAACAACTGTATTTTATGAGGTGTTTTCTATTCCAAGAAGTATATAAGAAGACCTAACCAAGTTCTCTATGAGGTATTAATCAACCTATCTCTCTGTCTGCCTACTGACTTATCCATCTATCTATCTATCTCTCCATCCAGCAGTGGCACCACATCAGCCACTTTTCACTCTGCTGGGAGTATACCCTTTGATATTTCAGAGTTCAATCTTGTAGTTACAAATGGAAACAGAACTAAGAATTTGCTTTTTAATGCTCAGTCAGCATGGAAGTGCATGTTATGTTATCTTTCTAAAATTAATTTTATACAAGTGTTTCAAAGAGTCATCAGGGTTGAATAAGAAGTTGTCCAGAACTTTAGTCAGGTCTAAATTTGAACTGTTGAATATCTGCAGCACTGACAACACACAAACAGACATTAATCTAGCCTCATGATGACAATTAGATGTGTTTGGTACAGTAATAGCCACTATAAAGCAATTTAGATCACACATTGTAGTGAGAAAGAACTCACTACAATTTGTAATCTAAATTGCTTAGAATAATACAATGCAAAATCATTTACTTTTCATGTTGTTTGTTCCTAACTGCAGGATTGCAACACCAGTGAAAATGTGCCCTGGAAGAGTCAGGTCCAACCATGTGAGCCTATAGCCCAGTGGTTAGAGCATGGGACAGTATTCCAGGGGTCTGGGTTCAATTCTAGTAGGTCACATTAGTTCTTTCTTACTACAATTTGTAATCTTGGTTTCATGTTCACCTCTCTATTGTCACTTCCAGCACTCAGGTTAAAATTAGGAGACATAGTAGTACCCAAACATATCTTCACACCATTCCATCATTTATGGGCACCTTAATGCAATGTTACTGCTTGTTTGCACCCTCATGATACTGCATGTGTATTCCTTTATTAACATTTTGGCAGAGACCACTGTGAGAATGTCTAGTGAATACAACATAAAACTATGAAACCTGAAATGCTTTAATGATATTAGTACTGGTACATGCCAAAAAGTTTTAATCTGGTAGAATAACCTTATCTTGATGATGTGTTCTATCATTTCAGTTGAGGGAAAATGTTATGATGTGGTAAAACTGCTTCATGTAACATCTAAGGCCCAAATAAGAACACATTTTAACTTATCTGATGTGTTTAGGTATTATGATACATGAGCTAAAATTGTAGCACTCACCACTCCCAGTGAATCAGGCAGTCTTTGTAACTTCAGGCTTAAAACCTCCTTTATTGATTACAACTGTGCAGAAACTCAGGGTCAAGCACAGAAGCCAGTGTTAGCATAATAAACTGAAATCAGCATTATCTAACTCCAACATGTTCATGCAGAGGCGAGTGCTATGTGTTAACTGTTAGGTTAGAGAATGTTGAGTTCAATGTTCATGCTAGTGCTAGCTTTCTCTACATAAGACTGTTTTCATTTACACAATTGCATAGTATATCTTGGTAGGGTTCTTATAATTAACTGTGCCAGTACATCTAAGCACTTATAAGGCCTTTTCCACTTCATTAACAGTTCATTTTCTGTAGTGAGTAACAGCAACCAGACCTTTCACCTGGTTCAAAAACTTTTTCTTCTACCTCATAGATACATAGACACTGTCGGCAGATAAGAGGCCTATGGTCCACCCAGTCTGCCCATTTGAGCTTGTAAGTTCCCTTTATGTTTTCTAGAAGTCTGTTGCGCCTTACTCCTGACCTCCAGAATTCCTTATGTCTAGCCCATGCATTCTTAAATCCTGTGATTGTTTCAGCCCCACCACTTCCTCTGGCAGGGTGTTCCACTTGTCCATCACCCTTTATGTGAAGAAATTCTTCCTCATGTTTTCCTCTGAATCACCTTCCTTCCAACTTCATCCCATGCTCTAGTTTTGGAACATCTTTTCACTGGAAAATAGTGTATTCTTGCACCCTGTTCCTTGCTAAAGGTACATGTATGTCTCTATCATATCTCCTCTCCCTCCTCTCCTCCAGAGTACATATTCAAGTCCTTTAGCCTGTTCTCAAAGGACTTGTGATGCAATCCCTGTACCATCTTTGTTGCCCTCCTCTGAACCTTCTCTACCCTGTCTATGTCCTTATGTAGGTAAGGTCTCAGAACTGTACACTGTACTCCAGGTGCGGCCTCACTAGTGTCTTGTATAGTGGAATTATGACCTCCCTTTCCTACTGGTGATGCCCCTGCCTATGCATCCTAGAATCCTATTTCCCTACCTTGAGGTCATCAGAGATAATAACCCCAAGGTTGTGTTCCTGCTTGGTGCATGAACTGATATGTTGTTCCAAGGTTTTGTGCCCCATATGCATTATCTTGCACTTCTTTGCACTCTGTAAATGAGTTCTTTAAGCCTGAAGGTTAGATTTGTGCCTGATTCAGATAGATTGGTGAGAGTTGCCTTTCTATTGCTTATGCATTTGTATTTATTTATTTTACAAGCAAAAGCTCCATTGAGCAAAGCTCATTTACAAGGTGGTCCTGGGAAGGACAGAATACAATACAGTAAACAATTTGACAGAATACAATACAGTAAACAATTTGATAACACAGGAATAACATGGACTGGGTTTCTGAACCAAGGCTCGATATGCCAAGAGCAGTCATATGTTTAGATTTTTGTGTTACAGTACAGAGGTACTAGATAGTGTTCAAAGAAATACAAAATCACACGTACCCCAATAATGCAAAGCACAATGGGATGTATATACAAATCACCATTAAAGAATGTAGACTGGTTATGCTTTACACAAGGGCATGGTTCCCAATGGCCGCACACACATGTTGTAAAGGTTAAAAGCGGAAGACACAAGCATGTATTTCATCCTTTAAAGGACACATCAATGTGCCTCATCTGTATCTCATCCCAGGGAAAAATGAACTAGCCCTTATGATGGTCTTATGGGTTTGGGTCACAGTAAGCTCAAAATAGGAAAGTAATCTGAAAAGACAAAGAAACTCAGCACAAAACAGACTGATGTAGGAGTTACCAGAAGGAGCATTGCTAATTATGTCAGGTTTCAAAGAAATACAAAATCACACACATCCCATAATGCAAAGACTCATGATATGTACAGTATATGCAAACTACCATGAAATAATTTAAAATGGTTCTGCTTTAGGCAGGAGTTCATGGTACCAAAAGGTCTTTCACACCTCACTACAAAGGTTGGAAACAGAAGCCACGGACATGTGTTTTGTCCTTCTCAGAATTAGTCAGTGCCAAAAGAAAATAGATAGTGTTGTTGTCTCACTATTGCTCTTTGAAAAATTTAGTGCAGACAATATGAAAAGAAAATGAAGTAAAAAGCATGAATTTGGTAAAGAAATAAAATATTTTACATGGGACGGTATTCTTTTCTTTTTGTCTGAGATAATGCTCTCTATTTCTGCAATAGAGAACATGTTGTACAAATCTGGCAATGCCAGGCTACATGGTTAATCTTTTATTACTGCTGGAAATGGAGGATAAGGTACTGTACATGCTACATGGATTGGTAGCTGTGCAATGGCAGGGAAGAAAACTAGATAGGAATGTGAGTATCCAACAAAATAAATTATCTATTTAATCTACATTTGAAACCCACATTGCAACAAGTAAAGCAGTATCTAGATGGACTATATGGAAGACTTTGTATCTCTATCTCTGTCTCTCTAGGAAGGTGTAATATTATAACAAGCATTTGTCAATGCCAGATGTTCACTGCTGGTATTGATGTTGTACTAGGTCTAGGAGCAGATCCCTGTACAAGAAGACTAATATGGGCTGGATTTGAGATGGGCATGGGGACACAGTTACAGTGGGCAGCAACAGATTCTCATTTAAATCAGAAATGACATGCATAAGGCTGAAACTGATCTAGATAGTGGGGGAATATAGACTATAAATTTTTGCACTAACCACTGAGCCACTAAACTTCACTTTCTAATTGCTGTTATACACACACGCTGACTAATACATATACTGTACACATATATGCACATATATTCCAGTAAGCATAACATAGCAGTGCACCATCTACACACATCTTTACAGATTAAAGAAAAGACATCAAGGATTGTTTTCTTCTTTTCAAGCTCTATGGATATTAGAGGGTATGGAGTTGCCACTAGACACCTTAGTTCAATAAACAATGACATGCAGAAGGCTGAAACTGATCTAGATAGTGGGAAATGTAGACTAGCACTTTTGCACTAACCAAAGAGCCCCAACAGCATTTTCTAGTTGTTGTAATACACACGCTGACTAATGCAAATACATATATATATATATGCATATATATTACAGTATAACATTGCAGTGCACTGTCTGCACACTTAGAGCACTGCAACACCACACACACACACACTGCCTTATATGGGGCATACTGTTAAAACAAAGGAGTTTTGACAGCCACTCCCGACATAGAAAACCCCAACATCGACGGACTTTGCTTCAATGGGGAGATATCTTATCGACAGGAATAAGCACCTAACTCCACTGTCTGTGAGATGTGGAGTTAGATATTTAAGGATTCACCCAAGAATTCTAAAAGAACCAAGGGTAGAACTAGTAACACCACTGACTACTCTCTTTAGCAAATCATGGGAGGATGGGGTGGTACCTGAGGACTGGAGGAGGGAAATGTGATTCCACTTCACAAAAGTGGGAGCAGGGCAGAGACAGGAAACTACAGACCAGTTAGTTTGACTTCTGTAGTAGGAAAATGATGGAATCACTTCTGAAGGAAAGAATTGTTGAG
The DNA here is from genome assembly GCA_016271365.2 of Neoceratodus forsteri. NCBI lineage: Eukaryota > Metazoa > Chordata > Ceratodontiformes > Ceratodontidae > Neoceratodus > Neoceratodus forsteri. The sequence goes on from CM028131.1 coordinate 1,529,914,116, forward strand.
TACCTAGAGGCCAGTGGGGCACAGAACCCAAGGCAGCATGGTTTCACAGCAGGAAGGTCATGTCAGATGAATCTAATAGATTTATTTGGCTGGGTAGCCAAAGTAGTAGACCAGGTAGGGGCTGTGGATATAGCTTACCTAGATTTTAGCAAGGCATTTGACACAGTCTCATACAAAGATTAATATACAAGTTAGCCAGCCTTGAGTGGGTCCCAAGGTGGTAGCCTGGATAAAAACTGGCTGGACAACATAGCGCAAATGGTAATAGTAAACAGAGTACACAGTGAAGAAAGGAGAGTAATGAGTGGGTACTGCAGGGTTCGGTACTGAGACCGTCCCTTTAATGTCTTTATAAGTGACATTGGAGCACATTGAAGGAAAGGTATGCCCCTTTGCAGATGACACAAAGATCTGCAACAGGGTTGATACACAAGGTGGAGTGGAAAGAATGGAAAAGAGACTTGGCAAGGTTGGAGGAATGGTCAAATATGTGGCAGTTCAGATTCAATGCAAAGAAGTGCAAGGTAATGCATCTGGGAAACAAAACCCAGGGAAGAGTACACAATGGGGGTGAGTTAATAAAAACAACAAAAATTGAAAGAGACCTAGGAGTAATTATATCAGATGACCCAAAGGTAGGCAAGCAATGTGAGAAGGCAGTAAGGAGGGCTGGGGATACTGGAATGCATAGGGAGATGCATCAACAGTAGAAAACAGGAAGTTGTTATCGCTCTGTACAGACAGTTAGTGAGACCCCATCTGGAGAGCTGCATGCAATTCTGGACCCCATCTCCACAAAGACATAGACAGAGTGGAGGCTGTTCAGAGGAGGGCAACAAAATGGTGCAGGGTCTGAACCAGAAGACATATGAGGAGAGACTAAAGCAGCTTAATATAGTTTACCCTTGAGGAAAGAAGGAGAGGGGACATGATAGAAACTTTCAAGTATCTCAAGGAATTAACAAAGTACAAGAGTAGTATCTTTCAGAAGAAGAGATGTGCAAGAAGAAGGGGCACAATATGAAGATAGAGGGGGATGGCTCAGAAGTAATGTTAGAAAGTATTTTTTCACAGAGAGGGTTGTGGATGCATAGAACAGCCTTCCTGAGGAGGTTGTGGTGTCAGAAACAGTGGGAGAATTCAAGAATGCATGGGACAGGCATAAGGCAATTCTAGTGGGGGTAGGAGGAAGTAAGCTATTGATTAACTAGAATCTGCAGCTTATCCATCAGGTAGGGAAATGAGCAGACTAGGTGGGCCAAACGGTCCTTATCTGCAGTTAAATTCTATGTTTCTATCTATGTTTCAATGTTTCTAAGATAGGGGATGCAGGCACAGCCCCACATTGTTACAGTGAAGTGTGCGGTTGGTGGTGGTATGTTACGGTTCATTGTTGGGACACGTTGGTGATGTCAGCAGGATTGCACTGATGTGAAGGATTGCAGTGACATTTCTGTCATTGTGGCTGGCTTTGTGGAGCCATTATATGGCATTTATTTACTTATACATCTAAACTTAACTTTTACTGTATTTTGGATAAACACTGTGTTTTGCACTAACTCATTATGTTAATCTACTGTATTGACTGGTAACTAAGGTAGGACAGGGAGGTGCAGTGGATGTGGCCTATCTGGACTTCAAAAAGCCTTTGACACCGTCCCCATAGAAGGCTGATTAACAAACAGCATAGCCTAGGGGTGAGTCCTAAAATAGCTCTGGGGTGGAAAACTGACTGAATGGCAGGAGTCAGAGGGTTGCGATAAACAGGGAGTACTCTGGAGAGGAGAGGTGATGAGCAGGGTGCCACAGTGTTGGTGTTGGGGCTGGTTCTCTTCAATGCTTTTGTTGGGGACGTTGCAGAGGGACAGGAGGAAGGCATTTCTCTTTGCAGAGGTACAAAGGTATGCAATAGGGTGGACATGCAAGGGAGTGTTGAAATAATGATGGAAGACCTTAAAAACTGGAGAGCTGGCCCAGTGGCACTGAGAGTTGAACGCTAGATGACAGACCTCATGTTACACCAGCAACCTGGGTCTGCAGCGAGCCAGGGTCATCAAAGGCCAGCTGGGGAGGAAGGAGGAAGCAGGACTGAGCAGCCAAAAGAAGCTCTCTCCTCCTTTCCCAGGAGGGACCCTGTCACCCCTGCAGTACAACTGCCCCAGGTGGAGGCATGAGGTAGCACAGGCAGATAGGTGGCAAGCAGAGGAAGGGTGCTGCAGAACCACAGTGTGAGCATGTCTCCACAGGTACGCATGGCCATGTCATGGAGAGTCAGGCAAATGTGGGGAAAAACACAATTAAAAATTGGACAAATGGTCTGAAGAATGGCAGTTGGATTCAATGCAAGAAGTGCAGGATCATACAGATAGGGTGCAAGAACCCCAGAGCAAAGTACAAACTATGTGGGGAGATACTGACAGTAAAAAGCAGGAAAGGGACATGGGAGTTGTCTCACAGGACCTAAGAGAAACTAGGCAGTGTAATAAGGCAGCTGGAAAGGCTAGCCAGATGCTTGCATGCACAGGGAGGGGCATTAGGAGTATAAAGAGGAAGGCCATATTGCCCTGTATAAGAAACTCATGAGATCACACCTGGAATACTGCATCCAGTTCTGAGGCCCCATCTGAGAAAACAATAGACAAGGTGGAAGTGATACAGTGGAGGACAACTACAATGGCACATGGCATATGGGATAAGATCTATGATTAAAGACTAGCAAAATCAATATTTAAAATATTTATTTCATATGGATAAAGCATTTAAAACCATTTTATATATTTAATTTTATAGGATATGCCAGTTGAGATTTCGATATATGATATATCAAATCTCAACTGACATATCCTGTAAATATCACTTACAGTGTGGTCATGCTTTCACCCATTATTTCTAATCAATTTGCACAGTGTAGATCTGCTGAGACGCAGTTTCAATGTGGTCTTCCTTTACACATTTTACAATGTGTTTCCTAGAATGTGCCTGCTGATTGCTATATTTTGCCTGGATAGTTCACAGATGATGTGACATCTTATTTTCAGTGGAGCTGTACATCTACACAATATTATTCTACATTAAGTAAAATCAGAACACAATATTTTACATCTGGACTAGGCTACCCTGAATAAATACATTATAAAAAATGATAAAATCATGACCCACTGAAAACAAGATATTGCATCTAATCTGGGACATCTTGAGTAAATACAGGGCAAAAATGTGTAAAATGAAGATCCTATGAGAATGAAACATAGCATCTTCCCTGTGCTATCCAGGATACAAAATATAGGATAAGAAATATTTAAAGGAATCTACTGTAAACTGAACTTCATTGTGTTCCACATAACCAAGACTGACATAAACAAACAGTTTCTTTGTTGTTTTATAACATATTAGATTGCAGTATTTATTTTGAATGTTGTGGCATGAGGATGGTGTGTACAGTATGTGTGTGCATTTGCTGTACCTCAATATAAATATTTTCCCAAAAAGCAAGTAAAAGGAGTATTATACAATGGGTATGAAAATCCTGTAACCTCATTGGTCAAAACAGATCACATGACTGTGGTAAATCCTCCAGTATACCCACTGTAAAAGTTTTATATCACTATAAAAACAAAAAAGTTGAACATTGTATAATAGCAATATACCATGACAGGAGTAGGTATATGGGTGGTTACACTTCTGGTGTAAGCGTTTAAGTCCTGCCGCTACTGTGACCAAAACCACACACCAGGTGTGGTAAATCCACCAATCTACCCACTCTCTGTCATGGTATTTTGCTTAAACAAATGATACCATTCCTTACTTGTCTTAGAAGTTAAAAGAAGCAGCTGTCTTCTGCTATACTAACATGCATTCTAGATACTGCTGGTTGTGTTTTGCACTTAAATTTGAAACCTGAAGAGGTGGCTATTTTCAGGGCTAAAGGTTTCATTATGTGTTTGCCATCTAAAGCCCAATATAAGTATTTTTTTTCAAAAGCATAGTAAAATTAGTAACAAAAAGATAACAGTTCTTTACATATGTCTTCTGCTATAGTAAACTATGTCTGAGACAGTGCTTATCAGATAGTGTCTTCAGAGGTAAAAAACAGTGTAAATCTTTTAGGAATTCCTCTCTGGGAAAGGGTAACATTTATGAGATATGAATCTTTCTTGAAAGAGGATACCTGCCCAATTGAAGCTAGTAGCAAGAAAATGCTTAAATGCTAAGTATTTAAATGTGCAAGTTGTTACATTTTGAAGGGGTAAACTAATCTCCAGTTTAATAGGCAACCAATATTTAACAAGCTGTTTCAGTTTCCATTGCTGTAATGTTGAGGAGGAAGGGCAGGCAGGATAAGAGCACCTGATGAGATCAGCTGTGCTTGCTAGAAAACTTATTTATGAATGTGTCTATTGGCACATTGTTTTGAGAATCCACACACTTTCATGCATGAACAGTGCCATGATCAGGCTTACTGATTATTGGTCAAGTCCCTTGTAGAGTCTCCTGCATTGACCACAATGACATGCCTTCAAAACCCTGTACATAGCAAAATGTTCAACTTGCACTAGTGGGCATGGCATAATAAAAATGAATGTGCTTCTAAGGCATATATTTCTTTCAAATGCTGCCACTCATTATACAAGATTTTTTCTTAAAAACATCATCTTCAGTATTTCAAGATTTTTATGGTAGGACAAAATGTCAAGGATTGTGATACAAGATTAATGCATTCCTTGGGGGCATAAATCTTCCCAGTTAAAACAAAATACTTCTGGGAGGGCAAAGTAGAGCAATATTGTGTTGCGCAAAATTAAAAATTTGCCCAGTGAAATATTTTGTGGAATTCATGCATTTCGCGAAATATTTTGCTGGTCAAAATGAAATTTCACCCATAGAAGCGAGTGAAACTCACCCACCAACCAGTGAATTTCACTGATCTCAGGCAAAATTTCACCACCAGCAGGTGAAATTCTGTAATTTCACCACATCGGCTTTCTTCCCTGGTGGTATCTAGTGGCCCCCAGCCACTCCACCAGCCCAAATTCAAAAAATTCTCCTGGTGTCTAGTGATCCCCCAGCCTGATTACAGCTGCAGTTGAATAAAGCCCTCTCTCCACTTGCATACTGTGTAACCTAAGCAAGTCACCTAACTTCCTTGTGCTCCCAGGTTGTACATGGAAACAAATTTCGTTTAGTGTGCCTTCCCTGCTTAAAACAATTTTTCCTTTCCCTTCCCCCACTGAGTTATACTGAGTAATTTCCTCCTCCTGACTGAGTCATCTCCTGAATCCAACCTTATGTTTAAAAAACCCAATAATTAATTAATCCCAACTCGTGGTGTCTAGTGGACCCTCCACTCTGGCAACAGACTGGTCACCCACTTCCCCCAGTACCCGACAGGCCACTGGCACAGCTCTCCTCACCTCACCTTCCATGAGCGCAGCCCAACTCGAACACTTCAATGAATGAGCATGTGCTTGTACAAGCACGTGCTCATTCACTGAAGTGCCCAGTTGGGCTGCCTGCCATGGAGGTGACTGGAGGGCTGTGCCGGTGGTCTGACTGGGATACTGGGGGAGTGGGTGGGTGCTATCTGATGCCAGGGTGGGGGGTCCACTAGACACCAGGGAGTTGGGGATTTAATTAATTATATTTTGTTTTTTTTAAACTCAAGGTCGGGTTTGGGAGGGGACCCAGTTGGAAGGGAGGAAATTATTCAGTGTAACTTGGGGAAGGCTTTATTCAATTTCAGCAGTGGTCAGCTGGGGGCCACTAGACACCAGGAGAAGATTTTTTAAATTTAGGCCAGTGAGCGGCGGAGGGTGGGAACCACTACGAGTCAGACACCCTCACACCACTGGGAGATGTCCATTTGCGGTGGGTGAAATAGCGGTGAAATTTCACCATTTACTGTAACTTCATGAAACATTTTGTGCTGCAAAATTGCCGATTTCACGGCAATTTATAGTGAAATTCTATTCACAACATCTCTATAGCTATTGCTTATTAGATAATACTGCAAAACTAGTTACTTCACGCAATGTAATTTTAGTGCAAACACAAATGCAACCATAATTGTATAAATTAAACTTAGCGCTAAGCCATAAACATCATAGTAACTGTAATTGAAAAGTGGTAATAGCGCTAACTAGTGCAAATGTATTTTATCACAAATTAGTGCTTCAGCAAAAATAGCAAAAATTATTTGACAGTGAAACTTTTGAGTCTTACAATAAATAACTATAAATTAGAATGGGCAAGGATAGAAGAGGTATAACACCTGTGACTAAATATGCTTAGTTTATGAAACATGTCATTGGTATACTCCCAGATGTAGCAACAATATTATGAAGAATATGATCATTATATTTGCAGTATATAGGTTATATGGGAATCCAAATATTAAGAGAGAACTCAAAAATAATAGAAGCACCTTTAAGAAGCAATCCAATATTTGGAGACATTGGCAAAGATGCACTGCAACGCAACTGGGAGAGGCATTATCATAATGATGATAATAATAAGTGTATCATAATGGAAAGGAAGGTGGAAGGAAACAGTCTATTCCATAATAAACAAGCAACACGGGTTTCCACAGGTAACATTGCAAAAGTGAAGGACTAATAAAAGTGAGCAACAAAACAGCAATACCTGCAGAGAACAACTACATGAGTCAGGATTTAGGGGCAAGGAGTCAGAAAGACTCCAGATTCAGATCTTTTGCATGATTGACATGGGTTAATTGACTGCTATCAGGAGGTCTGAACCTCACTCTCAGGTTCTTGGCAATACTAGGAATGCAAATAATCACAGACACATTGCATAAGAGTAATACACTCATTTATTACTACCAAAAGGATAAATCACAGTTGCACTAAGCAGTTCTTACCAATATGAACCGGGAGCCAGCACTAAGTGTTCCCCATACCTCGAGGATTCTTTGTGTCTCTTGGGATCTCTGAGGTGTAAAACTCAGTGTCTCATTATACACCTATGATAATTACTATGGTTACTGTAAGATAGAAACATTTCTAGTTACAGAGATGAGCCCTATTGGCTAAATTAGAGGTGGCTCCATGGTCCAAGATAACATTATACAATTTGTAGTAGTCATCAGTTTGTGAAACAAAGAGTACATTACACAGATTATTACATAACTCAGTGTAGTAGTACAAATCACCAAAAGTAATAGCCGACTTATATATCATAATCATTACAAGGACACAGATGTCCTAACATCTTATAAGTAAGAAATACACAGAAAATATATAGAAAAATGTATGTATTAGCAAGCAAAGTGTATTACAATAATATGGTACATATCCAGATATCTACTCTTGTATGGTAGGCGCCTAGCCCTATATGTTAGTATAAATATACCTAAACACTAGCTGTCTACGGTGTACCGGGGGTACCAATAAGGGTGCATGGACCTCGTGTAACATTCCCCTTTTTGCCTCAAAGGGCAACACAGGCAAACCCTAGGGAAAAGGTCAAAACAGAGGCCACTTACAAACCCAACTTAAGCTTTGTAAAGGAATTCCAGCTGCTCACAGTGTTGGCGCAGTGTGCACCGTAGGCAGCATCGCATAATAATCAAGAAAAATATCAAAAATGCTTGTATAATAACAAAACCTTTAAAAGTAACCTCTAATCAAGTGTTAGTCAATGCATCATTCATATCGCCATCATTAATTAATGAAAGGATAGATTCATTAGCTTTGGTCATATTATTGCTGATGTGGATGAGGTGAGTGTCCTTCCTGTCTAAAAGTGATTTTAATGTAAGGAAAGTGGATCTATGTGTACATTAAAATATGGTAAGTATTCAGAAAGTGTGAGCAGATAATCGGGTTACCATCAATGACGTCCGCATCTATAAGAGGGACGGGAGTATTAACGGTATATCCAATGACAGGTTTTGATAGGGACAAAACAAAAATTAGGGAAATCAATAACACATGTTTCACTTCATAGGTGTACAATTTGTAATTAGTAACAACACAATATTCACCATCTGAATTATACTGCATTTTAACAGTAAGAAGGCACCACTTTTGCAACTGTACTGGGCAGGTGTAGGTCATCTTGGAAATCCGTGTTGACAGGGATGAACCTCCTCTAGATAAGATTGGTAAAGTTTATCTGGAGCCAATGTTGAGTCGGAAAGTCTGTGCCATTTGTGCTGATGTCATCGTCCATGGAAAAGGACCAGTCTATACTGTCAGGAGAATAACCACATACAGGTTTAATAACATCAAATACATCACACGACACAAGTAAATATACTGTTTCTTCAGACAACAGTCTGTGTGCGGAGTGACCCAGGTGTCCAGGAAAGGATGGAAAGCCAGCAGAGGAGGCAAGTCCAGGAATTCTCTGTAGATGTCATCATCGAGGTGCCCAATAGAATGTACAGCTGCAAGCTTGTTGAACAAAGCTATAGTGGGATCAAAACATGGTAAAGAGACAGTGAAAGAAACAAACATGGTATCTCTTATGGAACATTTCTTAGATGTAAAACAAGGACCAGTATTAGGTGTCTGGTTACAAAACCCAGATTTCTAGCCATAGAAAGAAGAATAGTTAGAGATTGTTGCATTTACATAGAATACAGCCAGGGTTTTACATTGTGGACAATACCATTTGGAAATATGTCTGTCATGTATTATGTCAGGGATTCTTCCAGATTCAAGATCTCGGAAGAGATTGTTGATGGTAGTGATAATGTAGGAGTCATATACAGAGCATAGGATTTCTCTAGCAATGTATTGTTTATCTGCTTTTTATTGTTTTGTGCGATGAGTCGCTAATCTTTTATTTAGAGTCAGTAAATGCCTTAGCAATGTCATGCATATTGTATACAGTGGCCCAGATATTCAAACTGTGCCAGGCTGTGGCGCAAGCCTGTAGCCTGCTCCAATTTGTTGTGCAGGGGTGTGACAGGCGATATTCAATGGAGTTGAGCTATGGCGCAACTGCTTTGAATATCGCACTTGGCCACCCCCACTGTGCATTGCAAGTGGTCAGAGGAGCACTGAGATGCGGTGGCACAAGTGCCATTGTGCCATGCACAGCACCTCGCGATATTCAAAGGGTGACATGCAAATAGGGCCATAATTTATGCAAGGCACATGGGGCCATTTGCATCTGATTACGGCCCCATTTGCATGCCATTAGCATGCAGGTGCGCTGATCCCTGATGACTTGCGCATGGCGCCCTGCCAGGCAGCAGCTGTCGGGGACTGACCCCCCTGCAGCCCGATCATGGGACGTCCCCATAGGGACAAAGAATGTCTCCTATCCCTGGTGGTCCAGTGGACTGTGATTAGCCTGATCAGAGGCATAACTGTATCCCCCAAAGTCCAATATCCCTGGTGGTCCAGTGGACCGCGAATAGGTCCAGGTTTCTTTTGATATCTGCAATGTGATGCGCATTGGCCTCTGGATGATCCATCATCCATGTGTCCCCGTCAGGCCCCTTCCTTGGCAAGGTGTCTGCTGTCATTGAAGGCATGATACGGGTCATTGAGGGAATGAGCCTTAACTTTGTGTACATAGAGTTTAGCAAATCTCGTGCCAGTGAATGCACGTGATATTACCAATTCTTTGTACTTCACTGGCTACCATCAGAAGAGAGAGAAAGGAATTCTTCTGCCAGAAAGGAGGGAATTCCGTAAGAGAACAACAAACCCAATTAGAGTCTGTAAAGATGATGGTATCCTCAGTCCCATGCTGGATGAACTCGAGGGCACAGGCCACCGCTGCCATTTCGGTATTCTGTTAGGATGCTACACTGCAACTATTAGAGATTTGGACAGTGTTACCATAGGGTAAATCACTAAAATACCCATCCTGCAATTTGTTCTCCCTGATAATAAGAAGCTGAACCATCAGTAAAAATATGGCATAAAGAGGTGTTTTGAGTATTTGTGGTGTGGCAGGGAGGAAAGGACCTGGATCTGGAAGATCAGGTGGCTGAAGTGTAGTCATGGAGTTCTCCTTGAAAAGGAGTCTATGTGCCAGCATAGATTGAATTTTAGTTGGGTGAACCTGTATGTCTCTATCCTGGAGAAGAAGTGACCAGTGTGTCAGTCTGGTGTTAGAGACTGACCCATCCTTCACTCTGTCTGATAGCAGAATGTGGTTGGGGTGTGGTTGGCATTAATAATCAGTGGAGAGTACCCAATGATATAAAGAAAGTGCTTGATGGCCCAGTAAGTGGCCAGAAGGTTCCTTTCACAAAGGCTGCATTTCTGCTCCACTGGGGTCAAGACCTGTGATGCATATGCAATGGGCCTCAAGGTATCATGAGTCTTCTGGCCAGCACTGCTGACATGGCAATGTCAGAAGTGGCACAGTCCAGATGGAATGGTAGTGTTGATTGGGGTTAACCAGAACTGGGGCAGAGGCCAAGACCTGCTTTAGTGATGCCACAGCCTGGGTGTGTATGGGACCCCAATTCCATGGAACATCCTGTTTCAGTAGTTCATACAGAGGAGCAGCCTTCTGAGCAAAATCATAGATAAAATCTCTGAAATAGTTCACCATACCCAGAAACCTTCTAAGAGCTGCCACACTTGTGGGCAATGGCAAGTCTTGCAATCCTTGTATCTTCTTCCAGGTAGGGCTTTGGCCTTGGTCAGTTATTTTTAGACCCAGAAAGAGTACCTCTTTCTGACATAGCTGTGCTTTGCTGGATTACATTTGAGACCTGTCTCTGAATGAGAGTTAGTAGTTCATCCAAGAGATCAAGTGCTGTTCCTGTGTGGTTGTTGCCAGCAACAGGTCATCCACATACTGCAAGAGACATTGGGGAGTAGAGAACCCTCAAGGGCATCCATCATATGCAGATGATACAGGGACGGGCTGTTATGGAATCCCTGTGGTAAGCAGGTCCATGTGTGCTGTCTTCCTCCAAAGGTTAAGGCAAACTTATACTGACTCTTGGGGCCAATGGCAGTGACCAGAAACCATTGGAGATATCCAGGGCACTGAACCATATAAGGTCAGGGGTTAGGAGTTGTAGCACATCGGTGCAGAGGCCACAGTTGGAGCACAACTGGGTGACCTGGTTCAGTTTCCTGTAGTCAATAATAAGTCTCCAGGCACCCGTGGTTTTTTTCACGGGCCACACTGGGGAGTTGGCAGTAGAAACACATGTTCTGATTACCCTTGATTGAGGAGTGATTTTATTGTTTCCTAAGAGAAGGCAAGGTCTCAGATGGAAAGGGTATTGCCTTTGCCTCTCATGTGCTGGGCCCAGCGCTTTGATGACAGTGTACATTCTGCCACAGTCATGTTTGTTAACAGCAAACGCTTCTAAATGTCTTTGTAGAACGGGAAGGAACTTTGGAAAAGCTCATGGTTCTTGAACAAATCTATAACGTCATACTCTTTGTTGTTAACAGATATTGTTGCCACAATGTGTGAATCAGGGATCAAGATAGTGTGGTATTGGCCCTGAATCTGCATCAGTAGCATATTAGCTAGATCCACCACACAGCCATGTGGTGCAAGGAAGTCTATTCCAATGATGCTAGGATGATCATGCAATACCATGAGTTGGAAGGTGTGTAGGGCCTTCAAGTGGCTAACTCTATGGGTAGAGGTAGAGAGCGGTATGCAGACAACCTAGTACCATCTACTTCTGACATGTTGGTCCTCCGTCCAGTGGACCAAGAACATGTATCCGGGTGGTCATCATGTAGTACAGACACAGCCACGCCTGTATCCAGTAACACTGTGAGTAGACGGCCCCTGACCTCAGCCTCGGTGCAGGGCCTTCCGTTTGTATCCAAGACCTGCTTGTTTACAATCTGGACTGGGGCCTGTAATTGTCAATCTGTCTTTGAGGGAGCATGGAGAGTTGGGCCTGGCTCCTTGAACCACTTCACCATGCTGCACTGATGCTATATAGGAGGAGCTTCAGGTTCAGGCCTGTTTGGGCCTGAGGGCCTGTACTTCGGTATCACCATGGCCTGTTAGGGTTTGGGTTACCAGTTATACAGCTGCAAGGGACTAAGCAGGGACAGCATCTGCTATAGAACACACTTACCCCAGGAGTTCTCTAACTTTGTTTTCTTCAGTTATTTCCTAAACGAAGGGCCTGGTCTTTGCTGTTGTTGTTTGCCCTTATTTTTGTGCTTCTTATTCTTATGATAGTTCCAGTTCCCACCCCATTGCTGCTGTTGCTGTTGTGGTTGTTAGTGTTGGGCCTGTTGGGGGTGTTGGTTTTCACGGGAGGGGCAGTTTATGTTGGGCCTGCCCTCCACCGTGTAGTGTGTCACGGCCTCTTGAGTAGGCTCCATGGCGGCTACCTTTTTGGAACTGGAGCCCAGATCACAGATGTAGAGTTGGTAAACTCTCTCAGTCTTCAAGGATGTCAGCAAACCTATCCATGTTGGGATAAGTGGTTGGCTCTACCTTTCTCTTACTGCAGGAATCATGTTCCTAAGGAACAGGGTCTTATACTCAATGAGATCTACATCCTCAGCTTCTTGTGCAAGGTGCTTTCCTGCTCAGTGGGCCATCAAAGTCTCTGGTGGTAAGTCACTGGACTTTCCTTTGCATTCTGTTTTACAGGGTATGCAAGCATCACTCCTACTACCTGGGCAGTGTGCAGAAATGAGTTCAGCTGCTACCTCATCAAAGGTGGGTTACTGTCCTGGCGAATGGCATTGGGGAGTTTGTTCCACAGACCAGGATCAATGGTCTGGCATAGAATTTGGACCTGATAGTCTGCAGCCAGGCTAAGCATCTTGCATTTGGAATGCATCTTCTCTAAGTGGCAGCTGAGGTTGTTGGACAGGTTCATCCGACCAATTCTGTCAGCTATTTGCTGAACAGAGTAGGCCATTTGTAGGGATTATAAGGTCGATCAGGCAGAGATAGGTTGCCTCGGCGCCATCCAGGGCAGCCGGCTGCAGCCTCAGCTGCAGTATGAACTATGCCTTTCCTGAGTGCCAGCCTCTTGTAGAAGCTGCCTAATTTGGGTTTTAATGGCCCGTTTACTTCTCTCAGGAATCCATTACATTACCTATGGCATTCTCAATCATTGTTTCTATCTCCTGCCTGTCTTCCACATTAATAATGGCTATCGGTGGTGCTGTCAGGACCAGGTCTGGCCTGCCCCCTTATCAGGGGCGCCATGTTGGCATCTCCATGATGGGCGCCATGATGTCGATGACATATGACATGGTGTGGGTGGAGTGGGGACCCGCCATGTGTGGATGGCTGGGTGGGGTCTCTGGGCCATAGTAGGGGTGTGACTGGGCGTTGCATTAAGAAATGTCATCACCTGAGACCTCCCTTCAGATGACATGTGCAAGGCGGGGCTATGCCTCCCATTGCCTTGACATGTCCAGCCAGAACTCTCCCTCTGATGGCGCAGTTTCACCATCTTGGATTCACAGTCAGCATGACTCACACTTGCAACATCCATATCAACCTGATCTTGCATTTGTTTCTGCAACACTCTATATCGGTGCTCAATTCACGGTTGTCCCTAGTAGTCACTTCTAAGTCATTACGTACCTGGTTTATCTCATCCTGTAGCTCTCCCATATCCTCATTCAACTGTGCATTTGTGTACTTAACAAGTAATTCATCTGCAAAGTCTGTCCCTTATCCTGTCTCAAACTTTCAACTCCTGCTTCAACATAAAAATTTCCTGCTCTCCAGCCTGTGCTGAATGATGCAAAAGTGAATCCTTTTCATTTAGCAGTGTTTGAAGTTCATACTCCAAATTCTGCTGCAGTCTAATACATTCCATTTCCTGTAGACCCATCTCTTGTAAGAGGCGAAATCTGCAGATCAAGGGTTGAAACCTCGCCCGGGAGGCTTCCAGAGCAGCATAGAGAGCAGCGACCAACAGCCCTTTGGCATGGTGCTTATTGGCTGTTTGTCTCATCTTCATGTACTGGGTTGAAATCCCAGTATAGGGTTTTCAGATTGGCTCGTGTCCTCGCAGAGTCAGCCATCCTCCATGGGAGGCAAGGAAGTTTGAGACATGAGTCTCAGTTCTGTGCAGATATTTGATACGGTGGCCATTGTGTGGAGGGAATGAAAAATCAAACTGTGAAAAGGCGCGGCTGTGTATTGATCCACAGCAGGAGCACTTTACACAGTTGGGCTACTGTATAATTTGCAGGCTGGCAATTCAAAGCTGCAGTGGAGTGGGTCAAGCCAGCATCGACCACACCCAAGAAAAGCAGCCAGACTTTGCAAGTGACTACAAAGCTGTCTGAAAACAGGAGGCGGTGTTGCGGAATGCACATCTACTGTCCCGTTGGAAAGGAAAAGTTTTAAGCAACAAATGAAAGCTTACAAAACCAAATATTGCTTGCACATGGTCGCCAATTGTCAGGAGGTCTGAACCTCACTCAGGTTCTTATAATATTGGGAATGCAAGTAATCACAGACATTGCATAAGAGTAATAAACTCATTTATTACTACCAAAAGGATAAATCACAGTTGCCCTAAGCAGTTCTTACCAATATGAACCGGGAGCCAGCGCTAAGCTTCCCTATACCCTCGAGGTTTCTTTGTGTCTTTTGGGATCTCCGAGTATAAGACTCAATGTCTCACATTATATACCTATGATAATTACTATGGTTACTGTAAGATAGAAAGATTTCTAGTTACAGAGATGAGCCCTATTGGCTAAATTAGAGGTGGCTCCACGGTCCAAGATAGCATTATGCAATTTTGTAGTAGTCATCAGTTTGTGAAACAAAAGAGTACATTATACAGAGTCTTACATAACTCAGTGTAGTAGTACAAATCACCAAAAGATGGTAATGCCGACTTACATATCATAATCATTACAAGGACACAGATGTCCTAACATCTTATAAGTAAGAAATACACAGAAAATACATAGAAAAATGTATGTATTAGCAAGCAAAGTGTATTACAATAATATGCGTACATATCCTGACATTTACTCTTGTATGGTAGATGCCCTAGCCCAATATGTTAGTATAACATATACCTAAACACTAGCTGTCTACGGTGTACCTCTCTGGGGTACCAATAAGGGTGCACATACCTCATGTAACACAGCTCTCTCTCTGCATATTTACATTGGAGTTTCTGAAGAAAGTTGTCAGATACTTTGGTGTTAAAGGCTGAGAAGATGGGAGGGCTAGTCACTATAGTGGGCAGTGAGTTCAGGCTTTGACTGCTCTGTACACAAAGAGCATTGGTTAAGAAGTTTTCCTGAGGGACAGGAGAACTTGTACCCCAGAGACCTACTGACATAGCTGTTATTAGTCAGTGAGAATAGGCTGTGTACACCTGTTGGCATGTGGCAAGCAGGGCTGTTTTACAGGAAGACTGCACCAAGGGTAGAACTCAGGTAGTAGGGGAACTAGTTGGTACTGAGATAGAGGTCATAGCAGTGGGTGCTTGGTTTTAGGTTGAGAGCAAATCTGTAGGCATGACTGAAGGCAATGCAAATTCTTTCATGGACTGAGTTGTTGGCACCAGACTAGATCACTGCTCCATAGTCAAACATGGAGATGATGAGGCAGGAGACTAATAGCTTTTTCACCACTACGGTAATGCTATGCTTGTTCCTGTACAGCAATCCAAGACACTGGTGAATGTTCTTGATTAAGGAGTCCACATGTAGGAAGAAGGACAGGGTAAGGTCCAGGAGGATAACCAGATATTTAAAGACTTGGGGCCTGATTTTCAAATGGGATGCAGTGCTTGCGACAAGCCTGCATCTATATGAAAAGATTACAGGACCTGCGTGCAATGTCGCAACTTGCACTCAGTTTTATAACCTTGAGTGCAAGTTGTGTTGTGTCCTCATTTTATGTCAGCTTGTAAAGGTATGGTGTAGCCCCATAAATGGCTCCCCATAGCACAAATGTAGACGAGGGGAGAGCTGGTCTAAGTCCTGTGTTCAGCACAGGGACTCATGCCAACGAGTTGCAGCTCTGATTCTTGAAAAATTGGAATTGTGGCATCACTTGATGAAAGTTGCGATTTGTGTCAAACTCCCTGCTGTAAGTTTGTTAGGCAAAGCAGCCCATTTGAAAATCAGGACCCTAGAGTTGCTCAATACAGTTTGAAGCTGGGGCAGTGATGTGAAGCTCTGGGGTTTCCTTGAGAGAGTTGGTGCTCTCAAACAGAAGAGTTTTGTTTTGGGAGTTGATGACCAGCTTGTTCGTAGAAACCATTCACATACCCTGTTGAAGTCAGACTGCAGTTGTTTTTAGTGTTTCCAGATCTCTGTGGGAACTGAGGATTGTAGTGTCATCAGCAGATAACAGTGTTTTGGAGTGTGCAAGGCATTCAGAACTTAGTTGATCAAAAGGTTGAACAGTAGGGGTCCAAGGACTGAGCCTTGGGTACACCTGTAGTCAGAGGCTGAAGTCCGTAAACATGTCACCACACTTGGCCTGTTGAGTTCTGTTGAATAGGTAGTCCAAGAACCAAGTGGAGGCATCAGTTGATTGGCCCAACTCCACAAGTTGTTCTTTTAGGAAGTTGTGATTTACCAAGTTGAAGGCCTTGGATAGGTCGAGGATGGCAATGATGACATAGTTACCTCTATCTAAGGCCATACGGAGTTCCTCCGTAAAGCTTGACTAGGCAGTGGTCATGCACTGTAGTTTCTGAAGCCATGCTGTTCTGCATCTAGGAAGTCATATGCATTGATGCATTCAGCAAAATAATTACTATTTTCTCTAGGTTCTTAGACAATGGTAAGAGGCTTGAGATGAGCCTGTAGCTTGTGATGCTTGTGTTGTCCACAGATTTGAATACTGGAACCACATTGGCTTGCTTCTAGACAGCATGGAGCAATCCATGTTGAGACAAGAAGTTGAAGGCAGTTTGGATAGAGCTGGCCAGCTCACCAATAGCCATCAAGTGTAAGGCTTAGGGCAGACTGGATGAGCCTAGCGGTCCTTATCTGCTGACAGTTTCTATGTTTCTATGTTTTAATAGCCTCATGTCCACTGCATAATGGCCAGTTCTGGTTTTGAGACAGATTTTTGCAGGCATTGTTTTACTGTTTGCACATTTACCCTTTTAAAGTAGAATTTAGGTCTCCATGAGACTGGGTGGATTGATGAACACAGAGGGCCCAAGGCAGCAGACAGGATACCAGTGGACAGGCCTTTACCAACATTGCTGAAGAAGGAGTTGAAGGCCTCAGTGATGACAGACAGGTCTGTGGTGAGTGAGCTATTAGCTTTTAGGATGTTAGAGGAGATCCAGTCATTCCTGCCTAGGGCTCTGTCGATGTTAGCCTATAATCTCCTGGGATCATTACTGTATTCTTGTTGGCTTGCTTTGCAACTTATTTATTATCTCCAAATAAGCCACAACATTCAAACTTTGAATAGAGGATTCTAAATACTATAAAATAATCAACTTAGTCACCAATATTATTGAAGGCCTATAGGCAAAACATTTATAAAGCAAAATATGTTTATGGCAAACTAAATGCTGGGGAAGAAGAATAAGAAACTTCAACTCAGTCAGAGGTAGGAGAAATAATGAGAAATCCAAATTGAGAAAAAGCCACATCTTCAGTGGTAAATGGTACCATACAGTCTCTGTATCTGCATGGCATAACCACATGCAATATTCCGAGCCACCGATAGAAATTTCTGGGTCCGGACACACCTTTAGGCCTGGGCCCCTCAGCTTCCCATCCCTTGCAGGACATATACAAATCAATAAATGAGTAAATTTATATTTAAATAAATAATGCACTGCCATGCCACTCAATGAACGAAAACTATTAAACTCAAACATATTTTTTTGCCAGGCTGGGGCAGGCATACATTCCCAGGGAAACCCAAACCAGTCATGCACTGTGTGTCTGAGTCTGTGACTCACTTCAAGGTCTTCCTTCACCCCATCATCCTCCATGATGACTTTTGAGTCTCTATATGACAATCAAGCAGCTGCCTGCTGCTCATCACCTGTGCTGTGAAACCATGCCAACCATCAGAGCATGGAGGAATCATGTCATGGGAAGAATATGAGCTGGGTAACATGGGTGGGGCTGGGAGGTTGCTGGTGCTGGCAATATGAGGCTAGATAGCAGTAGCCACATGGCCAGTGACTGTGTTTGTTCCATCCATCCTCTATTCCAATTTCCCAAAAATCCATTGCTCAGAGGTCTGCTGCTGTCAGCCATCAATCTCCTCATAGAAGTTCCCCAACTCTCCCCCACCCCACTTGCTTCTCCCATACCTCTCAACCTTGTGTCACTGAAATGAGGGACATGGACCCTCAAAATGAGGGACAATGAGGGACACTAACATAAGATTCATAATGTGGACATATCCTCAACATAGAGCTTCAAGCTTAGAACACTGTGGAACAATTTGCATTTACTTGTTCAAAGTTTATTTTTATTTAGCATCTTAGAATATTATTTCCTGGGTATGCAGCACCTTTTCCATGAAGGATGGATGAGGGACAGGGCAATTTTGAGGTTAAAATGAGGATGTCCCTTGTAATGAGGGCCACTTGAGAGGTATGCTGCTCCCCTCTGTCTGCTGCCAGTCCCAGTCCACTCCTAGACTCCCACCATCCATTCCCAATATGCTACAGACAGTACTAGTCATAGTGCTCTCGGTTTGGCTCCTCCAAGCCTCCATTAATTTTACCCTCCCAGTCACTGGCTCCCTAGTCCTAGTCAAGGTGAGCCTGCAGCATTTCATGTGCATCCCTCTATTCCCACTCAGGTCTGTGGACAACCATTTCTGCTGGCCCACAAGCCATGAAGTGGGACTCAGGAGAAGTGAGGAGGAGGAGGTTTCCTGAGTCCTGACCTCCCACACTTACTCCACTCACTGTCAGATCAATAGAGTTTGGATAGATGTCCTCCTCCCTTAAGTTTCAACTCCTCCACTTGGACTTTTGCAGGCTTTGCTTGAGTTGTGGCCTCCTCTGCACTGCAGTCTGGTCTGCACCCGGTGCCTGGTCAGTCTGACCTCGTCCTGGCAATCTCTGCCTACTGCCTGGACTGGCCTGCTCCTCTGCAGTCTCCATCCCAACTCTGGCCCTGCCCTGGCCAACGAATTTAAACAAACACAACTGATCTGAGCAGCTAACAAAAAAAGAAAACTAACGGATGATGGACCGAATCAGCAACTGCGCCTGCCCCCTACCTAGAAGGACAGACAGTGAGGTGTCAGTGGTAAGTCGATGATGAATCTGATGAGAGCTCTGCTCCCCAGCCTCCTTGAAGAAAATCGAGTCACTGTCGCGAGATGACGATCCAGTCCATGAGGTTCTCTGTTTGAATACCATGCAACTGTGCCCGGAGAAAGGACATGCTGCGCACTGCAGATGAACCACATGATGTCTGTGACACCAGCATGGCAGCCACCACCACCTTCATCTGCTTGTTGGGCACTTCCCCACCCCCTAACAATTGGCATCCCACCCCGCTAACAATCAGTGCTCTGCCTCAAACTTCAAAACTAAAACAAAACCCCACATTGTTGTCCCATGCTGTTTGTTTGTTTTCTTCACATGAGGCTTACCCACTGCCTTCCTCACTGATGCTGACACAATCTTCTTCACAAACAGTTACCGCCTGCAGCAGCGCATCCACAGTGCAGTCAGCACTCCAGTACAGAAACTGTGTTGTCCACCTTCCTTTGAACTGACAGACATAGCGGATGTCTTTAAAACACAGACTATTTTTCCTGCAATGACCTGCCATCAGGAACTGACAGCTTACAGCACTGTAACAAGAAGAAATCATCAGCTGCAGTGCTGTTTAAAGCACTGAGCTCCAAGTACCTTTCCTTGGCTCTGTTTCCTATCTCACACATCGTTAGCATAAGCTTTCCAGTGTCTCCTGTTTTCAAAACATACAAACTTGCAGCAGGAAAGTGGAGACCATCCGTTTCAGGGCTGGGGGATGGCAAACCAAAGAAATTCAATAAGACCTGGGCACACAAAGTGTGGGGAAGGAGTTGTGAAGCAGCAGCCCCACCTGCAGGACAAAACTGAAATCTGCACTATTTTTCCTATGTATGCCTACTCATTAAAAAAAACTATTAAATTTATACTGTATATATATATATATTTTTTTTCCACACAAATCAGCCATTGTATAATAGGAATAATGCACTCCAGGGTGGGAGTTATGCTGCAATAACATCCCTTCTTGGGTGATGGATGGCCTCGAGCCTGTCCACCTGAGGTGGGATGTTATCCTAGCATAACTCCCCACCTCAAGTTGTGCATTATTCCTTTATTGATATCTGTCGTCCTGTTGTTAATTTGTTATTGGATGTGTGCAATAATTTAAATAAAGATTATTCAAAAAACATTACAGGTTCACTCTGAATTTTTCAGAAATAGGATGCTGTACCATCTCCCTTCTATAACCATTAGCTTCCTGTAGGAAGTATTGCTATATGTTTAGTAGAATGACCTATCTATAAATGACTAAGATACTAGTGATCTTTTTGTTTCTTCTCCTAACATATTGTCTGTGCACGTAAAAGTCTATAGATGTCAAATTTTGCCAAAAACAATGTGATTATGGGAAGTACTAATGAGGACATGGGGCCTAATAGAATAGATAGATAGAAGTTGACGGCAGATAAGGACCGCAAGGCCCATCCAGTCTGCTCCATTTCTTTTTCTACCTTATAAATGTGCCATCGGCCTTTGCTCTGTCAGTGACCTATCTATTCATAGTCATTTGTATTGCTCCTTATGCCTATCCCATGCCTGTTTGAAGCCCTGCACTGTATTCATAGCCACCACTTCTTGTGGTAAGCCATTCCATGCATCTACCACCCTTTCTGTGAAAAGAATTTCCTCACATTCCCCTTAATCGGCCTCCCTCTAATCTCATACTGTGTCCTCTTGTCCTGCTATTTTCTTATATTTAAACATGTTGGACTCTTTTTCGCCTTTTTTTATGCCTTAAGGTGTTTTAAATGTCTCGATCATATCACCTCTCTCCCTCCTTTGCTCAAGGGTATACATATTGAGCTCCGTTAATCTGTCCTCATATGTCTTCTGATGCAGTCCCTGCACCATTTTGGTTGCCCTTCTCTGGACTGCCTCAATTTGGTTAATGTCCTTGTGAAGGTGTGGCCTCCAATACTGCACGTACTCCCAGATGGGGCCTAACCAATGTCTTGTACAGAGGGATTATTACCTCCTCTTACGACTTGTGATGCCTACTAATACACCCTACCACCCCCCTAGCCTTACCTACTGCTTTAGAGGTCTGCTTGATGATTTTAGGTCATCAGTGATGATGATGCCCAAGTCTCTTTCTTCCTTTGTGACTGCTAGCAACTCCCTCCCAGCCTATAAGTGGCTTCAGGGTTTCTCTTCCCTATGTGCATGATTTTGCACTTCTTTGCATTAAATCCCAGTTGCCACTCTTCTGACCATTCTGCTAGTTTATCAGATCTCTCTTATTCTGCCCACCCTATCTGGATCATCTACTCTGTTGCAGATCTTGGTGTCATCTGCAAACAGACAAGCCTTACCTCTAGTCCATCTGCGAGGTCACTAATGAAGATGTTGAATAGGACTGGCCCCAGGACTGATCCTGAGGTACCCCACTTGTGACTTGCATCTCCTTCTGACTGTATACCATTTACCACCACCTCTCTGTTTTCTGCCAGTCAACCAGTTTGCACCCAGTTGACCAACTTCTGACCCACCCGAGCCTACCTAGCTTATTTATCAATCTTCTATGTGGAACAGTGTCAAAAGCTTTGCTGAAGTCAAGGTAGGCGACATCAACTGCTCCCCTTGGTCCACCACTCTGGTTACCCAGTCAAGAAATCTATGAGATTAGTTTGACAGGACCTTCCTTTGTAAACCCATGCTGTCTTGGATCCTGTGCCCTATGGATTCCAGGTGTTGCACTATCCTTTCCTTAAGGAGTGCCTCCATAATCTTGACCACTACTGAGGTAAGACTGACCGGTCTGTAGTTCCCGCCTCCTCCCTGCTACCACTCTTGTGGAGTGGGATCACTGAGCCCTTCTCCAGTCTTCTGGGACCTCTCCTGTGCTCAGAGACTCACTAAACAATTCTGCTAATGGCTCTGCTAGTTCCTCCTTTAGCTCCTTAGTACCCTGGGATGTATGCCATCAGGTCCCATTGCCTTATCCACCCTGAGCTTAGCAAGCTCTTGTAGGACCCTTTCTTTTGTGAAGGAGTAGTGCTCACCTCCTCCCCTGTGTCCATGATGCTGAGCTGTGGGCCCTGCCCTACCTTCTCTTCAGTAAATACTGAGCAAAGTATCTATTTAGGATAGATGCCTTTACAGGTCCTCCTCCTCACATGCTCCTTTTCTCCATTAAGCTTAGCATACCCACTCTGGACTTCCTCCTTTCACTAATGTATCTATAGAAAGTCTTGTCACCTTCTTTTACTGTTCGTGCTAGTGTTTCCTCAGTTTGGGACTTTGCCTGCCTTACTGCCTTACCTGCTTCCCTTAGGGCAGTTTGGTATGCCTCCCTATCTTCATCCGCTGTGTTCCTTATATTTTCTGAAGGCCAGCCTTTTGGCTCTGACCTTTTCTGCTACTGTATTTGAGAACCAAAGTGGTTTCCTTCTTCTTTTACTTCCTTTTCTGTCTAACACAATGGGATGTTGCTTCAAGTATTGTATCCTAATGCATGCCCACTTTGCCTGTACCTCCTCACCTGTGTTTCTTTTGCCAGGGCTAGCTTAACTCTGTTGGCCATCTTATCAAAGTCAGCTCCTCTGAAGTCCCATATTTTTGCCTTGGAATGGGATGATTAGATGTAGTAGTAAATTGAACCATACCATGTGATGGTCACTGCCCCAGGTGACCTTCTACCTGGAGATCTGTGATCCCTTCTTTGTTAGTCAGTACTAGATCTAGGATAGCCCTGTCTCTTGTGGGTTGCTGTACCAGTTGTTTGAGGCCCTCCCTGCAGGAATCCACTATGTGTCTAGTTCTGGCCGATGTTCCTGCTGGTATTGACCAATCTGTATGGCATGTGAAGTCTCCCATTATCAGAACCTCCCTTTAGCTGTCATGTTTTGTATATCTTCTAACAGTAATGTGTCTATGTCCTCCCTCTGGTCTGGGGTCCTGTAGACAACCCCAGTTCTTATGGCTGTCCCATTTCCTGTTTCCAGGGTGACCCACAGTTCTTCTGGCTCCTTATGTGTATTCTGAATTTCTGTAGCTTTGATATTTTCATTAACATACAGGGCCACTCCTCCCCCCTTTTGCCTCGGTCTCTTCTGAACAATACATAGCCAGGTACTGAAGTCTCCCAAGTGTGGTTACTAGTGAACCATGTCTCACTAATTGCTACTATGTCCAGTTTAGCCTCTGACATTATTGCCTGCAGGTCTGGGATCTTATTTCAGGCTGTGAGCATTTGTGTACATGATTTTCCATTGGCCAGATTTTGGTGTGTTAGTTGTTGGGTGAAGTTTGGCATTACCCTGTGCATCGTATGGGGAGACAAACCTTTTCTTACCTGGTGATGCAAATGGGCAGCAAACACGCTGAATTCCTGTTTGACCACTAGCTGGGGGGAGGGTGTTCTTCCATTCGACGTATAGGGTGCTGCACCTCTTCCCATTTGCTAGTCACAGTCACAAACACGAGGGCCACAAACTGAGCTGCAAATAGCTTCCCATTATGTACTCTGCATTGCAGTTATACACAAGTGACTGACATTGTCACCAGTGACAGCTAAGTTTCCTCAGGGACTAAGTCACAATGAAAATCAGGGGGTCACTAGACCTTTGAAAGAATTTTATATTTCATATGTTAAGCTTAATTGGGCACCATCGAGCTTCTTAGTCTGCCAGAATTTTTTAAACAACAGAGATTTGAAATTCCAATAACCTAGGAGAAAGATATTAAAAGCATCCCTTTGGAGTTTGCTGACAATTTTCAACACAGCTACTTGCAAATGGATGTTGTGAGCTATTTCTTTTCAAATGCTGTTTACAATCAAGTAGATGCTCTTTCTTGTAAAACCATACACCCTATTTTATATCAGAAAGTTTTTTAGGGTCACATCGCAGATCCTGTTTAAACTTTAATTTACCTGCTCAGTGTGTCTTCTGCTGCACTGCATTCTTGTACCTTCTCTAGCCTGCAGCATGACTGGCAGCCTAGAACAGTTAAGGCTATAGTGCTTTTGATATTTATCTGCCAGTGGATAACCCATGTTTAGATCAAAGCAAAAATAAAATGAATGGTAACTCACCTCTGGCATCACATAGGATTGGCATAAGCCTTTGATATTTATTTTAATTAAAATAAATTACTAAGTGATTTAAATGAAAGTTACACTTTTTTCTTGAGTGTGATAGGAGAATGTAACACTTACATTTGCCTTTTGCAAGCTACAACCTCCTTACTCTCCTGGGTGGGCCTTCATTGTCCCTGTGGGCATGTTAGATATTGCATGTTACTGAAACATAGAAACATTGATTTTTTGGCAAAAGAATATTTAGTCCCATCAGTCTGCCCTTGTCCCTGCCTATTCTGTTACCCCGACCTTAGTTGGTCATAGGTTCCCTCACTCAGCCTTACCTCTACCTAATATGCTGCTGTGTCTATCCCATGCATGCTTGAAGCTCCCTACAGTCTTTCCCCCACTACTTCCTGTGACAGGCTGTTCCAGTCATCCATCACCCTTACCATGAAGAACCATTTCCAGACATCTCTCCAAACTTCTCCTCTTAGCTTCACTGCATGCCCTCTTGTTCTAGTGATTTACTTTCTCTAAAATAGAACCCCACTTCACCTTGTTCACACCTGTGAGGCACTTGTAAGTTTCATTCATGCCTCCTCCTTTTCTTCTTCAAAGGAGCACATGTTGAGTTCCTGCAGCCATTCATTGTATGGCCTCTTGTGCAGCCCCTCACTATTTTGATTGCCCTCCTCTGTACCCCTGCCCCCTTTCAATGTCCTTGCAGAAGTGCGGCCTCCAGAAATGGATACAGTACTGCAAGTGTTGCCTCACCAGTGAGTGATACAGTAGCAGTACCACCTCCTCCTCCTGCTAAATCCCTCTCCCAATCGCTTCAGCATCCTGCTAGTCTATCCCTCTAATTTGTTACATTGTCCAGTTACCTTGAGGTCATCAGAGATGATGAACCCTAGATCTGTTTCTTGCTTGGTGACTGAAAACTTCACTCCCCATCTTGCAGACAGCCCATGGGCTCCACAGCCCAGGTGCATCACCTTGCACTTTTGTCATTGAAGCCTAGCTGCCACCCTTAGACCACTCCTCTAGTTTCCTCAAATCCTTTTACATTCTCTCTCCACTTCTTCTGAGTGTCAGCTGTTAGATTTTGCCATCCATGAGACACACCTTTCCTTCAAGCTCCTCTACAATGTTGTTTTTGATGACATTTAATGAACGGTCACAGCACTGAACCCTGTGGCACCCCACTAGTCAATCTCCTGTTGCCTGAGTGGCCACTGTTTACCACCACCTTTGCCTCCTGTCCCTTAACAGTGTGATACCCAGCTGGTCACTTTCTCCCTCACCCCTAAACTGATTAATTTCTTAAGTAGCCTCCTGTGTGGCACAGTGTTGAAAGCCTTACATCCTTTGCTCTCCTTAAGCCACCTCCCAGTTAACCAGTCAAAGAAATCTATGAGATTAGATTGATCTGACCTCCCACCTATAAAACTATGCTGCGGTGGTCCTGCAGCCCTTTGCCTCTAGGTACTCCACAAGCTCTCCTTTAGTAGTGTCTCCATTAACTTCCACACCACTGATGTGAGACTGACTGGCTTGTGAGTTGCTAACATCTTACCTACTGCTGCTTTTGTGCAGATGGACCACATCGGTCTTCCTCCAGTCCTCTGGAACTTCCCCATCTCACTGAGGTGCTACTGAACATGTTACAGTAAATTGTTTTACACCTCAGCTGGCTAATTTGTTTAGAGTGTACACATACAATCCATGTATTTCATTGTCATTTATATTGGCCATGCTCAGAGAATTCTGCAGCCAGCAGCACTGGTGCATTATATGAAATCAGAAATGAGATCCAGTACATAAAACAACAATTGGTGCAGCCCAAGGCAGCCAGACACATTCAAAACAAACTGCAGAAAGAGCACAGACAAAAGTGATTAACAGATATGGGTTAGAAATACACTAAGTTGTGCTGCCCCAATCTGGATTTGGGATAGAGCTCAAGTCATCGTGGTGGGAGATAGACCAGGCTGGGCAGCTGCCACTGACAACAAGCTTCAGCTGAGAAGAATCAATGGTGAGCTCTGAAACCATGGCAACCCCTGTGGCTGTGTCAGGGAACTTTGCCTGCTGCAGGGGTGTGCTGTGTATGTATGAGGTCACTAAGATGACTGTGCTTATGTCAGAGGAGGTGAGAGGGACCTAGAGGGAGAAAAAGCAAAGTGCATCTAAATAATGGCACTGGAACCAACTACATGCAGTGGATTGTCTCCAGGATGGGGAGAATGCCCTCTTCAGACCACATGCCACTGAAGAAAAAGCTGTACCGTATCAGTACATGGTTCAAGTCAATGTAAGTCCAGTGCTTACAAATGCACATTTTACATTTAAACCCAACCACACTGCTTGATACAGCAAACTGACTCTTTCTGTGGCACTCCACATTGTCAATGGGACTCATCTCAAATGGGTAATGTGCACCCTCTAAGGAAATGGCATAGCTAGGCTGTAATTTTCATAGAATCCGGGCGCATGAATATTCCAGACAGCAGCAACTCTCCATTCTTTGCTGTGCCATTGTGCGGAAAGCAACATAGGAAGTTTACTGAAGAAAATGTTTTACTTCTTTTTTTTTTGCGGGCTCGATACTGCATAGCAGGTTGGGGCTACCTGATGACAGGAGCACCCCTAAATTAAATTATGCCTGTTAAGCAGCAGCTTTCAAAATGGCCAACCAGCTTTTGTTTCTCCCATTACGCTGCCTGGTTGTGGTTGGATTGAGGCCTCATCGGCCACACTAGTCAAGGTGTTTATTTTGGCAGGTTTCCGGTTTCCTTTCTGTCATGGTGTCATATGAGTACCCGTTCTAGGTTTTTAGGGCATTTTTGTCCCTTCCATCTAGTTTGGTGCTGGTTCTCCTTCCTCCCCAAGGATCATAAGGTGTCTAGTGTGTGTGTGTGTGTGTGTGTGTGTGTGTGTGTGTGTGTGTTTATTATGTTGTTTTAATTGCAGTTACTTTC
Source organism: Neoceratodus forsteri (assembly GCA_016271365.2). Classification (NCBI taxonomy): domain Eukaryota; kingdom Metazoa; phylum Chordata; order Ceratodontiformes; family Ceratodontidae; genus Neoceratodus; species Neoceratodus forsteri. The sequence continues at coordinate 1,529,941,303 of CM028131.1, forward strand.
TCACTGCCCTCAGCTGAGGGTTATTTCCTCTTTGACCTACCTGGACTAGGGGTGATGATTTAATTTCACTAGACAAGAAAAAAACAACAAAGGGGTGCTGATTTAATTTCACTGAACAAAAAAACAAACAAGGAGAGATTCTGCAAAATGTCTCAGCCTGTGAAGCAGATTTCAAGGGGGTTATCCTTAATTTCTCTCTTGAGCTGCACAGCTTCCCACCATTGTTTCAGAGCCCTGACCACTGGGCTTGCACTGTGTTTCTATCCAGAGGCTTCTCCATGCCTCAGCACACCTGTTTGCTTGTCTGTGCTTTGGCATGTGCCCCCAACATGCTGATGTCACGCACAACATTGTGACATCATATGCACTCACATTTGTGAGCACACATGCCTGCACTTGTTCAGCTGCTAGATGTGGTGGCTGTGTTTCCTGTCAGCTCAGCACTGCCGGCTGAGCATGATCCTTCCTACTTCAGCCTCTGGATTTTGTAGGATGGTAGAATATTTTTCTCCTGGTGTGTTTTTCCCACAACAGGAAGTTGGGGATTATGGCACCTCTTTTTCATTTCATTTATTTAGTGTCTATAGGAGTAGTGTTTTGGCAACTCCAGACTGGCTTATCAAATCAATCAATCAATCAAATCTTCATTTATCCAGGCAAACATCATTGAGCACAGCTCATTTGCAAGATGGACCTGATAAGGTCAAGGTTCAATTACATTACATGGTTATATACAGTTATAACATTACACATATGTACAGCTTTCAATATCAACATTGCCTAGATCTACATCCTAAGTATAGCAAAATACATAGTTACATATAAATATACATATGCATACCATCTAAACTAATATATACATGTCAACATCAACACTGTCTAAGTCTACATCATAATCATAGTATTCAGTACTTCATTATTCAATGTAAAATCATAATGGACAAAGGGAAACAGGAATAGAATGTCTAGATGATGGGATCATAGACTGTGGTGGGTGTTTGATGTGATAGTATAAATGTGGCCTGAGCAAGGGCTGGGGCCTGCACTGGTGGGTTGATGACAGGGTATAAGGCTATGATATATGTCAGGAGTAATGGGAGATGGTTAAAGGCAGGATGCATGGAATTATAGGGATAAAGGCTCTAGAGTGGTGGATTCAAACCAAGAATTGTCTGTCTATGGAGGAAAGGATATGATTGGGAATATTCTAATGCTTGTGGAAGCAGTTACATTTTCTTTGGATAAGCCTTGAATATAAATGTTTAAAGGATGTAACTGTTATATAGTTGTTCAATTTCAGGGTCTTCTGTAATATATTCCATAATGTAGGTAATACGTAGCTGATAGCAGATCTCCGTGCCAAGTATTGAATTTGGGCACTTTGAGCATGATGAAGTTATGGCTTCTTAGGGCATAATTACTTGCTGTGACTTGTGTGAAGCAGTCTGAGATGTAGTTTGGGAGCATCTTGGTTAGTGCTCTGTACGTCCATAGTGCGACATTTCTGTTTCTTCTGAATTGGAGTGATGTCCATCTGACTGCAGCGAGAGAGCAGTGGTGAGTGCTGAAGGAAGATCTGTAATGAACCTCAAGGCTCTATGGTAAAGTGTGTCCAATTTGTTCGGATAGAAAATAGGGCAGCGACTGTTAAGGAAATCTGCATAGTCTAATACTGAAAGAAATGTGGCCTGGACCAGCATCTTTTAGAATCCCTGGTTAGAAAGTACCTTATTCTGTAAAGAGACCAAGCCTCTGACAAAGTTTTTAGTAGTTCTTCCAGGTGATCTAGGTAGTCGAGTCTGCAATCTATCCAGACCCCAAATACTTGAATTTTTACATATTCAAGGTTTTCACCAAGAACAGTGGATAGCTGGGGAGATTGTTTGGTGAGGTGACGAGCTTGAGTTTGGGGAAAACATTGCCTTTGTTTTTGCATTTAGAAGTTTTTTTCCAATAGTTGATGTTGTAGTATGTTGAATTCCGCGTAGCTCTACACATGCCGTTACAGGTGAGGGGTTACTGATATATAATACAGTGTCATCTGCAAACAGGTGTACAGTGGCTTTGGTGAGATTAATGTCAATGTTATTGATGTAGATGGCAAAAGGATTGGGCGCAGGATGGATCCTTGGGGAACTCCTCTTTGCAGAGGTTTGAGTGGAGATAGGTCTCCTTCAGCTTTCACTTGCTGAGTCCTTCCCATGATGTAGCTTTTAAACCATCTAAGTGAGGATGGATCTAAACCTATGAGTACAAGGAAGAGAGGAGCAGTTCGTGGTCAACCGTATCAAATGCCTTACTCAGGTCTAGGAATACAGCACATACACTATTTTTTTTGTCCAGTTCGATTTGCCAGTCATTTGTTACTTTAGCCAGAGTTGAGATGGTGCTATGCTTGGTTCTAAATCCAGATTGTGCTGGATTTAAAGATTAACCTCTTCAAGATATCCTCTTAGTTGAGTGCTCACTATTTTTTCTAGCAGCTTGGATAGCACCGGGAGGATAGAGATTGGTCTGTAGTTGTTGAGGTCCATGGGGTCCCTGCTTTCAAACAGGGGATAACTTGGGCTCTTTTCCAGATTGAGGGAACAGAACTTGATTTTAATGAGAGATTAAAAAGGTGCATTATTGGAACTGCTAGTGCATGCATGGCAATCTTTAGGAAATAGGGATCAAGGAGTCTGCACCTGCACTTTTTTGATATCCATCTGCGAATTAGATCTTCCACTTGTTTCAAAGTGGCTGGTTCAAGGGAAGGAAGATTCAGTTATCCGTACTTCAAGGCTCTGGATGCATAGCTGAGAGCGAGGGTGGTTAGCCAGAGAAGTGTTGAATGCTAGGCCAGCAGTTGTAAAGTGATTGTTGAATGATTCCAATATTTCCATTCTATCAGAGATCGTTACCTTGCTATGGTGTATTTTGACTGGGAGTGTAGTACTAGGTTCTTGTCCTGTTATGTCCTTTATGGTACTCCAGAATTTGGCAGGATTGTGGTAGGAGAGTCAAGCTCTGCCATGTAATATGCAGCCTTAGCATCCGTACTTTCCTGGTACAGCTATTTCTGGCTTTTTGAACATCATCCAGTCAGTCAGATTCTTAGTTTTCCGTGCCTTTTCCACAACTTATACCTGTCAAGAAGGGTGGATTTGAGGTCAGTTGAACCAGCGGCGGGTTTTGTTTTAGTGCGTACCCTAAATTTGGGCATGAATGTTAGGGCACCTATAACTATGTCGTTTAGTACCTCATGTGCTTTTCCACTGTATTTGCTAGGTAGAACTCTTGCCATCATGTTGAGCGATTTAATTCTAAGATATGCCTCAATGTTGATTTTTCTTTGAGCTCCTCAATGTGAACTTAGCAGGGGATGATGGCTTGCAAGCTGATCTTATTCCAGCAATAAGGCAATGGTCACTATATCACTGAATAGCACTCCAGTATGCGTGAAGAGGTGAGGTTTACTCACTAATATGATGTCTAGTAATGTGCTGTTGCTCAGATTCTTTTCATTGTTTCTGGTGGGTTCATTTATAAGCTGTGTAAGCCATGTGTATCACAGAATGAAATTAAAGGGTGCTGCTGCCTTGGATAGCCAGTTTTGGTTTAGATTTCCTATGATTATAGTTTCTTCTGTACCTTGTTGATTAGATTACCCAAATGGGCTAGTAGCTTAAGGTCAGCTGAGGGGGCCTATAGCAGCCAATTAGCTGTAATGATGCGGTATTGCAGAGGGCCACATTGAGGATAGGCATTCAAATTCTTTGGACATGGATGATGAGTCGAGGCAGGTTACAGATGAATTGTCCTTTACATATATAGCTACACCCCGCCCTTATCTGAAACTCTAGTGTTCAAATGATATAAGACCTGCAAAAGGTAATCGACCCTCTCTGCTGGGTTCATATTGCTACCATTGTGTTACTCGAGCTAATACATCACTTATAGTTCCCCAGTTGAAACTCCGAGCTGGGGGTGCAACTGTGAATGTCGGCTGGCAGTGGCGAATTGAATAAATCTTTGTTGTTGTTCTTAAGAGCTTTTGGCCCCTATGTTCTGCAGGACATTCCTTTAGACACACTAACCCCAGATGGGGCCCCTCAGGTCAAGTGGGCCCACACAGGCATGCCCAGGTATGCCAAAGCAGGACAAGTCTGCTACTATGGATCTGCAGGCAGACCCAACCCTAACCATACAAAGGGTTACTTGGTATTACTTGGTGTCCAAGACAGAAGAAGGTACTTGGCCCATCTGGGCTGTCTCCCACTCTGGTGGGTGTATTTGATCACTGAATCAGATAGTCCATTTAGTACTTGTCCAATTCCCTTTTAAATCAATATGAATCCTCAATCTCAGTGAGATATTGCAGCAACTGATTCCAGATCTTTGTTATTCTTAAGGTAAAAAAATCTCTTCTGTTAGTGCTGGCCTTGAGAATAACCAGTTGGTGGTTATGGGATCTAACATTAACTAATCAAGTTATACATAAAACCACATTTTGTACTTAGTTCTGGATCTTTTAGTAGTTTATGGAGTAATAGAATGTCTCCCTTAGTCACAGTTTTTCAAGACTGAATAGGTTCAGTCCTTTGACTCAATCTGTGTAAGACATATCCACCAACCTTGGAATCATTTTTATCAGTCTATGCTGTATAAGTACTATTGTCTTGATATCCTTTTTGAGATGTAGGGCCCAAAGAGGATCGTAATCCAAATGCTGTCACATATAGATCTATACAGTGGAAGGAGGCATTGTTCAGCCCTGAAATGAAACCTTTTTATACATCCCAAAAGTCTATTTCCTTTCTGAGTTATTACTCTACAATGATTTGAGGGAACAAGTTTGTTACTGATTATAATCCAAGATCCCTCTCATTTTTGACAGACTTTAATACAGTGTTTCCCACATGATAGGATTTTTATGGACTGTTGTTCCTAAATGAAGGACTGTACATTTTTGTATATGTTGAACCTCATCTTATTTTCTGTGCCCAGTTCTCAATTTTATTTAAATCTTTTCTGAGAGATAAATGTTTTCTTCCTTATCTACTTCAGCACAAATCTTAGTATTGTCTACAAACTTTGCTACATTACTGTTTGGATCATGATGCAAATCTCCTGTGTAGATTTCAAATAAAATAGCTACAAGCACCGATCCTTGTGGTACCCCACTAGTGAGTGGTTTTTCATCAGAGAGTTTCCCACAGACTCTAGCTACCTGAGATCTATCCATGACCCAATATTCGATCTATCTTACCACCAAATGATTAATGCCAATTGATTTAAGTTTTATAATTAGTTTAGTATGGTGGACTGTGTCGAAAGCTTTTTGAAAATCAAGAAAAATGGCGTCTACTGGAGTACCTTTATCTAAACTACAGTTAACCTTTTCATAAAAGGTAATTAATTTGTTGTACATGATCTCCTTGTACAAACCCATGTTGTGTTGGGTCCTGTATCCCAAATTCTTGAATGATTCCTCGAGTTGGACCTTGAGTAATCACTCCATGATTTTACAGGGGACAAATGTTAGACTAATCGACCTATAATTACTCATATTTCCTCTCCTGCCTTTTTTATAGATAGGATGAGGATCTTGGGGAATCTGACCTAAAGAAGTTACTTGATGATGATGAGGACAAACCCTCTGAGGAGGAGGAAGAGGAGTGGACAGAGCCAAAGAAAGTTCCTATCCCTCCTCTGTTTGATAACAAATCTTTGTCCTTTCTGATAACTGAGGCTTGAGGACATTACAGCTCAAGGAGGTCAATCCATGGAGGCATTAGATGTAAATCCAATACTGTCCATACACTCCTCTGCTCCAAAATGTTTTCCAAACTTCAATCACTGTGACCAGATTATTGAACAAGAATGGACAGGTGGGGACCAAAGAAAATAACTACTAAAACCCTAGGTACAGTGTTTCCCCTTTCTGGGCTAAAATACCCACAAGTGGAAACCCCTCCCTGTGAATAAATCTGTACATAATTCCATAAGACACACTACTATCCCAGTTGAAAGGTGTTTGGCCTTAGCAGATTCACACAACAAGCAAAATGTGGATCTCCGTGCAGAACAGCCTTCACCTCCAACGGCGCAAACCTCTGCACCTCCTGTGCCTGCTTTATTGTTGCTGGATCTTTAAACTTGTAGGTTACTACTCTGGGCAGCTTCATTCCCCTCAGATTTTGCAGTTGGTATCAATGGCCTCCACCTTTCTATGAGATGCCACTGTGGAGAACTTACACATGTCAACTTGCTTCACTTATCACATTGTGCCCATTATGCGAGGGTGTGTGGTTTTGGCATTCGGTCACTGACCAGGCATTTAAGATCAGGTTGTTTAATTTAGCCTTTGAATGAGGCTAATTGTTTGGTCTAGGCTTGGATGATATTCTGAAGAATATCCAGGATAAAAGGGCCACCTTCCAGTGTCAAAACAACAGGAAAAGGCTGGTTCAACTTCAAAACATCAAGGAGGAAGCTAACAGAGGCAGTATCAAGGGGTTTTCATCCCTTTCAGAAAATTCAGGAACCAGAGGGTGAAGGATTCTATTCTGGTGTCAAGAGCAATAGTGGCAAGGGCACTTTTCTCAAGATACAATGGAAGCCCAGAGCGAAGAGCTGGCACCTCATAATGAGGGTATGTGGGCCGTCTCAGACTGCAGAATTTTACACACAATGGGCCAGATATCATTAGATGCTTGGGTTCTGGAGATTCTAGCTTTAGGTTATGCAATGGAGTTTTCAACCATTCCTTTAAAAGGACATCTTCTGCCATCCCTGTACCAAGGACCCGTGAAGAGGCAAGTAGTGTTGCAGACATTGAATCACCTCACACTGATTGAGGCAATTGTTCCTGTGCCTCCCAGTGAACAAGGCCAGGATTCTACTCAATTTATTTTGTGGTTCCCAAGAAGTGGGGGTGGGGTTCAGGCCAACATTGGATCTGAAACACCTAAACAAGTTTGTTTGCCACACAGCCTTCAAGATGGAGTCCTTACCATCAATCATCCTGGCTGTCCAGCCGGGGATTATCTAGCTTCCACTGACCTGAAGGATGCATATCTCCACATTCCTATCCAGCAGTCTTAGCAGAAGGTCCTCAGATTCACATTCCTGCAGTGAGCCTTCCAGTACCGGCATTCCCTTTTGGGCTGGCAACAGTCCCAGAGTGTTCTCAAGGTGCTCATAGTTTTGTGGCTCAACTCCAACAGGAAGGGTATCATGTCTCTCCTTAACTTGGACGACTTGTTCATTCAAATATCATCTGCTCCACTTGAGAAAATCAGTGACCAGGACTCTGAAGTTTGGGAATCTCATGGCTGCATAGTAAATCAGGAGAAAAGCTCTCTCAAGCCATTAAAGACCCTGTAATACCTGGGAGCGTGTTCAAGATGGATATGGGAAGGTCTTCCTCTCATCAGCCAAGAAGGAGACCCTGTTGAGAGAGGTTCAGTGGCAGAGGAGCCAATTGTTGCCTTCAGTTCATAGCCTTCTACGATTCTGGGCCTCATGACAGTGACAATAGAGCTGCTCTATGGGCTTGCCTTCACATGTGACTCTTCCAGATTGAGTTGCTGTAGGCCTGGGATCCAACCTTGGAGCACTATCAGGCCAGGATTCCCATTTCCCACTCCTGCACCAGTACTTGAGTTAGTGGGATTAGTTTAGAGAATTTGAGCAAGGGTCTCCTTGGAAGTCCCCCAAAGTTGATTCTGACAACCAATGCCAGACTCTCTCAGGTTGGGGGCAGTACTGAACCACATTCCATTCAGGGAACTTGGTCTGCACAGGAACAGCACCTACACATCAGTGTTCTGGAGATGGGTGCTATGCACTTTGCTCTCTTTCATTTTCAAAATCGGTTTGCAGTCAAAGCCATGAAAATAAGGTCAGATAATGCTATCATGGTGGCATACATAAGCGATCGAGGGGGCACAAAGAACAGAGGATGCTAAAAAGCAACTGATCTCCTGCTGTGGGCAGAGGAGAACCTTTCTCTCTGTCAGCGGTTCACCTGGTGGTGAGAATTGAACATTCTGGCCGACTGATTAAGCTGTGAGATGGTCCATCCAGTGGAGTGGATGCTGAGCGGAGATGTTCAGTCTTCTGTGCAAAGATTTGGTCATTCACAGATTGACCTGGTCACCTCAGCCAGAATGCTCAAGTGTAGTGGATCTTCAGCTGATGCAGGTATCCACAGGCAGAGGCAGTGAATGCTTTGTCACAGGCATGACATTTAGAAGAGCATATGCCTTCCCTCCTCTGCTGCTCCTCCCAAGGTTATACACAAAATAAGGCACTAAAAGGAAGCTTTCTTCTAATAGCTCAGGAATGGGCAAGAAGGCCATGGTTCTTGGACTTAGTGCACCTAGCTCAACACACACTGTTTTGACTCCCAATATGTGGGACCTTCTCTCTCAAGGTCCAAGTGATGCAGCTCACAGCCTGGCTACTGAAAGGAATAGAAACAGGGTTTCTCTAAAAGGTAGGGGACACCCTGATGGCTGCGAGAACAAATTCCCGTCAGCAGCTTTTGTTTGCATATGGAGCACCTTTTCTTCTTGGAAAATATCCAGCCTTCTAAAGCCATGATTCTGGAGATTTGGACATTCTGCAGGAAGGAGTGGAAAAAGGTTTGTTCTTGAGCACCTTGAGAGGTCAGGTGTCAGCCCTTGGAGCCACATTGGGGTTGTTATTAGGGACTAACTGGAAGGTTATTCATTTTCTGTGAACTGTCAGCAGGAGCCAACCTGTTCTTATCACCCATTCCTCCATGGGATATGAATTTGGTCTCAAATGTTTTTGTATAGAACCCTTCAAACCACTTTCAACAGTACCATCAAATGTGCTGTCCTACAAGGTGTGTTTTAGTAGCTATGTGTTCAACAAGGAGGATTGGAGAACTCCAGGCCTTGTCCCACAATGAACCTTATCTCATCATGCATAAGGACAAGGTGGTTCTCAGAATGGTTCTATCTTTCATTCCAAAGTTCTCATCTGCCTTTCATGTGAACCAGAAATCTGTCTTCCATCCTTCTGTCTGCAACCAACTCATCCAAAGAAAAGAGCTGCACAAGCTGTTTTTGCGATGGGCATTTAGAACATATCTTAAATGGACTGTAGAGTTCAGAAATCAGATAAGTTGTTCATACTTTTGGAGAAGTCAAAAGGATGAAAAGCCTCCAAGGCTGCCCTGGCAAGATAGGTGAAGGCATGCATTGCCAAGGCTTATGTCACAGAGAAGATGAAGGCTCCAGCTCTCAACAAGGCTCACTCCACCAGAGCAATGGCCACCTCCTGGATGGAGAAAGGTGAGGCATCTGTCTTAGAATTGTGCAAGGCAGCTACGTGGTCCTCTGTCCACACTTTCACCAAGCACTACAGATTGGATGTTCAAAGTTCTGCTGATGCAGCCTTTGGTTACAGAGTTTTGCAGGTGGCAGATAGCAGGTAAATTCCTTCTCCCTTTTGCAGTTGGCATATTGGACAATATTCTCCCACACCATTTTTTTAATGGGTACTGCTTCTTAGAACCCATCTGTGATGCATTCCATTGACAATGTGGAGTGCTATAGAAAGAAGAAATTGGCAGACTTTTGTATATGTTAAAACTGTGGAAAACATAGTAGCATAGTATTGCAATGATGGAAGGGATTTAGGGTCTATCTTGTCCCTGACCCTATCAATGGAGTGAGTATACCCAATTTGTGTATTACACATAAACAATTTTCCAGCCGAATTTTACCCTCACTCATGCCATGTAACTCTTAGTACCATTCTCCCTCAGGAGTGTGTTTAGATCTGATCTGAAAGCCTGAACAGTGCTAGTTCCACAGCCTCCCGGGTAAGCTTTATAGCATGCTAACCACCCTCTGTGTGAAGTAATGCTTCCAAATGCTTCTCCTTATTCTGGCCCTTTCTGGTTTGATGGCATGCCCTCAAGCTCTTCTGGAACTCACCAGACCAAGCATATGTACGTATATACTCCACCCTGTCTACTCCTTTTGCTATTTGAAAAATGTGACCATGTTCCCTCTCAGCTTTCTGTACTCAAGGATAAAATAATTTGGTAAGTCCCATTTTTCCTCATAGTTCTTGCCTCCTGAGTCACTATTCAACGTGCTGACCTTGTGCTTAACTTTCTGGATCCATTTAAGGTCCTTTCTATTCTGTAGTAAGCAAAATTGCAGATGTGATCAAACCAAGGCCTTGGAGGATCACCTCCTTGACCTCTTCTTACCTGCTCCAAATGTATCCCAGAACTGCAGTTACACATTGTGCAAGCATGACAAATTCATCCCCACAGATGTAAATAAAATTATACTGCTGCTAATAATTCTTAGATTGGTTGTTTTGGGTTAAAATCCTGCATTCAGTGAAATGAAACTGTTGAGTTCTGTTGTTAGACTGCAAAATGTCAAAGGTCTCTGTAACTCAGTTGGGGAGATAGCGATGAGTATCCAGTTAATGACCCTGTAACTGATTAACAGCTGAAAAGTCATTAAACCTTCAGCAGGTAGTTAAGTACCATGGAGTTAGTCATTTAAATATTATGGTGGTACAGACAAAAGAAGATGCCAAGTTGTCATCATAAGGTTCTACAAAAGACTTCCTGCTGTGCCTTTAGCCAGTTAAAACAAATGAATAGCTTGAGTTAAACTGCTCTAGTCTAGTTGTGCTATAATGTGAAAAAGGACAGTAATCTTGGCAGCCTAATAAGATGCACATTATTAAAATCTGGACAGTTCCCAACTATGGGGTCAGAACACTGGAACTGTCATGTAACAGGAAGGTCACCCTGAAATGAATTTTATTTATTAATGTATTTATGTACGTATGTATCTATGCATTTATTTATTTCAAACACTTTACCAGGATGGATATGCTGAGCTGATAAAGCTCATTTCTAGATGTGTCCTAGGGAGAGGACAAGGGATCAACTGTTTCAAAACAACAATGCAAATAATAAGTGTGCACATAATAACTTAAAACATAGTACAGCAACTTACAGAGGTACAAAAGTATAAACAGTTACAGAAAATGGATAAACACTATCCTGCTTCATGATGATCAGCACATTTACAATAATGCCAATACAATATGTGTAACACGGATTGACTGTTTATTTAACGTAATTTTTAAGTTAGCCAGTGCGTGCATGCGTAGCGCACTTCTTCCTATAAAATGGATCTTGAAGGGTGTGACACTGTCTGTCCAATGCAGCACGGTCTGCAGGGACAAGGCAGTGCCACACCAATCATCAACCAGGCTGATCATGACACCATTTTGCCTTCATGGATGGAATTTGTGTAGTTGAAAGAAAAGCCAAACCAATCATATGGCGTTTTCCTTTCATCTGCAGGACACCACCAGCAAACAGCTGTTCAGTGTCCTGATCAGCCTGGCTGAATCACACATTTTGCTATGATTGATGGCGATGGCAGAGTGTTCATTTAATGTCTTTCTGTCCCACAATTCTAATTAAAAAGTCCAACACTGCTGGAGACTCAGATTGCTGAAGCTGTCCATCTCCACCAATTTCCAATGCATGATTTGACTATCCTACTGAGGTTTCACAATCCCTTCCATCGCCAAACATTAGTTTCTAGCCCTACTGAAAAGCAAGGCACCTCGGTGCAAACAAAGCTTTCTTGTCTGCCTGTGCTTTACTATCTGGAGGAGGGAACCGAGATTCTCAGGGTCCCAGGACACTTGACACAGTGTGGGATAAAAGACAGAGAAAGGAGGTACATTACCTCGGTACTATCCCAGGACCCATTCATGACCTTCATACCCTCCGCTGCCGCTGTATGAGACCTCATTGCTGCCACTGTCCTGCTCCTTATTCCTGGTCTTCAGTCTCTTAGCTTGTCTCTCATAGCTGTCTTCATTGTATAACTCATCCATCGACATGATGCCCAGTTTCCGTTAGTCTGTGCTTCTCCTCCTAGCTACAGGCAGCTGTTTCTTTGTTGGGTCTTCAAAAACAGTGATATGCACCTACTTCTGCCTCGACAGTACTTTGATATGCCTAGGCTAGTGGCTAACTCATGTACTCACACACTACCACTTTGAAATCTCATTCAGCAGGTCCCACTGCTCACCTACGCCAACCCATTATATTAACAGATATAGAAGAACAACAAAAGTACATAACAAGTAATTCAAAACAAGTACAAGCAGACTTATTTAAATAGCATTTTATAGTGCAGACTTAAACACTTCTGACTGGATATCTTGCAAGCTATCAGGCAAAGAGTTACAAGCCTTAATAGCTTGATAAAGATACTGTAGTATTTTTGACTCAGTGCTTTAAAAAGTATTTTTCAATGACAAAAGTTCACCATTGGTATTGCTAGTGTACCAGGTGAGGCCGGGTCCCACATGCGGAAGCACCATGTTTGTTTTAAAGCCATTCCTGTGTCCCCACTCCTGGACCCAAAATTGCCTAACCTGGGTCTGGAGACATGAGGTAAGGATGTGAGGATCACAAAGTTGTTTTAAAGCGCTAAAAGTGCATGTAAATAATCCAGCTGCCAAGGCTGCTGGGAATTGTAGTCCTGCCCAACCCAGTACAATAACAACGGCAAATTTTCAGCATTGACAAATTCTTGTTTTTTTTACTTACTGCTGTTGGATGAGCCAGTTGTTTTGAAAAGGCTTGTTTGTTACTTTCTGAGTACTATCGAGAAACAGAAATCCATACCTATTGGCAAAGTTTATTTGTGACCTGGTTTGCCTTATGTTATGTTGGTCTTTTTGGTTATCATCTATACTCATTTGCTTATGGCTCTCCTTGGGCTCCATGTCAGTTCATCGCAGTTCACCATGAGCGATACAGCATGGTCAAAATATACTGGGAAAAACACTACAAACAACACAGCACTCAGTAAAAGAGTGAGTGCTAACTATATCAACTAACCGTGGATCACAATCTCAGATGGAGGCTGGCAGACTCCCACTCACCTGCCTGAATCTCTCCCCATCCCAGCAACAAGCATGTCATTCACACAATGTTATGTGGGGGCTTTGCCCCACACCCCACATAATAAGGAGCTTCACCCCATACCTCCTGTAAAATAAATATACATCCTCCAAGGCGTGCCACAGGTAAGTGAAAAAAAAAATACCGTATGGGAAATACTCAAACCCAGTCCAGTAGGCTATCCCACAGACTCATGGCCTGTCTCTCTAATCACCACACCACAGAGCCAGCTAGTTCTCCCTGCACAACCTGATTCTTAAAGTGCTGGTTCTGAGTGAAAAGAGCTCCCTCTATACCCCGGTAATGGTCACGCTATAATTCCCTGAGCTCTTTTCACTCACGCTGTTTTTAAGGCACGATTTTATTGTCTGTAACTGACACATGCATTTGGCATACTACCCTCTCCTTGTAGTTTGGGAGAATATGAGATTCAAAACTTATGGAACTATGTGAAAGAGGCTCTTTATCATGGTGTGCACAAACCACTCAAGCCAGGCAATAGACTTTGATCTTGCATAAATCAGGTATTTTGTTAGTGTTCTGTGTGGAAATTGTACCTTGTGTGGACAACAGTCTGTTTTCAAGGAAGGGCTTGTGTGGTAAACCTACACTTAGTTCACTTTATTCTTTTCTGTTTCAGCATTTCTGTCACTAAATACCTGTTTATATTGCTTTCCTAGTGTGTTATATATTTTCGCATTTTGTCTGTATATCTTGTACATAGAATAAATATTAAATATCTTTATATTTATTTTAACTGAGATCATGCAGTGCTTCAAAAGGTACAGGTCATTTTTCACTGGCAACTCTGTGTTCTGCCTCCGAGAGTACATACTGAGTTAATATGTTACTGCTTCTAAAACAGTATCATGTTCTGGAGGGCCTGAAGCCAACTGGGGTTCCTATGTCAGAGCCTTGCACTGTATGGTGTGAGTGGTCACCCTAAGGGAAAGAGACAGGAATAGCTCAGTGATAAGTTCACAACAGTCTGGTGGCAGCATTGATGAAGTGTGTTAAGCCACTGTCAGCCAAGAGAACTGTAACAGCAAGTATTAGAATTTTGGAAGAAATTGTGGCACTTCAAAATTGCAAAACTTTTGCATTCACTCTAATTGTCATGAGGCACAGATATTTAGGAAATCTAATGAATAATGATTTTAGACTCCCTGTTTTTAAAATAACTATACAAATTACCACAAAGCAAGATGATTGCTCTTAAACATTTTCTGTTCTGGCAACAAGTTGGGCATATCTTACATTATTATTTTATTTATGACCTCACCTCATTTTCACAATAACTGATTGTGATGCCCAAAGCAAAGGATTGTGACATCAAGGGTAAACAAGAAGCTGGAGTAGACAAAGTGTATGGGAAATGAATCTATATTGATGTTGGCGTGCATAGTTGTAAGGACAAAATGAATGCTAAAAACAGACAACGTATGAACTATAAGCTGAAATGTCTCTAATGTATACCCTCTATTCTGCCCTTGCTTTCTCCATTCTTGACCTTGTTGGCTGTTGCACTGGACTTCCTTCCTTGCCAGATTCAGTCTGACCCCATCTCAGGCTGTCTGTCTCTTCTCTGTCTTAATCCAGTCTCCCTTTTCTCCTACTCTCTCCAGTCTGCTGATTTCACTCCCTCTCTGTTCTCGTTAAAGTTTGCTTTCTCCTCCTACATTTCCCTCCTCTGGAACACCCTTCACCTGTTCTCTGCTCATTTCCCTCATTTGTTTCATTTAGCACCCTTCTTTGGGGCCCACATGTACACACCTACTTCAAGCCTGTCCCACTAAAAGTTCTGTTGTGACCAGCATTTTGTTGGTTTCACTGCAGGGCAGTTCAACAGATTGTGTCATGAGCGCACCAGGCAATTAATGGAGCAAATGGAAAACAAAGTTCCTTTTTCCTGTTAATTGCTCTGTGAGGATTCCTGCCATAATGCAACATGTCACTGAACACAGCAAAAGTCTATATGCTTCTACACAACTGTATAAGCATGCCACATCAGAAGCATATTATTTTGAATAATTTGTATGATATAAAACTGGTACTCACACCTATACATTTATATTTTTATCTTTTGCACTATTTAAGTTAGTACACTCCTTTTTGTACTCTATCTGCTAATTCTGCACTACATGATATTGTACTTGGAAGTGAGCTTCAGCTCAGTCTGCATAGCCAGAAACATATTAGAATAAAAATAATTGTATTTTTCTAGGTTTTCCTTGGGTCCTCAAGGAATTCTTAATTATTCAAGAGTTGCAACAAATGTGTCATTTTAATCAAAGATACTGCTAAAGCCTGTGGGCTTTTAATTTGATGTTTCAGAATCCTGCCCTAAAGATTATGGATGAATTAATGTTTTTTTTTTACTTTTATTTATAAATTTTCATCATACAATTAGTAACATGTACACAAAACATACATATTCCTATGTTAGCAGAAGGTACACTTAGTCTGTACAATACGATATATATATATTATATATATATATATATATATATAGATCACTGTTACATACAGAACTTTTCTCAGACTTGAGCCCTCCACCCTTTAAATTACACAGGAGTAAATAGTCTGAGGAATAAGCCCATAGAATATCATACTCTCACTTCAGGATTTAGCATACACAGTTTAAGGTCAGTACTCCAGGCTTCCCCTCTCATAGACTCAAATGGTATTTCAGGGGTAAACAGATGCAAATAGGTACAAAACATTTATTAGATTGTCTGTGTTCGGTTAAGTGAATCTAAAGCCGTACACTCTAAGGGCCCTATATGGGACCATGTAGGGGACGAATACAATGAAAG
Source organism: Neoceratodus forsteri (assembly GCA_016271365.2). Lineage (NCBI taxonomy): Eukaryota > Metazoa > Chordata > Ceratodontiformes > Ceratodontidae > Neoceratodus > Neoceratodus forsteri. The sequence goes on from CM028131.1 coordinate 1,529,957,104, forward strand.
AAAATTTAAAGTCCACAAATTGAGCGGAGTACAGCTGTACCGATTAATACTCTGTACCATTGCAAAACCAATAACCTATAAGCTAGTCAGGTAAACATCAAGGGAACCTTTTTAGGTTAATGAACAAACCAACTAGCCTACATGCTATTCACAGTGGGGCGTTCAATATGCAGTCCACCTCTTTATGTCTGTGGGACCTCAACAGGCTGTGCAGGGCAGCATAAGGAGTGACCACAGTCCTGCTATAATCACTCTGGCTCCCCTCCCCATCATGATCTGAAACCTTTGAGTCCATTTGGAAGAGCAATTTATCTAAAAATTGGATGCAGCCTCAGGGTCAGTGAAAATATAGGATTTTTGTTGGTAGTAGATTAGCAGACATGCTGCATATAACATCTGGCCCTTCACTCCCTTGAGCAAAGTACTTTTTTAACTGCTTGCAGATTTTTCTTGCAATCTTGTGTTTGGGAGTATAGGTCAGGAAAACCCCAAATGATTTCCTTCCCATACAATGTCCCTTTTTCCTCGCTGCTTGCAAGGAGGAATCTGAGCCTCAAGGGGGTAGATAAAAGTCACAGTTACAGTTACTGGCCGAGTATTGTTAGACCCCTTTAGGGCCAGAACACATGGGGACAGTGAAGGTCTATACAATACTGATGCCCATGTCTCTGTTTAACAGTTCCAGGTCCTCAAAAATCAAGCAATCCAATGCTGATAAAAGTTCAGCTTGGCTGGCATATCAAGGAGGAATCCAACAATTCTGATGTTCCTTGGCTGTTGGCCATTTTCCAGAATCTCCACCTTCGCTCTTAGGAAATTGGCATCCCAGATTAGGCTTGTACTGACCTCTGATTGTTGCTCTGAGGATGTTTTCAGTTCCCGATTGCTGCAGCATTACCCTCAGTTTTGCTGTTGATGTCTGTAAATCTCTGCTCCAAGCTCGCCAGCCATTTATTACGTTTCATCGCCCATCTCATGTAACTTAGTGAGGTGGGAGTATCTGTGAAAGATCTGCTGGTGTGGAAGAAGCTGGGTCTCAGGTCTTCCTGAGCGCTGAGTCCCAGACCTTCAAGTAAGTGTCGAGACCGAGAGGGCGTGGTGATGCTGTTTTTCGGGCTCATTATATTCCGAATGTTTCCTCACTGAAATATTTACTTTTATAAATGTTTCATGCAATTTTAAAGCACCTAAACAGCAATTTTAATACAATCATAAATGGAGCTCCAAAAGACCGTCTGCCCTGATGAATGCTCCATAGCACTCCCATGGATGAGATTTTCAAAGAGACTGTTCAAGTTGTGTCTGCTGCTATTTTCAAAGCAGAAGCGCCAACCAAACATGATAGACTGGGGCTGAGGGGTTCAAAGAGTTGAAAAGAGCCATGCCCATTTTCAGAATCTGAAATCCATCACAGGAGTTAGAGCACAAAAGAAAAATTGATCACGATTCCTGCAGTTGTGGCACAAATTGCCATACACTGTGGGACTCATTGCATATGTGTCCAACTGTCTGTGACTAGGATGCAGAGATCTGGATACATCTGTGTGGATGCAGCATGTGTCCAGAATATGGACCAAGTGCTGCCCTCTTGTCTTTGAAAATACTGTTGCATCTATTAAATGGCCTAGCAACATCCCAGACCAGATGCAGCTGCATCTAAATATGGACACAATTGCATTTGTGTCCAGTTTGTACTCAAATGCATCTGTTTTTGACACAAACGGGACCTTTTATCGTTAACAAATGCAACTTCTGAAAATAGCAGTAGGGCTGCCTGGATGCAAGAAAATGGATGCAGACATAACATGCATTTGCATCTGTGATAAGCCTTTTGAAAATCCTCCCATTCTCTCTGACCCCAATTTTATTAGTTATTTATTTGAATTTGTGAATTGGGTAGGCCAAATCAGCAAGTCCCTTTTCAGGGGAGATCTGATTTCATTACATTAAAAATATTGCACATTTTATGAGAGGTACTGTATCTGCTCTAAGCCAATTAAAATGTGAAAAACCTGACAGTTATTCTACAATAAACTACTTCAAGAAATACCCAGAGTCAGTTATTCAACTAAGCCCTTCCCACAGTTGGTTAATCAAACTTTTGCCATGCTTAGGATTGGCTATTCACGTTCACAACTCTGACCAATGCCCCACCCCCATGTCACTGATCCCCTTGGACAAGGCTGAGTAACTGCACATGAAAATATTAAGTCACTTTAGAACTGAAAAAGCTCATTCTCTTTTTCTGCACCCTATCCTGACCATGACCCCCTCCCGTGTCACTTGCTCCCTCTGCCACTGCAGACAGCAACAAGGCTGCACTCATTCAGTTTAGTCAAATACACAATATACATTACTGCTGCTTGCTGAAGCCCTGCTGCCCCAGAGTAACACCAGTAAGGCAGTGTCAGTAGCAAAACAATTGTTCGATAGTAAAGAACACAGCAAACTTTTGTATTTCATTTCATTCGAGTTGCAGCTTGCAGCTGCTTCATTGCCTGGTTCCTGACAGTCCCCAGCCTGGCTCGCCAGCCCGCCTCACCTCCTTTGCTGAAACTGAAGACTCCCACACTAGACCAGATTGTTGTGCCTGGCACATCAGGTTAGATCACTGCTGCCAGCCTCTCTGAAGTCCCTCTGTCTCAAATGCTGGCAGCCAGACACTGGCGTCTGCACCTGCTTGCTCTGCAGGGCCCAATTCTAAGGCGATGTCACAACTCACAAGCGTGTGCAAGTTGCGACATGTGCCGCTATGCCAGGGACCCTGCACCCCATTCCAAGACAGGCAGGGTCCTCAGCAATTATGTCCTGCACCAAGCAGCAGCCACAGGCTTGGGCCATGGAATGGTGCAATGGACCTGGGTACCACAAGCTGCCCATTCACAAATCTGGACTGTCATATGCAGTGCATGAACATGCCCATTGGCTCTAGCTCTGCACCAATGGGCGTGCAGCCCTGATTCAGTCAGTCGGCGGGCGTGAGGCGGCAGGTGGGTGGGATGCTGCCGCCGCTGGCTGCGGGGGAGCAGGGTGGTGGGACTTCATGGGTGGGTGGGGTGGGGGACACTAGACACCAGGGAGATGTTTGGGGGTTGTCACTGGACATTCTGCCCGATCGGGCATTACGGTCCACTGGACCACCAGGAGATATTCGGGTTGGGGGTCTTTTTACATTCTGCCCGTGATCGGGCATTGGGAGATGTGTGGGAGAGGTTGTTTTCACGTTGTGCCTGATCGGGCTGCAGGGTCGTCGGTCCCCGCGGCTGCTGCCTGGCAGGGCGGCCAGGCGCAAGTCCTCGGGATCGGCGCACCTACATGCTAATGGCATGCAAATGGGGCCATAATCAGATGCAAATGGCCCCCCTGCGCACTGCATGAATTATGGCCCCATTGCATGTCACCTTTTGAATATCAGAAATTTAGCGTGGCGACGTGGTACTAACGCCACCGCAGGTTTAATGCTCAACTCTGACAACTTGCGGTGGCACAAGTTCCACTGTGCCATGCACAGTGGTGGCTGGGGTGATATTCAAAGGGTTGCTCAATAGCGCAACTCCTTTGAATATCACCAAACCACCCTGCGCTAACTATTTTGAGCAGCGCAGAGGCTTGCACCTCAGAATGGCGCAGTTTGAATATCAGACCATAGTATCTAGCTGACAAGATTTCTTTACTAAGAGATGTAGTCTCTTATGTCAGTAATGCAGATGTCAGCAATACAAGATAACCAACAGAGTCTCTGTTTCAAAATAGTGCTAAAAGCTTTGTTTCCTTGCATTATGTCATGTTGGGGGTTGCAGCACTGAGGAAAAAGGGCAGGTTATGCAAATGAAGCAGAGCACAGAAATAAAAGCATTTATTTAATGGAAAACAGCATTTTTGGCAGTTTGGTAGGAGACTGAATCACAAGGTTACTACAGTTTATTACTCCAATTTGCTATGGCAAACCTTGCAAAATCACTTTAAGTGAAAGTTACTGAAGTTGGAACAGGTAAAAGTGAACTGAAATCCCATGCGAAATAGTCTGTGGTAGTAATCCAACAAAATGTGAGTAATTAGAAAACAACCTGAAATATAAACATTTTAAAGTGATGTACCAGTTTTCTGCAAAACACTAACAGCTGTCATTAGCAGGATTCAACTCTAATAATATTCCAGAAATTCTGAATTTCAGGTCATTCCTCCTAATCCCAGAACTCAACACATCAGCAGGAAACCAGACTGTACTTATACCTGTTTCTATGTTTTCTGCCTTGAAGCCATAATGTTTTACAGTGAGATTAAATTATGTTGCCAGAGAAAGGATTCTGATGTCACTGTGACTAAAACACAGAAAACCAGCAGTAACAGATGCAGTCTGAAAGACAAAATGCCTGATATGCAAAGTGTATTCAGTAATAAAGCTATGGAATATCCAGAAATTCAAATCTAGGGAGGGAGAGTTTGTTCAACTAAGTTCTGTTGATGCCAACTGTGAATTGTTTGCTGTAAATCAGACAATTCCTTTAAAGTTAGTTAGCTTATCTAATGCATTGTATCAATCAATTTATGATATAATAAAGAAATCTTTCTTACATCTCTTGGCTTGTATGCAAAGGGGTATAAATCTGGATATCCCACAACCCTATACTTAGTGCAGCATGTGGTAAATACATACATTTACTCATAATGGCCCCTATGCATTAAGGGTGGAGTGGCTATGGGCCATGTATCTGGGGTGCATAGCCACTCCATGCTCAACACCCCAATGTGGGATGCACTGCAGAGAATGCTCAAGACCAATGCACTCAATCCTCTCAGTCCACGGACCGCACTGCACGGGGCGGGTCAGAACTAGGCATCACACAGAATGGCACCTAGTGCTGGCCATGGGTGTGTGAGGGGGCAGGGTATGCCAGGAGAACCCTACTAAGCCCCCTATGCACCCCATGCACACATGGCAGCCCTATCCCCAAATGGTCAGAGGCACTCCCCCACCTCCCCACACAGCATCCCCTACATGGAACTGGCAGGCACCCCCAACCCATCACTGATCACTGTTCTAGCAACCCCCATACTACCACATGGGTAGTACCCTGAGCTCTGTGTCCCACAGTTCCTGTGGTAGATCATGCCCCCACACCTGTGGCACAGTCATCCCCTCTCACACTTCTCCATATCCAATTCTGTCTCCCAGCACCCGTTCAATGGCGGCAGCATCCCTCCTCTCACCCCTCAGCCACTGGCTGTTAGACATCTGCAGGGTGCACTACCAATGCACCCCACCATGTAGGTGATCCACTGTGTGGCCGGTCTGGGCATCCGGTTAGATGCCTGGCCAGTCCCCGCCCAGCCTCCCTGCGGATTCCGTGCAATGGGGGTGGGGCCACTAGATAGGGTGGCTGTGAATACCACTGATGTGCACCTGTCCACAGGTGCAGAGCTCTGTGGGTGGGATACATGCCACCAGTGCATACTTCCCGCTCCTATGTGCATAGGGGCTGATATACTTGGTGGGATAGGATATAGCATAGTACTATGTGATATAGTAATAAGACATGTGCTTATGATTGTAGCATGGACTGGTGGTAAAGACTAGATCCCAACAGAGCTATGTACTAGTAACCTTTAGCCCTAATAATATTAGTATTGCTTATGCAGGCCTTGTGGCACAGTTAATTTTCTTTACTACACAGCTGCTATTATTGTGCAGTACTAAGCATTTTTATTGGGGCTGGCAGTATAGTCTAGAGGTTAAAGTAACGAGCTGTGAATGAGCTTGGTACATCCAGCAGACCTGAGTTTGATTCCCATAACCTCCACTTGCATACTGTGTGACTCTGAGCAAGTCACTTAACCACCCCAGTGCTCCTGGGTCACCCCAGAAAACAGACACTTGTGCCTAGTGGGCCTTACCTGGTTACAAAAGAATAAAATAAAATAAATGTTTTCACCCAAAACCAGTTTTAGCTAGTTTTACTCTTATCAGAAATACGTGCAGTGATGAGCTGACTGTCCTCTGGGCTGACCTTCTACCAATGAGATCTCTGTGTTTTTGATTTTACCTTATTTGGCAGACTGTTACCGAGTAACACATATTTCTTATCTAAGAGTATAAGAATGACACCAAAGCTGTTTCTGGCTGAGTCTGAATCCAGTTTGAGTGCTATCATGATATCTGGGGTCCTGTTTCTGACTCCCAGGATGCATTTGCTGTATATTGTGTTTTCTGGTAATCAACTATTTAGCTTCTACTATCCTTGGCTCTGTGTCATGTTTTGCCAACAGGTTTAGAGTTCTCCTGCCAACAAATGGCGACTGCGGCAGGACCTGTTTGGATGGAACCAATGCCAGGATACCACAGGTATAAGGGTGGGATAGTGAAAGGTGTTGAGATGCTTCACCCCTCTTTGTCTGTGTGGTGGTCGCTAGTGGCCTCTGCTGACAGAATGCATGGCTGTCTGATTGCCAAGACCGAGGTAGGTCGACCGTATTAGATCTCCGGTCAGTACATTTCCAAGCGGAAGACCCCAATACAATGGCCAATGATTCAGAGCTCAACTTGGATATCCCACAGTATCTTACCTCCCATGGAGGTTGAAAAGATTCGCACCTAATGAGAAACACCAGCTGACCTGCTACAGTATGTAGGAAAACTACAGTATATGCTGAAGTCAAGTCTAAAAGTAAGAAATGTGACCAAAAGGGTGCAATGGTCACTGCTTTGTATATTTTATGTCAGGTACTGAAGTGTAAGGTTTTGACTCTGAGAAAGGAGTTGAAATCGAAATCCAGTGAGGTGTGTACATTAAAGGAGAGACTGAGAATGTTAAAGAGAGAAAAACAAGGAAATTAGCAAGTTGCAGGAGGAGATCGATAGGCTGCAGCAGGATAAGGTACAGATGTTACAGTTGAATGGTGTGCTTAAGAGCATGAATAAGTCATTGAGAAGTGAGTGTGAGGAGTTGGAAGAAGAAGTTTTCTGAGTGCTTGTCCCAAATCATGTGCCTTTCTGTTAATACTAGCATTCCAATCTGTACTACTTAACTTAGTGTACACCAATGAGCAGTGTCCCTGGTTAAACTTTTACTGTTTAAGAGATAGATATGTGTACCACCTGTTTAGAGATTGGATGAGTCATCTGACAACAATCTGATTTGTTTGTTATGGGGCAGTATTTAGAGAGGATGTGTACATTTTTTTAATGGGGGCAGCAGTTGGACAGTGTGTGTATAAAATGGAAATTTCTGGCTACACACCTGGGTGTAAGAGATAGGGAAAGAGGTGGAGCAAAACCACAAAGTAAGTGCTGTGTACAGAGTGTTGCAGGATAACATTAGTAAGGGAAAGTTTCATGGAGGTGTGGATCATATGGAGTGTAGACAACAGAATGCAAAATTGCATCAGCAGCTGATGATCCTAAAGGGTCATGTGAGAGAGATGCTGTCGGCACCACCCATCATCTCATTGTCCTCTGATGAGGATGACAATGATGATGACACTACTTGGATTACCAGAGGATACAGGTGCCAACCACCAGTGGCCACTCTGACCAAGGAGGATAAAACTGAGGTAGAGTGGCTTCAAGCATACAAGTCCAAAGCTGAATCATCAAAGGTTGGCAGCCACCCCAAATCAAATCCAGACTCAAGGGAGGGCAAACCACCACAAACCCTGTATTCCAAGGTGAGACAATGCTTTGTGAAATGGACCCAGCACTTTTGACATCTTGCAAAATCATGAGTATTTGGCATGGTGGGGTGTCAAGCCCTAGTCCGATACTTACATCTCTGGTGACTGACAACTCTGGTCACCCGGTGTGGAAATGCTGGTCGGGCTACAAGCTCAAAATGCTTCTAGACACAGGAGCAGCCATTTAGGTCTTGCATCAGACCAACCCACAATATGTTTCATGGTCTACTGGAAGTCTACTTCCTCTCAGACCTTCAAGAGGACCATAGTGACAACCTATCAGTTAATCCCTATACCAGTCATTGTTGGAACCTTGGAGACAAAACACCACTTCAACCTTATGCAGCTTCCCCATCAGACCATACTGTAAATAGATTTTCTCTCCCAACATGGGTGCATGGTGGACCTAGTCAACTGACTGCTCCTCCAGGCACCAGGTCTCCATCGTATGCTGTTAATTTCTGATTCACATGTAGTAGCTGCTGTACAGGTGAATGACGTGGAATATGACATCATCGTCATCTTCAAGCACCATCCCTTTTCGATAAGTTAAAGCCTATTTTGGAGCAATACAGGATTCTTTTGCTAAACTCAAGCATGACTGGGTAAAATGGACACCCTAATACGGGTTACTGGTGGGGACCCACCATGTCATAGGCAGTACCCTTCCCAGCAGAGGCAACTCCATCCCTTAGGGCTACCATTAAATCACTCTTAAAGCAAGAGGTCATTAGACCTTGTGTCTCCAGATTACTTCTCCAATTTGGCCTGTGAGGAAACCCAATAATACAGTACAAGTCACATTAAACTGTTTCACCAATGAGTTGGTTTAGCATTGTTTTTAAGTTGCCAATTCATTGGCAACTCAAATTGCATTGTTTTCAGTGCTTAACCAGCCCAAGACCAATGTTTGTAAAATGTTTTGCAACTCAGTTGGACTGCATCTGCAGTTCATCCATATGAATGCAAAACTGAGTTTTAACTCTTAAGCAACAGTTTGTGCAGGGCTTTGTGCTGGATGCAACAACACTTATGCAGCTCAATCAGAAATGCTTAAGCAACTCATTGGAGGAACAGTGTAATGGAATTGCACTGTACTTGAAGACAACTGATTACAGGAAGCTTAACAAGTGACACCCAGCTGTGCACTGACCGTGACTTCAGCCCTGGATGTGTTAAAACTTTTAAAGCCTGAACACAAATACTTCAGTACTTTGAACATTCCAATGGCTTTTGGTCACTGCCATTGATCCCAGAGAGTCAATACAAGTTTGCTTTCACCTTTGAAGGACATCAGTACACTTGGACCTATCTTCCACAGAATTTTCTTAATACCCTCCTCTTTCACATCCACATGTGAGATGCCATATAGAGCTTCTTCACACCTGAATGTCTCCTACAATATCTGGATGATCTCCTCTTGGCCACTGTACACCAGCAGCATCACCTGCAGTTACTTGCCAAACTCCTGAGCTTCTGAAGTGTGTGGGTCTAAAATGCAACCTTGCCAATGTCCAAATTTGCCACCTGAGTGTTCTTCCTGGGCTTGCTGGTTACTAAAGAAGGAGGCCCTACCCTTGACAAGGTGCAAGGTATTTGGACTTACCGCTATCCACTAGTGTGTCCACTCTTAGATGTTTTCTGGGCATGATAACCTATTCAAAGGATTTTATCCCTGATTTTACACTGAAAGCCACACCATTTTATGGCTTGCTGAAAAAATCCCCCTCCTGGCATTGGGGTCTGGAAGATACTGTAGCAGTCACCACCTTAAAACAGGCTCAGCCCCTGCTTTGGTTAACCCAAACCCAGATTTGTCCTTCCATTTGGAAACTGCCACCTTTGATACAGCTGTGTCTGTCATCTTGGCACAGAAGGTACATGCATGTCTTAGGCCTATCACCTATGCATCCCAAATACTTTCACCAGTGGAAAAAATACTTTTTCTGTGAGAGGAACCTACTGACTACAGCTTGGGCTGTAAAGCACTTTACTTACAATATTAGACTCCATCCCATTGTGCTGACAATAACATTCCCACCAATTTCTTGTTATCAGACAGAGTAAAGGATGGCAATGTTTCCAATGCAAGATTAACTCACTGGTCACTCATTTTACAGGATTTGGATATTACTGTATACCCCACCAAAACCCTCTCCATTTGACCCATGAGCTCTTTTATAATGGAGACCCCGAGAGTGTGGATTGGAACCTTCTTCCCTATCTGAACCTCGTCCATTTCTGCCTGCCACAGACATTGTCTTGGTGGATCTCCAGACATGCCATGTTTTCATGGATGGTTCCATCTTTTACCATGAGGGACACCAGGTAGCAGGATTCAGAATTTTGGTCCTCTGCCTGGGGGTGGAAACCATGAAGGAAGAAAGACAGTGTACCGTCAGAGCCTCACAATGGCCCCATGCATGAATGGAGCGTGGGTACACATGAAATGTGCATACCCACCCATGACCCTGCACCCTGCAGACAGGTGTGCCCATACTGGCTAGCCACCTATCCATGGCTCCTCTCTCATGGTACACAGTACTCTGCATAGTAGCCAGAGAAGGAGTCATCATCCCAGGTGGGCATCCAGTGGGATGCACCCTGGGACCGATAATGGATCACGCATAGGGTGGTGTGGGTCCTGGGCTGTGCATGCTGATTACACACACATCCAGCAGCCCCTGCCATTCTCTGCTGCCCAGTGGTCAGGGGTAGCATGGTGTGCCCTGTGCCAGTCCCTGGCAACTGCAGGCCTGTGCCCATGGAGGTGCACAGTGGGTTACAGCAGGGTCTGTCTGGTGTACCCTACACCACCCTCTGCACCCTATGGCCAGCACTACATGGGTTAGTGAATATTGTGTAGTGCTGGCATGCCCCAAGAACACCCCAGTGCAGAGCTGTCTGTGGATGAGGGGATTGGGTGCATGCCATGCAGGGGGCACAGTGGGTGCAGGGTGGCAATATGCCCATGTTATGTGTGTGTAGCCACTTGCAACTTCATGCAAAGGGCCAATCACGAACTGGCAGCCATTGCACATGTAATGGAACTGATACAGGAGAACAAAGGAGGACACTAATCTCTTTTTGGACTCTTCCTGGGTGTGCTACTCCTTACAGAGTTTCTGCCCTTTTGGAAGACCCATAGGTATACTTCTTCGAAGGTACCCCAAGTCAAGTACTGAGATCTGTTCCAATACAACAACATTGTGGCAGAAAAAGCTCCCTTTAAGCTGTATATTCATGAAAGCCCACTCTAAGTCATCCCTTTCTTGAGCAGAATGGCCGAGCAGACACATTAGCCAGAGAAGGCACATTGGGGGAAGTGTGTAATGCCAGCACTTCACGGAAGCATAGCCAGTGACCACACAAAGGAGAAAACAAGCCATCCCATTGGATTTTGTCATTGTGCAAATGGGAGACCCAGAAATAAAGAGGTATACAACCACCTCTTACAGCAGAAAGAGGTGTCTGGTGACAACCCATAAAGACACACCTTAACAACCTGTCCCTTTCCCCAGATCAAAAGCTGGTTTTGTATGACCAGGGGACACTACATTGTGGGTGGTTCCCAAAGACCTTCAATCAAAATTCATCTATCAGGTGCATGACACACCTACAGGTGTACATCAGGGTGTTGACAAGACCATGCAGAGACTGGGAACAATAGGGTGGTTGCCTGGTCAAACAACAGATGTCCAACATTACTTGGACAACTGCATCACCTGTGCTCCAAATAACCCATTACCTGGCAAGAAGAATTCCAGGTTGCTTCCACAGAGACAATCAGGTCCTTGGAATGCAATCCAAATGGGCTTCATTGGACCTTTACCTACCACTAGCAGAAACAACACATATGCATTGGTCATTACTGACCTATTTTCCAAATTGGTTGAGGTCTTCCCGATAAGCTTAATACTGCCAAAGCCACTGAAAAATTCTGGTGGAACAAGTATTCACCAGAGGGCCTACCTCTTGAGATAGAACTCCGACAAGAGGACAAGCTTTACTGGCCAGGTTGTGCAAGAAGTTCTTAACATGTTAGGGATAAGTCAGAAATGCCACATAGCTTACCATCCTCAGTTATCTGGTGCTGTAGAAAGAACCAATAGGCAGATCAAGGCAACTTTGTCAAAGTCCACCAATGAATATACAAAAATTGGAATACTCTGCTGCCCTTACTCCTAATGGCAATCAGGGTTACCCCATCAGCAACTACACAGTACACACCCTTCAAGGTGATGATTGGTTGGCAAATGAGCTTGCCAGAACACTTAGGGTTGGATGTCCATGCTCCCACCATGCCTTTTTGGGCAACCCTTTTTGTGACAGGAAAACTCCTATATTTTGTCCCTGGTGTCTAGTGGCACCTCACCCACCAATCACTGTACCAGTATTATGCATTATTTCCCTGGTTTCTAGTTGCACCCCTACCCTCGATCACAATCCCCATAACAACTGTATTTTTTTCCCCTCATGTCTAGTGGCATCTCCATCCTCCAATTTCTGTACCTATTGAAAGTTCATCTTTCCTGGTGTCTAGTACCCCCCACAATCGTCATTCTGCATGTAAGAAATAAAATTATCCTCGGCAAATCTACCCCCCCACCCTGACCTCCTACTCCAGCACCAGCCACCCCACACCTCACTTACCTGAAGAGGTCCCAAGGTGAAGATCCAGTCTCTGATTGAAGATACATCTTGTTGCTGGAAATGCCACTGCTATATGCAAAAGTAAGTTAAATGTGGTTAATAGCTTTTGCCATTTTTGCATATTTTCAGCCAAAATTTTCAATACGGAATTTTTGGACCCCATCTCATGAACAGTGCTGGTATAATATGCAAATCCAGCCCAAAAGGCAATTTTCAGTCTCTTAGTGAAATCACCTTTTGGGCAGGATTCACTACCTTGTTCATGAGGTAGAGTAATAAGAAGTCTATGTTGAAAATGTGGGGTCAAAATCTGTAACAGTGGCAAAGTTATGCACATCCATTGAAATTTTCATTTGCTTGCTCGTAATTTTGGTAATTTAAAATATTTTGACCCACATTTTCAATATAGCAAATTTTAACACCACCTCATGAATGTGACAGCTGTCATTTTTCAAATCCTGCATAAACTGTGTTTTCACCTGTGGCACTGAACAACATTCAGTGGTGCGGAATAATGTTTCAGCGAGGGATTCAAACATTTTCAGCACTGGGTTCATGAGGTGGGATAATAAGACAGCTATGCTGACAATTTAGTTACTGTTCTGCTACAAATGCAAGCACAGCAGGGTCCTCTGGGCCCTGCGCTTCTAACAACATCGTGTCCACATCTATGGAGGATGGGAGCACAGGGCCCAGAGTGCCCTACACTCCCACAATCAAATGAGGATCTGCATCTATGAGGATGGGAGCACAGAGCGTAGATGGTAGTGTGCTCCCACAGGCAAATGAGGATATGATTATACTGTCTCAAAAGTAAGGACATTCTTTGCAAAAAACTACATTAATGCATCAGTTAGGGTTGCTATTAAAGTATGGAAATGTGATGTTAGGGTTTTAACCCTAACTCTGCATTCCCAACAAGCAGCCAAAGGGGACAAGGCAACACAAGCAACCACGAAATCCATCATCAGGTAAGGTAAACAATATACAACTCTTTCCACATGACACAAGAGACATCCACCGTCATGGTTTAGCACTTCTGTAGCCATGGATACACATGCCACAAGTGACTGAAGGCAATCGGTACCTGCAAGCAATCATCCATGTGGGCTTCCATGGCAGCATTGGTGCCTTTGGCACCTAAGGGAAGCACCCACACTTCCCAGGTGGTTGATGTCAGCCGCACCTCATGCCTCACAACCCACTTGAGCTGTGCAGTAATTTAGCATTACTGCACCCTGTTAATGTTATTGCTTACTTACAATTGACAACGTGATATTATGACAATGGTATATTGCAGTTCCCAGTTGGTTGAAGGCACCCAGCTGTGCCTCATTCTCACAACCCACATGAGGTATGCAGCAATTTAGTATTTCTACACCTGCCATGTGGTATTGCTCACTTAAAATTTATAATGTGATCCTATGGGAATCGTATACCGCACTTCCCAGGTGGTTGAAGGCACTCAGCTGTGCCTCTTTCCTCACAACCTACATGGGGTATACAGCAATTTAGCATTGCTGCACACCCTGCTGTGTGTTTTGCTAACATATACTGTACTTCTCAGGTAGTTGAAGGCACTCAGCTATGCCTCATGCCTCAAAACCTACCTGGGGTGTGCTGTAATTTAGCATTACCACACACTCTGTTGTGTTATTCCTTACTTACAGTTTGCAATGTGATGCTATGGGAATGTTTTACCGCACTTCACGGGTGGTGTGCAAGTCCATGTGTATCCATGGCTACAGAAGCACTGGACCATGATGATGATAATCCCTCATTTGTTATGTGGAAAGAGTTGTATGTTGTTTATATTACCTGATGATGGATGTCTGTGGTTGCTTCTGTTGCTTTGCCCCTTTGGCTGCTTGAGACAGAACGTGGAGTTAGGGTTAAAAACCCTAACATCGCCTTTCAAACTTTTGTCGCTTTAATAGCAACCCTAACTGATGGTTAATGGAGTTTTTGCAAAGTATCAGGGATACTAGTTTACTAGGATTGAGAAGAGCAAATTCCATTTGCACATTGTAAAAATGGTATTGTCACGGTGTCTGCTAAGCCAAAATCCGTTTTACTGGTGTTTGGTTCTGTGTACTTTATTTAACAATTTTCACTCTGCTAACATGCATTTTAACAATTTTGCCCTCCACTATTGCACATCCTTCTATCCTTGTACCAATTTAAAGTTACTTTAGGTACAAGATGTGATGGTAACAGCATTACAGCCCCCATCCCTAAGGTGTGATGGAAGCAGCACTACCACCCCATTCCTCAGATGCAATAGCAGCACCAACAGCACTATGGCCCCCATCCCTTAGGTGTGATGGCAGCAGTACTACATTCCCCATCCACCAGTGGTAATGGCAGAAGCACTACAGCCCCTGCCCTCCTGTGTGATGGCAGTAGTAACAATGCAGTCCGCATCCCTCAGGGGTGATGGCAGTAGTGACAGCACTAAGATCCCTTTCTTCAACAACCACACCCTACATGCACAAGTTACAAATTATTTAGTCTCTTTGCTTGTTAGAACTCAGATGTGAATTAATCGAACCACCACCACTCAGATGGGCCACCTTTATTTTTCCTATCTATCATTTGACTGCCTGAACTGGATTTCTGCTTGTGACACTGCTGACCAGGGTTAGGAGCAGAATTGGGTGTTGGAGGGCTGGCGGGGTGAAGGCTTGGTGTCTAATGATCACTCACCTTCTGGGAGGAGGTGGGTTCACGGCTCAGCATTTGCTGGCCCCATGGTGGAAGCCAGAGGCATGGCAACACGTTGGCCCTCACTACGGGAGAGGAATGTGATGGACATTGGCTTGTTTTCCTTTCATAATTGTAACTCAACCCTCTTGGAATAAAGTCACTTCAGACAAAACAGTCCTTTTCAAGTGTTTAATTTTATCCAGTGTTTATTTTTCTAGTTTCTATATTCACACTGTTGTCTGTATTCACTTCAAAATTGCTTTTGTAATATTTCTTTCAAGTAAAGATTACTCATTTCTTTTGATGAACATAGGAACCATTCATTACACAGCTTTCATTTTTAGTTAATGTTTCAGGGCTCAACTTTGTTCCCTTTTTCAGAACCTGAAAGCTTTAAAAATAATCTTATTTACTATTTAAACTTTGGTGCCATGGAAAAATAGCCAAACAATTTAAATGTATTTATTGGGACCAATTTTAGTAACACATACCTAATATAGCGCCTTGGAACCCCTCTATCTACTTTGAAATTAAATCATTTTCATATTTAGGTTCTCCAATTCTGAAACGGCAAGTATACAGAAATTTTTTTTCACTATAGAATAATACTTGTTTACTCTTATTTCTGATATATACCAAAACTCTGTTATAATCAAATTCATCTGACTTTTACCTTTGATTTTCCAGTAACCCACATTCCATACTTGGTATAAACTTGATATTGAGCCTGGAAAAATAAAGTCAGAAAATCATCCTGCTCACTTACTTTGCGGGTATATGCCAAATCAATCTGTATACAGGTTGCCAGAAATACTAGCTTACCTGTATGTGTCAAGGAGTCCCTTGTTATCTTAAATTAAACAAGTGCCCATAAAATTTCCTTTCAGTCTGAGTTTTACTTGGTCTCCAAAATTTATGAGGCTTATGCGGTAAATTACATTTTTATTTAGAGCTTCGCCATTACCTTCAGACACCAGTCTGTTACTGTTGCTGCTTCACTATGCAGCTTTGGTGGAGAGCCAAGCCACGGTTATCCCACTGTGGGAAGCAATGTGATAGCGTCACCAAGGTGGCGTCTCTCACAGCTCGGTCTTTCAATAAAAGAAAACCACTGTTACGCCCAGATGGGCTGTAGTGGTCCCTCCTACCAAAGGCTCAATTCTTTTTCATATAGTGTTTTTAAACATAGGAGGTCTATTTACAACCAAGTTCCACTAGATTCAAAATGGGAGACTATTAGGACACAGGAACAGAAGGAGGATGTTAAAGTTAGGGAGAAGGGAGTGGGAGAGGGTTCCACTGGTGGGACAGCCCTGTGAATATGCTAAGGGTCACTGTTTTGACCTCCTTGTCTCAGAAAAAAATATTTTAAGGAAGCTTTTGTAATGTATCACCTTTTGAGGGAAGCTGTATGGGACAAATATAGGTGGAAGCAAGTACAGTAAAAAGGTTCTCTAGTGGATTCTGGCATGAAATTGATCTTACTTAACAAACAAACATGGAAAGAATAAAAATGGATGGAAACAAATACAGACTATAAAACAAACATAGAAAAAAGGGGAAGGAAAAAGGAAGAAAAAGCGGGGGAGGGCAGGACAAAACAGAAGGAAAAATGGGGAAGGGCTACAAAGAATACTTATATGATAAGAGACCAGTTGAGACTTTCATTAAGTCCATATCTGTTTTGTAAGTTTCCAGTGTGTATATTCACCATGCTTCTCTTCTTAACATCAGTCTCTCACAGTTACCTCCACCTTCTAGTCTTTTATCTTCTCAATCCCAAAGAATTTCAAAGTTGAAATCTGGTGTTGACATGTGAGAAAATGTCTTGCTACTGTACTTTTAAATCCTGACATCTAATTTTACTTTTATGTTCAGAAATTCTGATTTTTAAAGGTCTTGAGGTTTGACCAATGTAGTATTTTGTACATGGGCAAATAATACAATAAATGACATGGTCTGAACTGCAGGTAATGAAATCCCTGATTTCAAAAGTCTGGGGTTGACATGCACTTTTAATGTATTTCGTTTTATACAGTTTTGCAATGTCTGCAATTACCGCAATTATAAAACCTTTTAAATCCCTGTGTTGCCAAATCATTGGAGGAGGTTCTGGTTTCCAATGTTGTGTCTTCACCAGATAGTTTTTACATTTTTGTTTTTCTGGCTGTGATCCAAGGTTTTCTGAAAAGGTGTTTTGGCCTTGTTCTGTAGTTTATAATGTATTCAATTTTCCAACAACACTCTCTTAATAGCAGGAAAATATTCCAAGAAGGTGGCATTCATATTAATTCTATTACTAGATTCTGGTTTTGGCTTATTTTGTAGTAACTGTTCTCTGGTTTGAGTATCAATTTTCTGTTTAGCTTGTTCCAAGATTTTTGACTGTAGCCTCTGTATTGAAATCTTTGTTGAAGATCTGTTAATTGTTTTCCCATAATTCTTCATTACTGGTATTTCTTTTCACCCTCAACATCTGTCTATACAGGATGCTTTATTTCAAACTCGGTGGGTGAAAACTTTTGGCTATAACAGTGTATTTATTTCCGTGGGCTTTCTATAAAGGTCGGTTTCCAATTTGTTATTTCTAAGAAAAATCATAAGTATGCTATTTTTTCCTTATTGTACTCCATGGTAAATTCAATTAGGATGCACTTGTATTAATGTGTTCATGGAATTCTTTTAATTGTTCTTCTGTTCCATTCAGATAATTAGAAGATCATCTATAAATATTTTATAGAAGTAAAGAGGAACTAAATCTGTTGTTTAAGTTGAAAATAAATTGATTTTCAAATTCCCCATAAAAATATTGGCATAAGAAGGTGCCAGAGTGACACCCATTGTTGTTCCTTGAAGTTATAGAAAACATGGATTTTCAAACTTGAAATAGTTGTTTTAAGAACCATTTCTGTAAATCTTAAAATCAGGGTTTTATCTGGTTGATTTCATTCTCTTTTATCAAACATTCTACTGAGATCGTGTAGACCTTTATCATGTGGTATGCTTGTGTATAAATTCTTTACATCTAATGTCACTAAAAGCAATTATTCAGATTTATATTTGTCTTATTGATTTCTTCTAATATCTGAATACAATGGTTCATGTCCTTAATGTATGATGTTATGTTTGGTACTATATCCTTTATATGAAAGTCCATGAATTGTGAAATTGTCTCTGTGATAGAACCTATGCCAGACATTATAGGTCTCCCAGGTGGTTTTCTTGGTTTTATGTACTTTAGGCAGGCAATAAAATAAAGGAATTCTGGGATGTGAATTTATTAATTTCATTTGCACTACTCCTCTATTTGTCCTCTGTCTACTGCTTCCTGTGTTGTTTCTGATATGGTGGTGTGTAACATCTCAAATGGTATTGTTGGTACTTTCTGAAATGTATTGTTGTCATTAAGCTGATATAAATACTCTTCCTTATAATCATCATAATTCATAATCACTATACCCCCACCTTTATCTGCAGGTTTTATTATAATACTTGAGTAATCAGTCTCTCTGCTTTTTATGTTGAATTTAGGTCTTGTTGTTTCACTCTGCTGTGTTATAATCTCTCATCAGACTTGTGCCTTGACATCATGTGGCCTGTCATGCTCTCAAGAAAATGGGAAAACACACACGGCCAACCAGAGGACAGCTGCTGGTCCCTACATAAACCTGAAATTCCAGACACATGTGTCCGTTCTGACTCTTACCATGCCCTGGATACACAGGAAGCTTTTGGGGAAATTCTCCTCCCTAGTAGCCTCCCACAGGGTAGAGGCCCACCAGTGAAGGATTACTTTGGGTTACCTGGTAGCATGGCAATAAGGGGCAGTGGATAGTGGTTGGGACACAGCTGCAGTGGTGGGGTCTTGGCAGGCCTGAAGGGTGGATGGCCAGGGGTAGGAGGAGCAAAAACTGCCTGAATTTGGTTCTTTGGAATAACATGTTTTCACCTATAAAATCCACAAGTGATTAGTGGAGGACCTTCAAATGGAAAATCATGCATCTCCCAGGCATGTGGATTTTCTTTACTTGATGTTCATGAAAGGGTATCTCTCAGCTTTCATGTCTGAGCTCAGATGTGAATTGAGCACCACTCTGCCCACCAGCATCATACAGCCCCTGGAGTCTTACCTTCTGTGCGTCATTTAATGTGCTTTGAAAATCCACTGGTCAAGCATAAGTAGGCTTAAGCATTTAACATTTGCTTTTTGTTGAAGCAGTCTACAAGAAAATGTTTTGTTGTCACAGAGACTGAAACAGCAGGTGAGAGAAAAGGTGCAAATGATCCAGTTCACCTAAATGGGATGCTGTGAAGCCTTTTTGTAAGTAGTAAGGCAGTTTCTTCCTTGCGAACATACTTTCATTCAGACTAGTTTTCATTCAAATAACTGAGGATTTTGGATGACCCTGCTGATTATAAACTTGAGTATGTTAGTTGGTAACAGTGATCCTGTGTTTAGTAATCTACAACCTAGATGCTCACAAACAAAGAATACAATAAAAACCTGACTAAAGTCTAAAAACAAGCTTATAAAACACGTAAAAAGAATCTGAACATTTATCTTTACCTATACAAAATCATTGCAGCCCAAGTAAAACTCAGGCAAATTACATGGTACCCTGTCTACTATTCTATGATATAGTAAACATATATTGGTTTTATTTTTATATTCTTTGTAAACTGGGTAAGGCCCACTAGGCAGAACTGCCTGTTTCAGAGGTGACCCAGGTGCACTGGAGAGGTCACGTGACTTGCTTGGAGTCACACAGTATTTATTTATTTATTGAATTTTGCTGACCGGTAGGCCCACTGACACTAGAAGTCCCTTTTTCAGGGGCGACCGGGAGGTATATAGATGGTATCCAACTGAAACTGAACCAGATTAAGCTGTTGGTGGTATTTTTAGTATGCAAGTGGAGGTTGTAGGAATCAAACCCAAGTCTGCTGGATGTACCCAGTTCAATCACTGTTTGTTACTCTAACCACTCGGCTATACTGCCAGCCATAATAATACCCATATATAATGTTTTAATATATGATTTTAATAATAGTGCACAGTACCTACAGTGCAAATTATGAACATTAAACACTTTACATTTTACTAAAACTGAATTATTTGCCACTCCATCTGCTTATTTTTCTTACACCAAAGTGGGTGAATAGTTGACAGAGCACTGTAAATAGCTTTTGATCAGTCTTCATTATTCTACATCCAGAAATAGATAACATTTGTGTATCCTGGGATTAGTTAATATTGATTTTCTGTGGCTCACGAAATAGAATCTAGCACTGTATGAGGCAGATGTTTTACATTTTGGAAGAAGGCAACACATCTTATCCATTTAGAAGCCATGTTAGAAACATAAGTTTTTCTTCATATTTAAAACATATTCAAGTGTCAGTGTATTCATTTAGTAGTTTATGCTGACTAATATATGCTGAAGGAAACAGTAAAGGTTTATTGTGAAGCACTCAGGGTCTATAGTAGAACTCCCAATTTCCCAGCAAGTTTTGCAAAAAATCTCTGCAATTTCAGGTTACTTATCCACGCAATTTTCCAGTGGCCTTCATTCACATATCTGGTCCTGTTTAGTACAGTATGGTCTGCAAGCCCATTGGTCCACACTGTGGACCAATAGGTGTACAGATCATACTGTATGCTATCATTCAGCGGGTGGCTGGGCAGTATGCAGGCGGGGTGCTTCCGGCCACTGATGACGGGGGTGCTGGGTGCCCAGGGTCCTCTGTGGGTGGGAGGGTACCACTGGACCACCAGGTTAATATTTATTGCAACACCCACAATCTGGCATATGAGGAGGAATCACTAGACCACCAGGTTAATGTTAATATTAAAACAGCCCACGATCAGCCATATGGGAGGGAACCACTAGACCACCAGGTTACTTTTAATATTACAGAAGCCTGTGATTGGGTGTATGGGAGGGAGGGGTTAGAATAGCCCACCAGGGACCCATACCCCAATGACAGCAGCTAGACAGGGTGCCAGGTGCAGTTCACTGGGATGCACTGCACAACACATGCAAATGGTGCCATAATTTATTTATTTAGCTTTTGTTGACTAGGTAGGTACACTAGACTAGCTGTATGCCTATTTTCAGGTATGACCCAGGAGAGTACAGTGTAAATACAGGTTCAAACAAGGTACATAACAACAAGAGGGCAATGTACAGAGTTACAAGACAGCAAGATGAACATAAATAGTCTACAGTGAGCAGTAATGGGTAAAATATACATATACATATACATATGGAATAAATAGACTAAAACATTCAATGGCAATTACATTGTATGAGTGACCCTTTACCAGGGCCACATAATTCATAAGCAGATAGCAAGCAATCACATGCTTCCCAAGTTAAAGGACAGTGGGCAGAGGTTGGATGAGACCAATTTGGAACCTGGTTAAGGTGGCTTGGAACACACACACAGAGGACAGTTTCAAGTGTTCCTTCAGGGAATTATGGAACTCAGGTGGGAGGAGGCATGTATGTGGTCAGGAAGGGGTTCCATAGCCTCAGAGCACACATGCAAAGTCCCTATCCCCATTAGGGTTTGAGTATAAGGAACTTTGAGCACCCAGGACCCTGAGACCTGAGGGAGTAGGAGGAGGATTCAGCAGGCTTGAAGCTGTGCCAGCCCCAGAGGGTTCGGTTCTGAGCACCTTTCCTCTAGAGCCGCCCAACCCATATTTCAAGTGATTGGCTGAGGTAAGCCAGCCCAGTTTGTTGTATAATTTACAATGATGGGTGAGGCGATGGGACTGCCAGGTCAAAGTGACCGATGTTGTTGAAGATCATGTTCCCCAAGCAAGGTGGACCTTGGAGGTGCTAGCAAACAGGAGAAGGCCATAGCTAAGTGAAGGAGCAGCACACCTCTGGCCAATGCCAAGCGAGATGCAGACATCAAATTTTTTTGCCTGTAGGCAAGACCCAGTTTACAGTTTACAGCTCTGCAAACATTTAGGATGTGACACCCCAGGTCAAGTTGGGGGTCAAGTGTCACTTCAAGGTATTTTATTGAAACCATGGTTAGGAGGAGAGCCATCCACCACTGACACATAGAGGGACAGGGAGGCCTTGATCTTGGCTACTGATCCAAAAAGCATGGCTTGAGTTTTCTTGGTTGAGGATCAGCTTGTGAGATGTTACATAGGACTGAATATTCTTAAAGGCCTCACTCAGCTGAAGGTCGAGAACCCCAATGTCCCAGGAGTGTGCAAGGATGACAAGATCATCAGCATGAAGGGTGGCACTACAGTTGGAAGCAGCAGCAGGAGGTTGTTAACAAATGCAGAAAGAGAAGGGCCCCAAACTGATCCCTGTGTGGGACACCAGAGGTCACCGGAGTGGGGTCAGAGAGGACCTTGTTGAATTTAGTCTGCTGTATTCTGCCTTGGAGGTAGTTTCTAAGCCAACTCAAGGCAGGAGGGGACAGGCCTAGGGACTGTATCTGTGAGCAAATTAATTCATGGTCCACAAGGTCAAAGGCCTTGGATAAGTCTATGAATATGGCACCAGAGAGTTCGCCCTGGTCCATGGCCACCCTGATGCTAGTAGAGACAGAGACAAGGGCTGTGGACATGCCATACCTTTTACAATAGCCATGCTGTGCAGGGGACAGCAACTTATGAGCCTGAATGTACTCTGTGAGCTGTTCAGCCACAGCTTTCTCTAGAGTTTACTAATGGCGATGGGATGGCAATGGGCGATAATTAGTCCAGGACTTTGGGGTTACCTTGCTTCAGAACAGGGACAATCCTCACTACTTTCCAAATTCCAGGGATAACACCAGTTGCAAGGGACAGGTTGAAGATATGTGCCACTAGGATGGCAATGTGGGGAGGACCCAGGTTCAGAAGCTTGGGCTCCATGTTATCATGGCCAGCTGGGTGTGGGGAGAGACCAGAGAGTTTCTGCATCTCCATGACAGACACAGCCCTGAGATAAAATAATGAATGGGAGGTGAACCTCCTGAGGGACAGAGGCTGAGGGCCACTGATATTCTCTACAGCAGGGAAAGGAGGTAAGCACAGAGAAGTCAGAAAAGTGGGAATTTAAGCATTAGCAATTGTAAGTGGATTATTACATCTTGACCTACCAATGATCATATCAGATACCCCAGAGTTGGAGGAGCCACTGACTAGGTTTTTATGTTCCTCTAGAACCTTCATGGGTCCTTAGCAGAGCTAAGCAGGGCAGATTTACAGTAGTCACTTTTGCTGCCCTGATGGCTTTTGCACTGATTTCTGAGCTTTCTATACTGTTGGAAGATGGACTGATCCAACAGTCTTATAAGTAAGCCCAGCACTTGTCTCTTGCATGCATGAGGGCTAAGAGGCTCCCATGCAGCCATTTTGTAGCGAACCCCTTAGTCTCCACCTAATAAAGGGGCATGCTTGTCCTGCAGGGCACCAAAAACAGTGAGAAACTGGGAGACAGCTGTAGAGGTCATGGGCACTAAGCACTCCTGACCATGCAGTGATCCTCAGATCCTCATGAAATGACCCCAGATCAAACCTACAGAAATCCCTAACATGATTGATTTTGTAGGGAATTTTTGGGGAGGGACTTTCACACACAAAACACTGGGGTGTGATCTGAGATGGAGTCAGGTAGGGTTCCAGTGCAGCTGATCCTACCTGGATGGTTTGATAAGACCCAGTCCAGTAGGGAGCTAGTTCCATCTTTAGCAGACCATCTAGTGGGCTCCTGGATAAGCTGTGTCAGGGCAAGACTCACCAACAGAGGTTCAAACTGTTTGAGTTACCTCCTGTCCAGTTTAAGTTCACATCTCCCAGGATCAAAGTTCATTATCCCCAACATAAGGACCAATGGTATCCAGGATGTGGGTAAGTCCAGGCAGACTACCCTTGGGGATTGTATGTGCACACAACATGCAGCTTCTTTGTATTTCAAGTAACAACACAGTGTGCAGCAGCTCACAGGAAGACAGGGAGGACTGCTGATGGATTACCACAGATAGTCTTAGATGACTCTTATAGTAAATTAGGATACCATCCCCTTGCTTCTTTGCCGGCCAATCTTGTCTAATGAACTCATAGACAGGAAGTACACAGGCCATGCCTAGTACTGAGGGTTTCAGCCAGGACTCTGTAATGTCTAGTATGTCAGGCTTACAGTGGACGACCCAGGCAGATAGTTCATCAAGGATGGGCAGTAGACTGAGAATGTTAAGGTGAGCAATTTTAACCCCTTTCCCAATTTCTGACATTCAGGGCTGAAGAAGCCTGATAGGCAGGACCAGGGTTTTACGATGTCACCAGCAAGGGCCAGTATCACTAGGAAGAGCCAGGAGAAGCTTTATGGGGAGGGTACCACTGACTGAGGGCCTATGGGCTGGTCGTCTTTGCACCATGGTAGTACCAGAAGGCAACTGAGGTCAAGACAGCAGGTAGGCTAGGGAGGCAGTCTATCATGAGCTAGAAGGTTAGAGAACATGAAATCAAACACCTTATGAGGGCAGTCATTCCCCAGTGGTCCTCATACAATCGAGGAAGAGTCTATGGCCATTAGGGAGAGAAAAGGCCATAGGGAGACCAATGGAGGGACAGCATGAGGCGAGGAGGGCAGAACAACTTCCCTAGTAGGTCTGGGAGTCTCCATTTCAGATTTTAACTCAGCAGTGACCAGTGACACCCAACTCAAAGAGACAGCGGGGACTGGTGAGTCAACAGAGGAGTCAGGCCAGAGTTCATAGTGCTCTAGTACAGCTAATCTGGACAGAGTCTGCCTGAGAGTGTAAAGGCATACAACATAGACAATCAACAGTGACCTGGACATAAATTGCAAAACACTCACCCGGAGATACTGACAGTTAGATGTATGCTAGCAATGTACCCTAACTTTTTATGTAGATAGCCCAGCAAACACCCAAAGCAACATCAAGGGAGAAACGGACAGATTAGGGTATATCCTAGCATGAAACCTGGAGAACTAACTTTCACCATTAATAGCCCAGCAAACACATGAAGCAACATTCCAGGGTAATTTTAAAGAGTAGGCAGGAGTATTCAATAATCAAATGGTACAGGAAAATGCAAGCAGCATGAAGTAACAAAACCCCATGTAATGTGAGATGTCATAAGCTAGTGAAAGAAGTCAAAGACAGAACACTGTTTTCTTTTTAGCCACACCAATCTGTTAATAGGGTCCCTGAACATTTAAGGGGGCTTACAAGCATTTAAAGGAGCAGGGAACTGGGTGGGTGGGTGGGTGGGAAAATTTCCATGTAGAAGGAGCCCCATGGGAGGCTGCTAAGTCCGAGTCCCAAGTGGGGACGGAGGGTCCTAACGGACCAGTCCACACCTCAACCCCGATGCCGAAACACCAACTGCCACAGCAGGGGCTGAAACCCTGCTATTTAAACTGCTCCAACGGTTAAAATTAGCACCTTTTTTTTTTTCTCTGTAGTGTCCTCTCTCTCTCTCTCTCAGATCCGACTCCACATAGAAGGAGCCCTGCGGAAGTGCTGCTAATTCCGAGTCCCAAGTGGGAAGAGGAGGGGTCCCAGCGAGGACCAGTCCATACCTCCAACCCCAATGCTGAAACACCAACTGCCACGGCCGGGCTGAAGCCCTGGTATTTGAACTGCTCCAGCAGTTTAAAATTAGTGCCTTTTTTCTCTGCACTGTCTCTCTCTCTCTCTCATGGTCCAACTCCATGTAGAAGGGCCCTGTGGGAGGAGTGCTGCTAAGTCTGAGTCCCAAGTGGGAAGAGAGGTCCTAGTGAGGACCAGTCCCACCTCCAACCCCGATGGCGAAACACCAACTGCCATGCCAAATGCCATGACATGCAAATGGCCCCATTTGCACCTTGCATATATTATGGCCTCATTTGCATGCCCTCGGCTGAATATATCATGGGTGATGCACCTAGTGCAACTGCACTTGCACTGGTGCATTCCAGTGCTCCCCTCTTTGTGGCTTGCACTGGCACAGTGCTACTGCTATCATCGTGATATGTGCTAACCTTGTCATATTCAACAGTGCTGTGCCGTGGCATCACCGTTGAATATCACCTGGTCCTGGCTCCAGTGCAGCCCAGATGCACTATGCCCAGGCTTGACCACTGCCGGTGCAGTCTGAATATCTGGACCTTGGTTTCTCCCTTTATACTGGACTTTCTAAATTCATAATATCAAAATGCTATAATCTGATTTATTTTTCTATTAATATGTGACATGAAATGTCTTCTTGGTATACTTATAAATTGCAAAATTTCAAAATGAAATGTAAAAACAGAAGATTTCAACACTATCAGAAGGATTCTTGTGAAGACCTCTATGTCACCAGCAATAACTAATTGCGAGTTGATGGCAAATTGGAGTTTGGCGGATGCACCAAAATCTATCAGTTCTGACACCGCTTAAAGTGGGTCAAAAGGGACTTGGCTTCACTTTGGTATTTTGGCATAAACATCATAATGCAATATTTTTACAGGGCACATACTGAACATGTGCAAGCTACATGACCTACATAGCCAGTCAGCAATGTTGGAGAGGAATAACTCCTTGTGCTGCAGATGTGTCAGTGCCATGTTTAGCTTTCTTTCTGAGAGGAGAATTATCTGGTGACCAGAGCTCTACCTTTCTTTGTAAAAGGAATAATTTTTAAAGAGAAAAAGTATAGTTCACCAGAGAATCATGCATTATCCATTATCATTCTAATTAGCTAGTTTACAACATTTTACTGTAGTTTCAGGCAGGCAAGACAGTGGAATTGTGTTGCTACACCTAAGAGGAACATGCAGGATGCTTGTTGCAAGCCTTCAGCTGCAGCCACTGGAGCAGGGTACAGCGTGAATTTAGCAGGCTGGTAAAGGTGCAAGGGATATTAGAAGACTTTTTGTACAATTTATTTTTCTCTGACTGCTGGTAGTGCAGGCCAGGGTGGAGCACAGAAATCCATCTTTTTATTTCTTTATTTTTGCCTGATATATGAGCATGCCAGCCAGACATTGAGTAACGTCTCAAGTAGGCTGTTTTACAAGATGCTAGAAGCTGAGTTTACAAAAGTCCTGTGACTGACACAGTACTTGATGTTAGTGTGTGCCTGTGGAAGGATAAAAGTGACACAATGCTTATGTACTATTTTAAAATTTGTGCTTCATTTGTGCACCTGATACTGCTTTTGTGGAAAAATAACGTGTGTCAAATATTGGTGCATGTCTCATTATAAGACACTTATTATGTCACAAATAGCAGAAGATGTCACCTAAAATATCATCAGGGGTGGCGCATTCAGCATGATCTTGCCCAAAGTCCCTGACAAGTGGCTGAAAATCCAGTTCTAGGTCTCTCAGTGATGTGGGGTGAAGGTGTTTCAGTGGAGTGTAGACATGTGTCCTGGTGGTGACAGTTTAATGATCTCCTCAATTCCCAGTCACCTTGTGATTCATGTGGTACTGTGGCATTTGCATGCACTTTCATGTCACGTGAGTTTCTAAAAGTCATCACAGACAAATGTGAGTCATCATAGTTAGCATCAGGCAACAGATGCATTGTGTCATCATCTGCCGTGCATGTGTCATTGACAAGTGTAGAAAATATGAGTAAAGAACAATGGAGACCTGGATATGGGCAGAGGGAGAAGATTAAAGTTGTACCATCTGAGTTCCACCAAGTCCAAGTTCTACAAGCAATGGTTTTGAACAAGAAGTTTGTCCTGGTCTCATGGTTTATATATGCTTATGGTTTCTTCTTTCTAAGATAAAGTAACTTGATATCATTTGCATGGTTGCATGTTGTGCTGAGTGCTTCACCTCTGTGTTCTTGTGGTGGATTAGGAGCTGGTTATGGTGGGGCAGGGACAGAGAGCCATAGTTGTGGAGCTGTGCAGAGATCTAACGCTGGGCAGCAGGTGCAGGATGTGGTGATGTGCTGCCAAATTTTCAATAATAGGCCCTGATGATTTCAAATTTGGACCTCTACTGCTCCTTTCCCATTCATTTTAATGGAGGGACAAATTTAATAATGACCACTATGAAGCCTAGAGCCCTCCAGCAAATTACTGGCATGATAGTACGGCCAAAAAACATGGTTCATTAGTCCCTAGAAAGCCATTGTTTTAAATACTATTCCAATCAGCCCCTAGCCTGTGCTGGAATTATACTTCAGACCTACCGGGACTCTAAAAGTTTGGATCATGGACCATCTGTGGCTGTTTTAAATTGGTGTATAATGCACAACAATTGGTCAAATGGAAGGCACACTGCACTGCATAGTACTCATTGGTTTGTGTAGCCCATTTTTCTTAGTAAAAATAAGCATACAATACAAAACCTTGTGTTACATGGCTTTTAATGCATTTTCTAAAACTATATATTTGAGCATGACATGTTATTTATTTGTAAACTAATGTCTGACTAATCTTGAGGAGCCAATGCAAAGCGGGTACCACTTTCTGAGCTTGACCAGTGCAAAAAAGTTAAGTACAAATCTTGTTAAGCCCCCAAAATGCTCAATAAAACTGGAAGTAATTATATAAGGCCTATAAAATGGATAGAGAAAATCCAAGCTACTGATGCCTTAGACAGGCTGACACCAGGGCATTTATTTCAGCATCTGCATAGCATAATGCCACCTGAGGAAAATGTACCAGTGCCAGCCTGCCCTTGTTCATCACCTCAGATATCACACTGCCAGTATAAAATCCACATTTTCAAAATGTCATGTTCCTCCACCCAAACCTGTTAGCAAACCAAGGTGAAGAAAACATGTCCACTGTTCATTCACCAAGATTCAATCATATGTCTTATCATATTACTAAATTTTCTCTGGGTGTCTCTGCTGTGTGTGTGTGATGCAGTAGCAGAAAAACATGATCCAGTGCAATGCCCCTCCCCATGCTGCTTTAAACCAATCTAGCACCCATTTTGTAAATGCAACAAGACACGACAGGGTGGCCCATGTGCTGAGATAACCAGCC
Organism: Neoceratodus forsteri; assembly: GCA_016271365.2. NCBI lineage: Eukaryota > Metazoa > Chordata > Ceratodontiformes > Ceratodontidae > Neoceratodus > Neoceratodus forsteri. The sequence continues at coordinate 1,529,986,100 of CM028131.1, forward strand.
TTCCTGGGGATGTAAGGCCCTCTGCCTTTAGTGCTGAGTCTTACAACTCCCCTAGGCAGCCAGTTGTCCAGTTATCTCTGCATAAGGCCCACCACCATTCTGTCATGTATTATTGCATGCTGAATCGTGAAAGACCCATTACACAATCGCTCACCAAAACCTTTTCCCTTATTTCATAACTTTTGAATCCTCTCCACACCACCCCATGTTTTAGACAGGATAAAAATCCAAAGTCAGGTGCACCACTTCCTATACTTTATTGTATGATTGAGTGGTTTATAATGAGTTACTAGAGCCCCTGTGGTGTGTTATATGGTACAAGACAATCAGACTCCTCTCTTAGTTTGGGCAGCAGCCAGAACTGCTCTACTACGCTTTGTGCTCCTCTTGTCCAAACCTCATGATCAAGCCTCTCCTACCATAAGAGACACCCCACGAAGCCCCAATATTTACAGTATCCAAACCACCATGTTTTGCAATTTCAGTTTTGTAACTCATTTTAAACTGATTTTTAAGCAACAATGCAATGAAGGAGGGGCCAGCCAGCAAGGCAGTACAAGTATTTATTTATTTTTGATAACCAAGTAAGATCCACTAGACCCAAGTGCCTATTTTCAGAGGCAAATCTGGGAGCACTGGGAGGTTAAGTGACTTGCTGTCACACAGTAGGCAAGTGGAGGTTGTGGGAATCAAACTCAGCTGAGCTAGATTTGCCAAAGCTCATTCATAGCTTGTTAATCTAACCTCTAGGCTAGGCTATACTGCCACATTGTAAAAATCTACATATAGTAAGCTACTAAAGAGTAAATAAACATTTTTTAAATACCACAATTCTTGCTGAGCTCAAGTCTATATCCTGCTCTTAGGAAAATACCACCAGAAAATATCCTTATTCCTGGAAAAACTGAAAGTAGATATAATTACCTAGCCCTCCTTTCATACAGACACAGAATTTGTTGGCAGATAAGGACCGCTTGCCCACCTAGTCTGCCCATTTGTGCCCCTGCCAATATTTTACCACGCCTACCTGATCTCAGACTACTCCCCCACCACCACCTGCCACCCCCACATGGTTGAAGCCCACCACTTTCCTAGTCAAGCAAAACTACATAAAAAACTAGCTTTGGCTCAGTGAGTGTTACTTAGTTACCACCAGCTCTAATGAATATAATAAATAAATAGTCATGCGACAGGTTATAGTATCTAGCAACCCATTATTTGCATTGTTGCTTAATCCAAACCAAACAACAGATATCAACCTATAGCTTTTACGTTTTACTGTATGTCCAGGCCCCCCACTTGCTAATTAGGACCAATGCATGCTCCTTCAACATGTGCATTTAAACCGAACCAGACCCTACATAGTTACTGAAGCCCTCCACTGACTGGTGTGGATGGCTTCCAAAGCAATCCATTACCTTACTTTACATCTTTAACTGGGTCACGTGGATGTTGCAGTTACTACCCCTGCCTTGTGAGCTCAAACAAGGTTGGGGGCCTGGGTTCAGATTTTTCTGATGGGGTTGAATCAAGTATTTTAGGTTTATTGCAGTGCCTACACCCAGAGTAAAATTTAAGTGGGCCTGGTGTCAGAGCAATCTGACCCTCTGGGATGTAATACCACCCGCCTCCCACAGTGCTCCCCTATACCTGGAAAATCACAGTGCAACCTTGAATTCAACAAAACTGCAATTAGTGACTTACTCCTAATAATATGCTCATGAGAAAAATGTAAAATATCAGTAAACTATTATAGGGGAATATTGACAAGGGATAGGGGATGCAAAGCAAAACAGTTTTGTTTGCAGAAATTTGTTAACTCTGGTTGCAGGACTGAACTTAAGTGCCTGACTAAGCTTAGCCAGTTAAGCATTTTAAACAGTAGTAAATGTAGCAGTGACCATAACAGTGACAGTAGCAGTAGTAATGATATTAGCAGTGACAATAACAGTGACAGTGCTGTGCCCATCCCCACCAGGCAAGACCATACAGTAGCAAATAACACTGCAAACCTTTCAGTATTACCAGTCCACCTGAACTGGGGAGCACTACCACTGGTACCAGCTTTTACCCTTAAACCTTAAAGGGAGCTCTGTGTGCTTCACTGGGTATCCAACCATAGGAATGTTGCAGGCCTGGTTGACATTGCCGCTGGTTGTCTGGTGGTGGTGCACTTTAAAACAAACAGAACAATCAAACCAAAAACCACAGGCCATGCAATTGCTTAAATGAACAACCTCCAAATAAGGTATTTGTAGCTCCTGACCCATTGGCCAAATCTATATATTTGGTGGAAAAATTCTGTGTCCCCAGGGATCTGTCCTTGGCCCCTCCTTTCTTCCTCTTCATTAACACTCTACCATCAGTGAGCCTATCCTGTAACTCACTCCTCTGCACCAATGACTTAATACTATACCAAAGTGACCCCTCCTCATTATCCACCACTCTTACTAGTGATTTCTGTAAGGCACACTGTTGGTCAGTGCTGCCAAAACAAAGGCCATGCTTTTCGGTTCCAAACCAGAACTCTCTTCCCTTGCCACACAGCAGCCTTCTCACTGTCAAATCCCAGATGGATCTCCCTTGACACTGTTCCCACTTTCAAGTATCTGGGGTAATCCTGGACCCATCCTAACCTACACTGACCACATTGCCTCGCTGATCAGGTGCATCAACCAGAGGATAAGGCTCTGCTATCACCTGATCAACCACCTCTTGCTGAAGCCCACCTTGCTATTGCCAAGACAACTCCTTCCCTCCTTGACTATGGCTGCAGGTGTACTCCTCACATCCATTACCAATCTTAACCACCTGGACGCTACCTACAATTGCACATGCCACCTATCCCTCCATGCCCCTCCCTCACTCACCACTGCTCTTTTACCAATCCCTTAACTGGCTCCTCCACAAGCACAGTGCTCCTACCTGCTGGCTCGGTCCATTGATGATCCTTCATAGGCCCTCCTACTCCACTATCCCTTCTTATCTGGCCCAGAACCTACTGCCACAACTACATCAGTCTTCCCACCTCCAACTAGAACATCCTAACATAACTACAAAGGTGGGCCTAAGAGCCTACACTGCAGCTGGACCCTCACTCTGGAATGAACTCCCTCCTCCTTTTGTTCCCCCAACCCCCCAAATCTAAATTCCTATTAAGAATGCACTTTCTGTCCTCCATGACCTGTGTCTGCCCACAGGCTGCTAGCATGGCTGCACCTCCCTTGCAGACCACCCTTCCCCCTCCCCTGTAGTGCTCCGCTCCTCTCTCCCACCCTGAATACTGGTTCACAGATCATTCTTTCTATCCTGTAAGATGGCTATGTTTTTATGCCTAAGTATTTCCTGTTGATCTCTATGTACCTCCAGGTATTTTACTGGCTCTGCTGATGTTTACCATTCCTATTGTTGAATGATGGATCAACTTTACCTGTTCACCTAAACTTTATATACCTTGGTATGCTCAATTGTTAATGTATCCAGTACTGTTTACCTTATATTTTCTCTGTTTAGCTTGGCCTGCACTGGATTCCCTGTTATGGTCCCTGTATGATCCATGCTGTTCTCTCACTGTATTTTACACTGTTGGTGCCAATTTCTGGCCCTTGCTGTGCATGAAAAGGTCTTCAGACCAGTGCACCAACCCAGTTACCAAATGAATAAATAAATAAATAAGTTAGTACCTGACAGTAGTACTAACCAGCCATTCTCCCAGAATGTCTGCAGGATTGATGCAGGTATTTATTTCACTGTTATCTCAATGCAAGCTTTCTGACACAGTCTCTGCTGCCTACAGGCTGGTAGCTAGAGCATATTCACTAGATCATCAACCTTTGCCTCCTTTAACAGGACAATCCAGCTCAAAGAGCCCTCATTGCTCTCCCTGCTGCCCTCTTCCTAGGACCCAAAACAGCACCAAGGAGCATGCTGTCATATTCCAATCAGATACTACTTAAAGTATGTCCTCTTAATTAATAGCACATGTGACCTTCCTCCTTTTAAATAATAAATCTTCTCCTGTGTCTTGTCAGACAGAAGGAGTGTCTAGTTTATCTCTGGTCTTGGTACCAGCTACAGAAGATGACATAATTCTTTGCAGGATTTAAAAACATCTAGTGTTTCAGTTGCTTAATGCTGCATTTAACTGTTTTGGGGACCTTAACCCATTAATGTCATGCTTCCCACTGCAGTAATAGCCTTGTCTAGATCCTTTTCTGAAGTGTCTCTTTCTTAGGTGTTAGGGGTTAACATGTATGTTCCTAGTGAAGGAACAGCTGCGGGGCTGTGACCCTTGCCCTACTGAAGAGACTTAGTTTTCATAACTCCGGGGCTCCTTGATAGCTACCATGGTTCAGCCCGGCAGGTCCTGGTGTAATTCCAGCAGTGCCCCAAAAGATCATCAGTGCATCTGATGATGAAACCACCTTGAGCAATCCAGAAACACACTACTTTTCCCGTTCCTGCATGAAGTGCTTTCAGTTCCAGTTTCCCTACCCATGATAAAGTGACCCTATCAAAAATATAAGGTAGACCCTCTCCTACCCTGTTTTGTATGAACAGCATGACAAGAACTTCAACATCCAGCTGTGCATGTGCACTGACAATCAATTTAGAAAGATGTCACTGATTCTCAGTCTAACAGTGATGTGCTGTATGTTTCTGTTATCTTGTCACAAAGGAAAATGTACAGCAGTAGTTCATGGGAGTAGTGATAGAATGAGGTACAGTATAATGACCCCACAATTGTACAAAAGCAAGTGAGTAGCACCATCACCAAAGCAGGTTGTAATAGAGAGTGACAGTGAGGCTATGGAAGTGGACATGTCAGAGCTGGAGCAAGAACTGATTGTACAGTAGATTAAATCTATACCCTGCCCTGGCCCACACCATGATCAGCCTCATAGTATTGTACCACCTGCAGCTGCTGCCCTGCCTGCCCATCCCCAACTATATCATTCCGCAGTGACTCATGAATAAACTTGACAGAGAATTGTATTGCTTTGCTGTCTCTCAATGAAGACTGGAAGGCTGATGCATTCTTCTGAATACTTTTAGAGGTTTCCATCTTATTACAAAGTTCCATTAAAACTACTTTCTCCTTCTGAATAGTCTTTGGACTTAACATAGCAGCTAGGTAACACAATCTACTTTGTAATACATTTATTTGAAGAACTACTACAGTGGTGGCCATCCCATACATAATATTGGAATACTGTGACTGCAAAAGCTTTGCTGATATCATTATGCATTACATAGCACAATGCTTCCATGAATTATATCACTTTATGGCTCACTATAACTAATGAAATTGCAATGAAAACAACATTACAATTTTGTTGTCCTGACAGTTGGTGAATCAGAGGTGGTATATTCCTTGGGGTTCTTAACCTAACACTCAACCATTCCATGACCAAATAAGGTGACATGTGACATGTTGTATTCAGGCAGGGCCTATGGGTTTTGCAACATATGGTGAGACCCACTTCTGTATGTTTGAAGACTATATCACAATGGGGTGAGCATTATGGTTGAGAATCCCAAGGAAGACCCCACCCTGATTCACCAACAATCAGTACAGTGAAAATGTAATGTTTTTACCTTTGCTGTTTGGGGTGTGGGTTGAGAGTTAGGGTTGGAAGCCCTAACACCACATTCCCTACTTTTGTCACTACAATCTGAACCCTAACTGATGCATTAATGCAGTTTATTGCAAAGATTTTAATATGTTGAATGTGTGCTGTTATGTTATATTTTATCATGTAATGCACCAATAAGATATATTAGTATTATTACTATGATTATTAATAATCATAGGGACCCATACCCTGCTAATCTCCTCCTTATCAGCTAGTTAGTAAGTAACTTAATGACATCAGGCTGTCAAACCATAACTCTCTGCGAAACCATAACTCTCTGCCCAGCTTCCTAATGACCCATTTGTGCCAATTCAACCAGACACAGTGAGTAAAGTAAATATAAAACAAGATCAAATAAAATTTCAAACACTGAAGATATAGACTAGCTTTCACTATGGCTTCCAACAAGCAGAATTTCAAACATTGCTTTGTTTTAGCTGGCTATCATGTCCTATTTAAAACTATACAGCATCTATATGATTCACAATGAGCTTTTAAAGATGTAACATTATAAGAGAAATAACAAAATTATCTTAAGGGATGACCCAGGAAATGAAAAGCTTGTTGCTAATAAAAAAAAGGGGCCAGATTTTCAGCAGTTAAGGCAGGGCTTGCACCAAGCCCTGTGTCAAATCCTTGCACTGCTGCAGCTGTGGTATTGATGATTGCCACCACAGCACCTAATTCTATAATCTCAAGCACAGTTGTGACAATGACCTAATTTATGGCAGCTTGCACCGAACATGGGATGCAAGCTCCACGTAAAGGTCAACAATATTGACACAAGCTAGACTACAAGAAGATAGTATAGTGAGTGATATTTGCTGCAAGGAATAGAAAATCCTTTAGACCGCATTAAGCTGGGTGTGAATATCTTTGGTGCCCCTGGGGCTTGCGGCAATTCCACACATGTGAAAATCCACCTCCAAGTATTCATTGAAGCAGTCCTGAAATATAAATGTTATGCTTTCCAGGAAAATGAATAATCAAAGTTAGGCAGATATGTTAGGGAAAATAAATGTTAGTCAATGTTAATTTTATAATTTCCAGGAAAATAAGTAATCAAAGTTAGGCAGATATGTTAGGGAAAATAAATGTTAGTCAATGTTAATTTTATAATTTCCAGGAAAATAAGTAATCAAAGTTAGGCAGAAATGTTAAGGAAAATAAATGTCAGTCAATGTTGCTGAGACAGTTGCTGTGCAATATGTAGTTCTCAAAGCAGGTGGGTGGGCCTACAGAGAAAATGCAAAGGGATCTCTCTATACATGTTACACAAAGAAGGAGAACAGATGGTGCTGAGAAAAAAACTCACCTGCAGCATCCACCAAACAAGCAGATGTCTATGGGCTAAAAATGTGGTTGATGAGGAAAATGATTGAGTATCTCTGATACAGTACCCGTTTCCTAAACTGTTTAATTTATTTATTTGATAACAGTTTATAGCATACTGTCTCTAAGTTAGAAGGCCATGGGTTCAAGTTGCACACTGCAGTGAAGAACTGGGGTGCTGCTTTGTTGAAGCTGTCATATTTTACATGAGGCTTTATAAAGGATTGGAGAATTCCTGAAAACTGATTCACTGAAGCAGTTTTTGACCTGTGACAATATCTCAGAATATCACTATGGGTCAGAACTGATTATCAAAATAACTACAGTATATCCTTAGGATTTTGAGCCATTTGATAACAAAATAATGCACTTCAGGGTGGGGTACTGTTTATCAAGAGATATTGCCACTTCTTTGATGGTTGAAGGCATGTAGCTATGCCTTGTGCCTCATAACACATCAAGGCATGCTGATAGCTCATGGTATAGCACACTCTGTTGTGTATTATTGCTTAATTAAACCAATGTGCCTAATGTTAATTTGTGCTGGATATTCAAGCACAAGGGATTTAGGGACGAGGAGGGAGGACTACAGTAAAGGCCTAGTGGACATCTAGGCAAACTGGGCAGACTGGGTGGGCCTGGCGGTCCTTTTCTGCTGTAACACTCCTATGTTCCTATGTTCCTAATGTTGCATGTCACATAGTGCCATCTTAGAAGAGCAGGGATACTGTACCTCTGGTGCCTCTTACACTTGCAAGTATTTCTACTCTCACTTAATAATTATCATTTATGCACTTTACAATACAGTATATGGATTACTACTGATACAATAATCACTGTAATTGTAATCACTGTGGATATGTTTCCTGTCTGTAGTTGAATTCTTGCTCTACATAATCTTTCATATTGTGATTGTCTCTTTCTCAGCGTATTGATCCAACGTCTCTGAGCAACTAACAACTGGCTTTGTTCATCTGTATTCTGCACATTGCACAATTGGTTATCGTCTCTGCTTCTGTACATGTAACAAAATGTCATATGCTTGCTCTCTTTTTCTGTAGTTAACTCCTGGTCATTGAGATGCACTCTATGAAAAGTACCATCTAAAATTGTATATGCAGGCAGTGTGTCTAATAGTAGGAGAAATTACAGTCGCAAGGAGATTATGAATAGTGTCTCTTTAAGTATTGGCAGTGGCTTAGTATGTTGCAAGCTCTCATTTTGGGGTCTGAAGAGTAAAGTTTGTAGGTTCTTGTCCCACACAAAACATAGCTATTTTCCAATACTGATACTGTACTACATCACGGAGGTTCTGTACTGTTAAGTTACAATTGTTTTGATGTCAAATAATACAAAGGTCCCTTTGGACCATCTCTGAGACCTATCCACATCTAAATCAAACCCCATGGTACCTACCCCAAGAAAGGAGAACTTTTATTGCAGATAGAATCAATCAATACACAATAACTAAGCTCAAACATCAGCAGCATGAAATGAAGAAGTGAATATGTTTCAAATACAGAATCAAAAACACACACAAGTTGTCATTACTAGTCACCCTAAAAGGAAATGTATCAAATAAACCAAGTTATGCAGCAAAAGGTAGTTTCTACCTATCAATTAATCTGTGAGCATAGGCTTGTTTTCCATTAATGAAGCCAGACTATATTTGTCCATATGGAGTTAAACACTGACCAGTACAATTTTCCACATTCTGGTTCCCAAACATGTTACTTCATTTTCAGTCATCGGATAACATTTTGAATGCTATGCTTTTGTTGTAAAGTACTTAGGTACTTAAGTGAAAAGGGCAGATGTGCACCAGCGGTGATCCTAGTCCACAACTGCCATATTATACAGTGGCACTCGGTAGTCTTCCCAGGTGTCCGTAAGTGCATCTAATTGTTTTTGAAACTGCCTAAGTTTGGTTTGTCTATGATATAGTGAGGCAAGTTATCTCAGTGTTTTACCTTTCTCTGAGTGAAATAAGATCCTCTTTTATTAGTCTCAGTATAATTTTCAAGAAGTTGTTTGTTATGATTGTTATGATTTCTAGTATTGCACAGCATACAGAGCCACTAAATTCAAATCCCAATGCAGGCAGTAACTCTTCATTCTTAATCAAATTATACATCAAGATTAGGTTCCCCAGATGGCTCCTCTCTAGACTATGTAGCCCCAGATGAGCCAATCTGGTTTTATAATCTAGATCATCAAGTTTGTGACTAACTTTGGTAAATCTCCTCAGTACTCTTTTCATATATATATATATATATATATCTATATATGTATGTATGTGTATATATATATATATATATATATATATATATATATATATATATAAAAGACAAAGAACCTCTTTAGCATAAACACAGAGGCAAGGGTTACCCTAAAGGGCATTTGGCTGGGAAGCCAAGTTTCAAGAAAATACAAATCACACATGCCACCACAATGCAAAGCATCATGGGCTACATATGCAAATCACCACAGAATGTTATGCTGGTCCAACTTTAAGCAGAATTGCATGGTGCGAAAGGCTCTCTCACATAGTTTGCAAAGGTGCTAACAGAAGACATAGACACGTGTTTAGTCCTACCAGGACTCATCAGTATGCCTCGTCTGTTTGACACCCCAGTGGAATGGACCAGCTACCCTTAAGACAGTGTGTCTCGGATATGTTGTGGTGAACCCATTAAAATAAAAAACTATTCAAAAGACAAAGAACCTCTTTCGCAAACACAGAGAGCAAGGAGTTTTCCAAAAGGGCATTTGGCTGGGAAGCCAAGTTTCAAGAAAATACAAATCACACATGCCCCCACAATGCAAAGCATCATGGGCTGCATATGCAAATCACCACAGAATGTTATGCCTGTCCAACTTTAAGCAGAATTGCATGGTGCGAAGGTCTCTCACATAGTTTGCAAAGGGTGCTAACAGAAGACATAGACAAGTGTTTGCATCCTACCAGGACTCATCAGTATCCTCGTCTGTATGCCTCACCAGCATAACATTCTGTGGTGATTTGCATATGCAGCCTATGATGCTTTGCATTTGGGGTATGTGCTATTATATATATATATATATATATATATATATGTGTGTGTGTGTGTGTGTGTGTATATATATATATATATATATATATATATATGTATATATACATATATATGTATATATATATCCCTTCAGACATGGTAACCAGAACTGGGAACAATAATCCAAATGCAGTCTTAACAGGGACCTGTAAAGGGGCAAAATAACATCACTCTGTCTACTGACAACATTATTTTAATAGATACCCCAATTTTAGACACTTTAGCCACTGTGGTAGAGCCTTTTTGATCCAAATGATAAATTGGATTGAATTATGGCCCCCAGATCTCTTTCCTCGCTAACTGTCCTTAACTCTTCACCTCCCAAATTACACGTGGCACAAATATTTTTGTTACTTATATAGAGTACTACACATTTGTCTGGATAAACTGTGGATCCCAGATCACAGCCCAGTTGAAAAGGGTATCTAGATCAGCCAGTATCTTAGTGGTGTCTCCATAATTACTAGCTCTGCCACTGATTTTGGTGTCATCAGCAAACTTGTTCACAAAACCATTTAGCCCCAAATGCAAGTCACTAATGTATATATCAAACAGCAAGGGACCCAGGACAGAACCCTGTGGCACCCACTTGTCACTCCGACATAGTTTGATGCAGCACCCGAACTTACTTTGTGTTTTCTACCTGTTAACTAGCGGCTGACCCATTTCAGTACTCCACTATTAACATTTAAGTTATTGAGCTTTTGTAATAATTTACCATGAGATGCTTAATCAAAAGCTTTGATAAAATCTATGTAAATATTATTGCAAGGTATGTTCTGATCCAGCAGGTCACTGATTGGTTCATAAAATGAGATAAGGTTGATTATAAATGAGTGCCCTCTAGTGAACCCCTGCTGCATCTTGTCCACAGTAAAGTGACACCTGTTTAGCCACATACACCATTTAATATATGCAATGATGATCAATAAGGTACTAGAACCCATCTAGCCATAATCTATCTATGTGGCCTAATATTAGTTAGAAAAGGTCCGTGTGCCATGCACTGGTTACGGATAGCCAAAAGTCTTGTACAAAGAACATGTAAAATAAATGACCCATAGTCTCCTCTGTCCTAGTACAAGAGGGCATATAGACATTCTTTCAGACACACTCTTGTGCTTATAGTTCCCTTTCACGTTTAATTTTCCATGTGCACAAAGCCTGACGAACATCCGCATCTTAAGGAGATAAGCTGCAATGTTATAATGAAGTCCAGCACCTAGAACTGTATAGGGTTGAGTTTTCAATGGAATGGAATTCTTGGAATTCTAGAAAATTCCACTGACAGAAGTCAGTTGCAAAATTTTGACATTCTCCATGCAGAATGTTTTACGCAGATTAATAAACCACAGTTCACATAAAACATGGATTGCTTTTCTGCAATATGTGGAAAATAATTCCACAGTTTACATGATCCAAGGAAAATTCTTCTGCAGTTTACACAGAAATGCTTTTGAAATTCTGCTGAACTTAAAAGAAATTCTGCCAAGTATTTCCAAAGTGGAATTTCCATTCTGCAGCAGTTCGGATGGTGGAATTTTGTATTCTGCACAGCCCTCACGTGCACCCCTCTGGATGGGTAAAAATGGGGATGAATACAAAAGCCACTGAAATCGTATTGTGATTAATTTGCTTTCTAGTCAGTAACTGAGCTAGCTGATGGAAGAAAGGATTATCCCTGGTGCCCTGGTTAATTTTCCCTCAGTCAATAAAACAGGTCCATGTAACCCTACCCCAGGATCTGGATAAACATGAGCTGTTAAAGCCTTTTCTGGTCAAATATTACAATAAAATGAATGAAAACTCAGTTTAGTTGCCAATGTGTCCTTAGGCTAAAAAGGAGACCAATGCTTATTTCTAAATCTGAACACAATGAACCATACAGTGAGCGGGTGCCAGGATTTGTAGAACAGATCAGTCACAAATCCATTCACTCTGTTTTAGTAAGGACTTACTTCTGCACAGCTAGACCTGTATTTAGCTGGTCTATATGCATCTAATGTGCATCCCATTGTTGGGTGTGGATTTTCTCACACATGTGTCAATAAATGACACAATGGGCCCCAAGCTATTTGTGTAATTTATTGATGCAAGGTGCCTCAAAGCATGTTCCATTGTAATAAATCACCCACAACCTTTAAATTTAACTGTGTGAAGCATGGGAGCACACCATTCAATGCAGATGTGGGTAGGTCCTACTCATGTGTCTGCACCAGGGGCTTTGGAACTCCCCTGGGAATTTGGATTCAGATTCAGAAATATGGGTCCCAATTCACAGCTGCATAGTGTGGAAGCACAGAACTGGGTGCAAACAGCTGTCATGTTGTATTTCCATGCTTTGTGGCCATACACAAGGGTTATTCATAGCCACAGGGAGGGTCCTCCTATGAATGTCAAAGTGACATCCACATTGGTCTTCACATAGCATAGCACACTGGCTATGGATTTGTCATCCCAGCTTATGAGCATCAGTGTAATGCCATAGACATACCCCCATCCTACCCACCCCATACCTTTAGACTCACTGGTGGGCTGCTGATATTTTTCCATTCCCAGTTACCCAGCATACTTGCTGGTGGTCAAGTAGTGCCCCACCTAAAGTACCCCCCAAGCCAACAAATATTCCTAGTACCTGGTGTGCCCCTGTATCTAGCCCAATTCTCCGATAAAGCATCCTTCACAGGCTGATCCATAATTATTTCCATTCCAAATCAAATCTGTGAGTTAATAGGGCCTCTTAAGGGTTTCTCTTGTGGTATAAGTGACTTTAAGCATGAGATTTAGATGAGCAGATGGTGAAGTGAAGCTGAGCAGTTCTAGCTGCCCAACCCTCACAAGAGCAGTCTCTTGTACCATAAGAAACTAAATACTGCAGAAGCCCTATTAACTTATCATAACTCACGTGAATTAGCTAGAGTGATTTATTGTAAGTTTAAGTATGTAGTATTAAGTACTGGGTTTTGTATTTCAAAAATAAAGCCATCCTCCACTAGATGTGAATGGAAATTTTCCACTTGTAATACTCCTGCACAAAGACCACTGTACACAGAATGAAGTATTGTGACTCTGTGCACTGATTGGCTAAAACCTGTAAATGATTTGTAATAGACCATCTGGTCACAATCTAGCATCTCCTACACCCCTGACAGTCACATTTTGCAAGAAGGAGTTACTAAAGTCTGCTAATGGGTTTGCAGGGGTCACTATGGCTTTGCATGGCACTGTGGGTCATCACATGGTGACCCCAGCTTCTTTTGACACTGCAGCAATCGGTTTTGCAACCATAGAAACATGGACTTTGACAGCAGATAAGGACGGCTTGGCCCATCCAGTCTGCCCATTTCCCTACCTATTGGATAAGCTGCAGATCCTAGTTAACCAACAGCCTACATCCTCCTACCCCCCACTAGAATTGCTTTATGTCTATCCTATGCATTCTTGAATGCCCCACTGTTTTGACTCCACAACCTCCTCAGAAAGGCTGTTCCATGCATTCACCACCCTCTTCATGAAAAAATACTTCCTGACATTGCCCATAGCTGTCCCCATCTTCAAATTGTGTCCCCGTGTTCTTGCACATCTCTTTTCTTAAAGAAGCTACCAATCATGCAGGGAAAAGCTACATTTGCCATTGTGCCTGGCATTACTGGGTCACAAAGTCACAACTGTTACTAAATGGTCTTGCAACCACCTAACAATAGTCTCTTTGTGACTGTGTATCAGATCCTGGACTTTTAATCATCTGAGTCCTAAGATGTACCTTTTATAATAAAATGAAAAATTCCTAGAATGGTTACTGGTTAGGTACTGTCTCTTGATACATGAGATCCTAACCACTGATTTGAAATGAGGATTTTCAAGTAGTCTTCCTAGCTATTCTAAAGACATAGCACAGAGCTACCCTTTCCTGAGCAGCAAGAAGCAGATGTTAATTTGTAATGGAGTTAGTAAGGTAAGGCAGTATCCCTGCAAATTCAGGAAAATATAGTTGAAAAGCAGTATCTCAGAGACTAGATGGAAGCACTGGTGGGATGGATTCAAAAGGAGCAGTCAGTGATGAAAAGTATATTCCCCAGCACTCTAATATTTATTATCAGCTCACTACAGTACTGCCAATGCCTGCTCTAAATATTCCTCACCAGTGGTCTTTTCTCTGAATAAGTTAGATCTGAATGTTCTGTGTCACTGCTGACTTGCTTAATATACTGCATTTATTTTTATCTGCAGGTTTTGATCTCAATGACCTCAAAAGTGGTGGAGCCACTCTACAGAGTTTTAACTCTGCAGATAAAAATAACTGTAATTTTTTATCCAGCCCATGGCATATGTCATTTATACATTGATAGTGCCTTTTATAACATGGTAGGTTCTACTACTCATATCTTAGCACGCTATTAAAATATATAACTTTTAAAACCTTGGTTCTGTATTTTGTATCTCTCACAATAAATCAGCCCACTGTTGTCATTCACAATCAAATGAATAAAACATTCCAAATATTCTTAATATGTCCTGGTAAGGACTTGCATCATTAAGAAGACATCAAGTGTTCTAGAATTTGATGATGTTCCTGAAGTAGAAATGTCCATTATGACACTCCTGGAGTGGAAATAATTGATTTATTTTCACTTCAATAGCATCATCGTGAAAATAAATACCTTAGCTGGCAATTGTTATTTTCACAATCATTGTATAGATAAGGAATATTCTATAGAGCATGCAGTAATAAACTTCTTATTCACTCTGGAATGTTGCCTACAAAGCTGCCTAGCAATGAGTGATGAAGCAAAGCAGAGCCCTGCATTCTAGGTCAGTGTTATTTGCAACATTCCAAAGTGAATAAAATGTTTATTTCACAATGCCTTATGGAATCTTCTATTTATACCATGGAACACTGAATGCCATTTTGATGAGGCTACAAGGGAAAATAGAAACACAGTAACGTAGAAAATGTTGGCAAAAAGGACCAGTAGGCCTGTCTAGTCTGTCCTATTTTCCTTGCCTAACACTGAACCCTACTTGGTCACAAGGGTCCCTCCTTCCTCCTACAGTATAAGAGGTGTGATATATATATATATATATATATATATATATATATGTATGTATATATATATATATATATCTGCAGAGCAAATGTTATTAACCCTGAAGGCAATTAACTGAGCTAAATAACCATTTTATTCAGCCCTGCTATTCATCACTCCACGGTATCAATATATTTTTAGTTTATATTCCCAGCAGAGATGCAACATCTCATTTCCAGTGGGGTCCTACTTCTACCATTTCTGCAGCTGGGAGGACTGGAGCACTGAGAGGTTAAGTGATGTACCAAGGTCACTCAGAATGTTTGGATCTACAGTATCAGGGTTTTGGACCTGTGATATCCTTTTCCCAAGTTGTTGCTCTCACCAGCAGACATCAGTGGCTCTTGAATGATATGACTGAATTGAAATTAGGGAGACAGTATAAAAATATTGATAAAAGTGAAGGAAATAGTGCAAAATATTAACACCAATGGATAAACTATTGCCTAACACTAGTTATATTGCTGGAATCCAAGGCTGATGACAATATGAATATTGGTAGGCAATAATTTATCCCTAGAGTCTGTATTTTCCCACTATATCCTGACAAAACTCCAATCAATATCTGTTTTATTAAACCTTGCATGAATTATAAGGATTATAATGGACACTTACTGAAAAAAAAACTATTGCCCAGTTCCAATGCTTGGTTCTAATGAGCCATTGTTTGGTTCAGTTGAACTATTACCTTGTTTTAATGAACAATTGCCTGATTCTTTGCACTGAACCAGGCAATAGTTCAAAAACAATGAACTGTATGCCATGTGACTGGCTACAGTTCAATCAGAGACCAGGATTCATTTTCTAGGTTTAATAAAAATTATAGTCAGTTATTTAAAGGGGACTAGAAAAGAAATAGGTCAAAATGTGCCTCATGGGGAATTGTCATTTCTAATTTTTACTAAACTGAGCATAATTAAAGGATTGTGACTTATTAGCATAGAAGTGTAAATTGTTGGTATTCTGTAATATGTCTTTGTAGGAAAGTATGTCATTCCTGCACACAGGGAAGACTCCTGGCTATATTCAGAAAACTGTCATAACAAGGGTATTGTTTTTAATTCAGGTCTATGGAGGTGGAGGCATTAGAAATATAACTGATGCTGGGAGAATTGGGTTCTAATTTGGTGATGGTACTTAGAATCTTAGGAGAACTGCGCTGAACCTGCATGTCATTTTCCCCATAGATTCTGTTATTATTCTAGCTGAACAGTTTTTTAATTATACCAGTGGGTGTTTCTGATTTACATGCTGCTGGTAAAGACCATTTGGAACTCTAGGATATGTTTTTTGTCATTGCGTTTCTAATGTTGGCAAAATGCATCAGTGTTCTGCTATAGAACTATCCAGCTGACAAGGACATACACTACATCATGCAGTTCTAAAATGGTGCACACAGTTATTACCACAGTGTAAATCAGAAATGTGTATTGTGGTTACTTAAAGGAAAACTACACCCTCATATCTTCTAAATGTTATTTGTTTCCATGTCAACAGACAACTCTTTTCATGTAGCTGTTGAAGATGTATGCAAGTGCATTAGTCAGTTTTCACAGTTCATACTAGGCCCTGTTACTGTTCTGGGAGGCTCCATTTAGTGGTTGTTGAAATCTCATTGTTCCTGACAGCTACATTAGCATATGAGAACATAATGCATAATCACCCTTTAAACTCCCCATTATGCCTGTCTGCTTAATCAGTTTTCGAAAAACAAGCTTCAAGAAGGTATGAAATGCCACATTTACCTTCAGTGAGCTTGAACTATTTGAGTTATAATGCAGGTTTTTCCCTTTAAAGTCCATTTGGTTTATGAGTTTCCAGAGAGTTTTTGCAGGTATTTGTTCTTTCAACATAGAGATACATGATATAAATGGTTGATCTGACATCATGTTCTCAAATGCTAATGCAATGTAATTCAAGGAAGTGCAAGATAATACATATGGGGCACAAAACCCTGGCACAATATATCAGTTGGAGGGTGAGGATATAGCATGCATCAAGCAGGAAAGGGATCTTGGGGTTATCATCTCTGATGACCTCAAGGCAGGGAAACAGTGTGACAAGGCAGCAGGTAAAGCAAATAGGATGCTGAGATGCATAGGCAGGGCATCGCCAGCAGGAAAAGGGAGGTCATAATTCCACTATACAAGACACTAGTGAGGCCCCACCTGGAGTACACTGTACAGTTCTGGAGACCTTACCTACATGAGGACATAGACAGAGAAGGTTCAGAGGAGGGCAACAAAGATGGTGCATGGATTGCATCACAAGTCCTATGAGGACAGGTTGAAGGAACTGAACAAGTACTCCCTGGAGGGAGAGGAGGAGAGGTGATATGATAGAGACATACAAGTATCGTACAGGGAGGAACAGGGTGCAGGAATACACTATTTTTAAGTGAAAATATGTTCCAGGACTAGAGGGCATGGGATGAAGTTGGAGGAGGACGATTCAGAGGAAAAGTGAGGAAGAATTTCTTCACAGAACGGGTGGTGGACAAGTGGAACACCCTGCCAGAGGAAGTGGTGGGGGCTGAAACAATCACAGGATTTAAGAATGCATGGGATAGACATAAAGGAATTCTGGAGGTCGGGGTAAGAGGCAACAGACTTCTTGGAAAACATAAACTGAACTTACAAGCTCAAATGGGCAGACTGGGTGGGCCATAGGCCCTTATCTGCCAACACTGTCTATGTATCTATGTATGTATCTATGTATGCAGTTCTCATGGGCAATGAGATTTCAACAACCATGAAACGGAGTCCCTGGGGCAATCACAGGGGCTACCTTGAGCAGTGAAAAGCAAACTAAGGCTAACACATATAGCCCTAATAGCTACAGGAAAGGAGTTGCCTGTTGACATGGAAAAAATAAACTTTAAATGATATGAGGGTGAAGTTTTCCTTAAGGTCCTGCTAGATAGGACAATAACATAATTGGAACTAGTACTTAAAAACACTTTGACTGCGTAAAAGGATCTATACATTCAGAGCGTTCTCCTTAATATGTAAAGCTGGTCAGCCCAGTATTAGGGCAACAGCACATGGTGCTGCTTCCTTGGACACTGGGTTTCATGTGCCACTCCCTGAATCACATGATGATGCCTGCTGAGGACCCAAGTGAGTTGCATAGGTGAATCATTTAGCTCCTGCTGGTGAAGCAGGGTGCAGCCTGCTGGGCAACATATGCACACCCCAGCTGCCTGACCAAGAAGCAGCTTTGAAGATAGCAACGTGGCCATACTATTAGCTGGACAGGAAGGAGAAGCTGTGGCAGATCTGGTGATGGGGTTGGTACAGGGGACAAAAATGCTGAGTAAAACCTAAACTGCAAACTGACTTGTACCAGTATTGCATGTTTTAGAGCTGTACACAATGTAGAATTCAACAGGGTAAGTGCATGCAAATGGCAAATTTGTTTTCAGAATGCTTTTCAGAATTTCCTTTCTAATTCCACAGAATTCAAAAAGTTCTCCATAAACCCTGAAATAATATTTTACAGATTACATAATCTACATAATATTATTCTGCAGTTTGCAGAAAAAGAAGCATAGTTTATGTAAATCACAGATTACTAATCAGCAGTTTCAAAAAGAATCTGCCTTTAGCATTTTGGAATTCTGCTTTTGACAGAATTAGGCAGAAATGTCACAATTCCATGGAATTCTGGTGGAAGAAGAATTTGAAATTCCATACAGCTCTAATGTCTTTTGGAACAAAAGCTAGAAATCTAATTTCATACCACTTCTGGCCTCTTTAGATGTTGCTGCAAATAAAGCAGTGAGGTATCACTGAAAATTAAAAATATATTTACCAATATGATAAGCATCCAGGGTCAGAGGACCAACTGTAGTCTTTTGCTATAAAAGGTAGTTTCAGTGATTCAACAGGACTAGGTGTGAGAGTCCACAGTCTTGGTAGAGTGCTGCCAGATCCGGACCCATTACAGTTATATTATTTCTGTTTTGTACTCTCCTGGGTCAGACCTGAAAATAAGCATTCACTGCACTAGTGTAACCACCTGGTAAACAGTAAATAAATAAACTTCTTTGGAAACACAGTTCACTTGTTTTCTGTTTGTATTCCACACTATTCATGACCTACACACAGTCAAAATTGCTTAAACTGAAAAGGAATTAAATTAAAAAGTCACTAGTCCCAACTGATACTGAGAGCCTCCATCACTGCCAGAACAGAAAATTAATTCAATTTTGATTAAGTGTTTTGCCTAACTTGAGGACTGACTGGTAGGCCTTGGCAAATGAATACCCATATTGGGACCATTTTCTCAATTACTGCTATGGCCCACATCAAGATCCAGAGGGATTCTGCAAAGCAATATGTTTAATACAATATGCTGAACTGTGACAGACTTTCTAGGAATTTCAGTTTCTTTCCAGACTGATGAAGACAACTAAAATGGGATTTAAAGGCATCATATGTTGTCCTTATCACAGTTGAGTGGATCCTTTTGATTTAATGTTTCTTTTCAGCTATGTTGTGGTTTAAATCAAAGCTTAAATTAGTATGAAACTAAGGTCAAACAGTGAGCATTTGGCTCAAACAGGGTTTGAACCCAGGGCTCCAAGATTTATAGGGATTCCTGTATTTGCAGGATTTGGAGCCATCTACAGGAAATTCTTCCCATAGACTTATATTGATTATACAGGAAAATAGAGCAATTCAGCTTCCATAGAAATTAATGTAATCTTCAGGAAAACATAGGAACCACAAGACTGGATGGGCCTTGTGTCGTTATCTGCCATCAACTTCTATGTTTCTTTGTTTCATTAATGAACATTGGGGAAACATTTTAGGTACTGACCAGTAGTGGATCAACAGTGATATATCATATATCACTCTTTTTCATTCATTTACTGTAGTTTCTTTTCTTAAGGATTTATTAACTACTGTACAGTAACTCACTGTTTATCACCTGCAGGATTTTTCCAGTAGTCTGCAGCCTACACATTTAGCAAAATCCTGGATTGGTCTGTGATAAAACATCTGGAAGGAAACGTGTTTTCCTTAACTGATGAACTGTAACCTACAATACTAGTCAGCTTGCAGTTTTCTTCTGGTATATATTAGTACGATCTGCTGGTAAGAGCACTAGCTTGGGATCTGGGAGATTGCAGGTTCACAGTCCTCCCAGATTGATTTGGCATTTCCTATACCTCCAGGATGATGTTCATGTGTTTTCCTATAGATTACATTAATTCCTATGGAAGCTGAATTGCTCTATTTTCCTGTATAATCAAGTAAGTCTATGGGAAGAATTTCCTGTAGATGGCTCCAAATCCTTGTAAAATACAGGAATCCTTATAAATCTTGGAGCCCTGGGTTCAAACCTTGCTTGATCCAAATGCTCATTGTTTGACCTTAGTGCAAAAAGCACACAATTTGTGTATTTCTTGTCTCCGGCATACTTTCACTGACCCCACATACTGTTCTTCCTGTAAACTGTCTCTTCATAATGTTCACTCCAAATATTCTAAAAATATCCTTGGGTTCTTCTGACTTGACACCTGACTGAGACGATGTCAACAATATACTGATCCTTAAAGGATAAAACACTTGTCTGTACATTGCCATTCTGTGCCAGTACTGGATCAGATGTACTGTACAAGCCTGTTGAAAATGCAATCTCTGTTCTGGTAAAGCCTTGTGATCCTTACTTACAAGAATTTGCATACCCTCGATGCCTTGCACTGGGACTGAGGCTTTAGCTTATGTGTGTGGTTTGGATAGAACAAAACCAAACAATATGGCTATTTCTGCTCTCCTAGCATCCTTTTATGGACCCCATGTACTACTCTTCCTGTAAACTGACTCTTTAGTATGCTTATGCTGAATGTTTTAAATGTTAGTTGACTGGGGTTCTGAGTTGTTACCTGACTGAGAAAACAACTGCAGTACGCTGAGGAGTCCAATAAAGATGAAACCCACCAGTCTGAACTTTGTTATTTTCTACTCTATACTAAATAAGATGTACACACTTGTTAAAAGCTTAATGTCTGTTTTGTTAAAGCCTTGTAAGCACAGCTTGTACAAAAATGATGATTACTCACAATGCATTGCACTATGATTACGGTTATCAGTATGTGTTCAGACTAGAGAGACAAAACAAATCATTTAGAAAATTTTTACAGTTATGGTCTGTTGGATGGATTTCTATGCTCTCCCAAATACTGTTGTACAATAGTAGTGGACGTGGCTCCTGTGATACAATGACTTTTGATGTACCACAATACAGTTACAACAAAAGTCATAGATATTTCATGAAATTCCTATATCTCTAGAGAAGTACACTGTCTGTAGTACCACTTGATGGTCACTAGAGAGAATCTCTTTGAAAATATTATGGAAATAGATAGACATACCTGATCTTGTCTACTGCTGCAACTGTAGCTACATTACAGTAATAACGAAAGCAAGCACAGTTCTTTATCCCCTACCCATGTTAAATCACTGAGTGATTCATTTGTTGTCATTTTCTCACCTGCCTCTGAACTTAAAACTTTCCATTTCTATTTACAAAATAAACCTGCCCTGCACTCATCTGCTACGACTTAACTAGCAACCACAGTCATATACATTCCTTTTTGTTTTAATAGCTGAGTTTTTAATTTAGTTCACAGAAAACTTTCATGTGGCTTTACAATCTAACAAGCACTTCTATTTGAACAGAGCTTATTCAAATGGGAGCACTTGCTATGTTGAGCTTGTACAGTGGTGGCACTTTCTGGGAACTAAATTTTAAAATAAGCCATGTAAAAATATGAGTTGGACTTGTGGGCACTGAGGGGTACTAAGCAGCTTGGTTTTGTGTGGCTTTATAGTTTTAAAAAGGCAAAACATGTTTTTATGTTTGGGCAGGGGAGAAAAGTGACCACAGCAGGAGAAGCACTTGATGCTTCAGCAAAGCAAGAGGTTGAGGGAGAGCTATTGATTGTTTTTTCATTTGCTGCAGAAACAACCTGATTTTCCCATCTTTTGTGTGGGACCAAGAATAAGAGAGGTCAAAAGGAATAAAAGAATTCTGGACAGATGGGGCAGATTCTGCTAGAGGCAAATCAGTCCTACCAGTCTACTGTTTAACTCCCAGAGGTCCAAGGGACCCCTTGTGTGAGTGACCTTGAAGAGCCAGTATCACGAGGAGGAGGAAAGCATCTTTTGGGGCATCCACGGGAAGTTCTCAGTTCTGCAGGGGACTCTCTTTGGGCACAGTGAGGTGCTGTTTCCTTCTTAGGTTCAGCTAAAATAAGAACACTTGTTATGGGGTTACAGATGTATCAAGCGGTAGCCTAATCCCTTTCTAGGGTGAGGCTATGATGCTATCAGTGTCAAGTATTATATTCTAACTACTATTGATGTAACTAAACAAGTTCATAACTTTAGTAGGGTTTTATTGAGGTCTGTGTGTGCAGGCAAACTTAGTGTTTTACTGAAGGTGTGTAATCCCTATCTGGTTAGGGATTTCTTGTGGTCTGTACATAAAGGGTGAGCTTAGTGTTTTACTGAGGGTAGCAAAATCCCTATCTGGGGCACAGCCAAGTTTCAGGGCATAAGCTGAGACTAACAGTTGATAGGAACTAAGGCATTATATAAGAACATGGAGGTGGGACATTGCTAGGAAGTGGCTGGGGTACAAGGGGCTGGGGGCAGTTGTACCAGAGAGTGTTCTAGGTACACATCCTGTGCCTCAACTGTAGGAGCATTCAGGTGTTGAGAGCTGAACACAAGGCTGCAAGGGTGGAAATCTGCTAACCTGAAAAAAAGAGCCACACCAAGGTGACCTGGGGTGCTCTGTGACAAACAGTAATAAAGACAGAAAGTCACAGCACACGAGTCATTATCAGAGTGCGGTGACTTTCTGTCTTTTGTGAAAATCTGCTACTTGAGAGCCAAGACCAACAAACAACCTAAGGGACCACAGGCTCCAATGCTGCAGAGGGCCCAGAGACCAAACAGGTAAAAATAGACTGTATATGGGAGGAAGGAAGGGCTAGGGAATGGGATAACAAAGGTGGAAGTTGTGCCCTCCTCAAACAAGTACACACCCTTTCTAGAAGAGTCCCTGGGCCCCAGGAATCCCACTGGGAGGCGGTTGGGGCCACTTCACTAGCAGGTGGGACTCCATACACTGGAGATGAGCCAGGAAAGGATAAGAGACCCCATTGTTGGGGCAGATATGGGATAGTGGGTTGCACATCTGACATCAAGACTAAGGTCAAGTGTTTTCCTGTAGCAACTGGGCATATTCTCAGGAAGAAAGTGTTAGAAGTCGCTGGAGGGATTGATGGAGGCAGGAGATGACAGTGCATATAAGCATAAAAGATCTGGCAGCCAGGAGAACTACAGAGGAAGTAAATAAGATTTAGTGCACCCTCAGTAAGTTTCTGTGGGACAGAGCAGGAATGATGACCTTCTCTGCGGGCCTACCATTGTCATGCTATAAACATACGAATCAATGTAAAATAGATTAGTTTCAGTTCAGTTCAGTTATTTATTGTAAGCACATACGAGAACAAATTATTACATACACAAGAGTTTAAAGACAATACATATCAGTATTACACAGTATTTAAATACATTCTCATACTGCATCGGACAGATATACTTTATATTGCACCCTATCCCTCAATAGTCATCACAAAAGGAAAAACATTTTCATAAAATTTACACATTATCTTATATGCATAGTTTGCTAGGGCAAAGATTTGTGCTTCATTATTTTAATTAGTTTCAAATATTGCATTTCCTTTAGGAATATCTAGGCATCTATTAAAGACAGGATACATCATTTTTTCTCTTCATCTATCATTTTAGGACATTCCCACATTAGGTTGAGTGCAGTAAGTTTAGTATTCACATCAGATACATGATTCTTCTACAAATTGCACATTATTTGGTTTCCATGCATTCCCAAACTGTTCAAACTATAATTTTAATTTTCTGTGGGTGCTCTTTTGCATTTAAGGTATTTCTCCATGCCAAACATGACCTCTGTATGCTTTAGAATCTTATATCTAACAGAATCTCTAATATTGCCTAAATCTTCCTGAATAACATTATCAACAATTCTTTGTGTGGCTGTTCTAGTAAATACTACATGGTCCAGAGAAGGGTTTAATAAGGCATGAAATGATAACCCAACTCTATTCAATTCTTGATTTAGCTTAGCCAACCAACAGTGAGGTTCCATATTCAAGTTATTAAACATACCCCTTCTAGAAAGTGGCTAATAGACTACCTTCTGGAGCATTAAATAGCTTTTAGAGTAGGCGATAGCTCTTTGCAATATTTTAGCTTTATAGATAAAGTTCCAGTTTTCATCGAACTGCACTATTCATAATATATAAAGGAACACCTAGTAAGTTCTTCAAAAAATAGTCTGAGGTGATTTAAGATCTTTGATATTAGCATTGAGGCCCCATACCTCTGTGCCATAAAGTACTTTGGAATTAATTTTGGCATCGAAGCACCTATAAGATGCTACATATGAGTCTTTCACAAAAGATCTTGCGAATCTATTAATCCCTAACATGCTACTTTTAACATCAGCCTTCATTTTTGAAGTGTGGGACTTCCATTTTAGGTCCATTTTAAAGACAACTCCTAGATATTGAAATTCTTCAACCTCTGCTACATGAAAACCATTAATATACCATGGAACAAGCTTTTTCTTTTAGATCTAATGTAACTATCTTCGTTTTTCTGTAATTAAAGTTAGGTTCAACTCTAACAGACTATTCTTCACAGAGTTCAGGGCCCTTTTCAAGCCAAGAGGCATCTGTGCCAGTATCATAGCATCATCTGCATACATAAGAATTCTTACTGGGGTGTGGTCGATTTTGGGGCAAAAGTATTAATTTTGGAGATGTTTTCTACTATAGTTTTTATGTAGATATTAAAAGGGCAGGGCAAGCAGGCAACCCTGCTTAACCCTGCTTTTGCCATTATTTGTTCCATTAGTGACCCATTTTACCAACTCTGACCCTCAATACTGTGTCCGTATGTAACAGAATCAGCAGGTCTAATAGGTTTCTATCCAAACCTTTTAAACTTCATACATTCAAAGGTTCTCTTTTTACAGACTCAAATGCTGCCTTTATATCACAAAGGCAGCATATATCTTCTTTTCTTTTGTTTAATATATTTGTTCAGGATATAGTCCAGGACAAATATATGATCTATAGTAGATTTGCCCTTTGAAATCCTGCTTGGAAAGGAGATAGCTTGGATGGAAATACCAGATATACTAACAACCTATCTAATAAAATTTTAGAGAATAGCTAAGGCTTACATTTAGCAGAGTAATTGGGCTATAGTTTAAGGGAGTGTTAGTAGGGCCCTTCTTATGTAAAGGACAATTATTCCCGTGTTCCAGTGTTCTGAAATAATTTTCCTTTTGACAATAAGTTCGTACAATGGCAGAAATAGATCTGCCTACCACTCAGGGTCAACTTGGTAAATTTCTGCCTCATATTGTCCATCCCCTGTGCTTTACTGCATTTCTGAGCACAGATTGCACTAATAATTTCTTGTGTTGTGATCATTAAACATCTACCATTTATGTCCATAGTTACATCATATGGTATTATTTTTATTGTGCTATTAAATTGTAATAGCTTACTCCTGGTAGTTGAGCCACCAAATATCTTTCCAAAATATTGAAACCATTCCTCTCATGAAATAACAACATTTATGTTAAATCTGTTCTCACCCATTCCAAATGCAACTATGTTCCAAAACATTACTGTGTCCTTACTTTTAATTGCCTCCTGAAGATTATGCCATCTACTTTTGTGGTGCTCAGCTTTTTCTCCTTAATCATTGCCTTGTATTCACTTTTAAGGTGCTTCATTGAAATTCTGTCATCAATAAAATTGCATCTCCTGATACATCTTCCTATCTTTAAAATAAATGTTTTCACACATATACAATCCTTATCAAACCATTTTGCCTCTTGGCCCATATCCACTGTTTTAGTTCTCTGTTTCATATTGAGTTGCTTAGAAATCTCTTCTTCCATTTCTCTAAAATGTCCCCAAACATCACCCTGGACACTGTCATCTATATCTAATATACATCTATTTTAAAGACATTATTTTCTCTAACCTTAAAATTTCTGACACTGTATCCACCATGTGTTCTGATCATTTAAGTTTCCTAGAATTATGAATCATCATATTCTTATCAGCATCTGTTCTCCTTAAATAATCTACATCTATACAGATAGCCCATATTCCAGAGATAGAGATTTTAAGGGGTCTATGGTCACTATCCCATTGATCTAAAATTGTTAGCTGCCTGACATTTGCCATAGAGAATGCATCTACTATAAAGTAGTTAGTAACATGCCCTTCATTTTGATTGGAGAAAGTTATATTGCCTATCATTATCACCACAGCTTCTGCCATTTATTATTCTCAAATTAAGTGCATTCAGGCAGTCTAATAATTTTATTTCTTGCATGTTAGTTTTAGAATCCAATGAGGATCTTTACAGGAATGTCAAGTACATCATCAACATTCCAGTTATTACTTTTACACTCTGGCTGTGTTCCTGTTCTAGCATTAAGTCACCACCATTACTATTGTGGTCCCAGGGGATTGTACCTGCAGAGAGATTATTCTTTCTTACAGTTTTGGAGAAATTCAGTTATTGGAGGGGTGTTTTGTATGGGAGGTATATAAACATTGACTAGTATACAAGGTGGTGAGTTCTTTCTAGATATTTCCACACACAATAAATCATAGTTGCTGTTTTCAAAATACACTTGGCATTGATCTCCATATCTACTTTTATCATGGTGCATACACCTCCAGAAGTGTGCCCATAAATACTCAATTTCTTGGAGGAATATGCCAAGAATAGTAGCCTCTAACTGACAGATATCTGTGTTAGTTTCTCATGTTTCTTGGAGCATAACTATAGGATAAGTAGTCAGAAACTGTAAGCAACCAGTGTCCTTAAGTTGACTTTCAATGCCAGCAATATTCCAACTAAGACTGTCCAGATCTGTGAGGCAGTTTTGTAGAACTTATCAATATGTTAATTTCCTTCATCTGTATCTACGGATTGACTAGCAGTAAGCTGGCTATCCATGTTGAGTCTTGTGATTCTGAGTCAAGTTGTGAGTTACTAGTTGAGAGCTGGATCCATTTTTCCAAGCTGTCAAGTAACACACTTGTATTTATTCTGATACCTTTTGTAACCTACCCTTATACTTCTTCTACTTTCTTGATTCAAGATATTATCATCTACTTCTGATTTGTGGATTGTTTCTGCTGGCACCATATAATTGGTAATTCTTTGTTGTAACTTTCAACCACTCCATCTTTCCCTGTGTCCTTATCTATCATGTTTTTATTTTTGGTTTAGCTCTTCCACCCTTAGATCATCTTCTCAAATTATTGTTGTTTCTGCTTTAATTCCTAGTGTAACCAAATCATTTTACTGACAATAATTTTTGTCTAAAAGCAGCAGTTTTGTAACCAGACAAATCCAGCCCTTCTCCTTGCCTGCCTTCTATCTATAGGCAGAGATGATGTCCGTCCACATAAACCTTTGTCCCAGAACTCCCTTGCAAACATTGTAGACAGCCAACTCAAGTGTTATGGGGTTTCATTTCTAGCTTTAGGTAATTCCTTAAAAAATATTGTAGGTACTATCAGTCCTTTTCTATCAGTTGTTCTTTGTTAGGAACTGCCACAACCTCTGTATTCATAGGTTTCTTTAAAGTTATCATGTTCACATCCAGTATCAGTTTGAATAACTGGAATAACCTCTTCCATTTTGGTGATGAAACATCTTTCATTTGCCTCCTCTTCCAGTATTAATACATTCTTCTCTAGATCTCTATATTGATTATCAGTGGGTATTCCTCAGACTGTCCTTATTCCTTCCCCTTTTTAGATTCCTTTTTTTGTCTAATATTATTGTTCCTGTAGCCTTCTTACTCTTCTTTAGTTCATTTACCATATTCCGTATCTCCAGCTCTTCCTATTTCCTATTTCTATTGTAGTCTTTTTATTAAAGTAGGGATCTCTGCATCATCATTACTTTTGTTTGGAACTGTTTTATTTTCCCTTCACAGTCTTAATGTTATTACCATTTCTTTCCATTAATTAATTTATTTAGAGATGATGTTAAATTGATCAGGAGGTCATTATTAAGTAATATTCCATTGCAAATTGCTCTAAGTATTTCTATTATGGTACTTTCATCTTTATTAACTAGATCTTTACAGCTAAATTCTTTTCTTTCCTTTTATGATTTTTCCTTCCCTCTTTTTTTTTGTTTCATTTTCCCCTGAGCCGGCTGCATCACCAGTGATTTTAAGGGCACTGATTCTATTAGGCCTACCTTTTCCACTGAGGGCTGTAAGAGGTCTGTTTTAATCTTTATGTGTAAGGAGTTAGGAATGACTCAAATTCCTCTAAAAGGATATATTATGATTCAATATTGGGGAGTCTCTGGGTTCATCATTCTCATTATTATTTATGACTGAAATTTCGTTAATATCCAAGGATTCCTCCATTATTGTTTCTAGGGATACTTTTTCCTTCCTTTCTTTCACTCCCTTGTTCTCCTGACAACCATCCTGAATTAAATTTAATTTCCTGCAGAATTTTGTTGGGTAATATCACTGTCATTTTCTGAAATCCTTATTGTTCTCATTACTGGATGTTCATTAACCTCTGACAATACAAAGTCATTTCTACAGGTACCAATGGGAGATGAACTAAGAGTTGGCATTGTCATGCTTTGGGTTCTTGGAACATCACTTTTCTCAGCTAGTGTGGGCCTGGACCCAGAATATAACTTATCTTTTCCCCTTTTCCAAGATCAGCTACAGAATCAACCACTTTCCTTTCTTTTAACTGTAACTTTCTGTTTTGGTTCCATCTGTTTTCTTGGACTGGTGGTTAAAGACATTGGTTGCAAAGTTTCTGGCTGTTTGTCTAGTTTCCATTCTCCTTTCTAACAATAAAACTATATTAACAAATCAATAACAGATCACTAATAAAGGATCACTATGCAGAGTAACCTTGAACTCCTAAGTTAACAAAAATTGCTATGAAAATAAAACAGATAAAACAAAGTCTGTATCAAAAGTTAGTATATTGGTTTGCAATTCTTCTATATTTTTATGTCAACAGCATAATATAACTGTCCTTCTGCATGAACAACAGGTTTGTGCCAGAAGTTATTCGAAGTAATCACAAAGTCCCGACTTCTTTGTAATTCTTATAGAAAACAACGTAATAAAATGTAGATGTGGGTTTGATGTCCTTTCCACCTCTCACAAGAGGAGCCAGCAATGGCTTGTTGCAGCTTGCCATGGGTAAAGAGTTATGATGCAGAAGAGGTAAAGTCCTTGCAGCCATGTGATTTGTTTCCACTCTACTAAAAGTACAAAATAAAAATTGAGAGGACTTACAATTTTTTACTTCTGAACATCCTATTATATTATGCTCCTATTACACCACCCACAGCTATTTAATTTGGCAGAAAAAATATATATACATGTAATATACTTAAATTTATATCTGGGAGAGCACAAAAATAAAAATAACTAGCAAAATCTTTTCCCACCACAGTTTTATAACACAGTTTTACAATAAGAAAATATAAAAGAAAAACTACTTTATATATTCTTGCTTTAACTACTTTTGCAAGACAACTTTGTGGGAAGAAAAGGCAGCTTGCACTCAAACGCCAGGAAATGGACAAGGGCCATTTCTGCTAAGTAGATGTGACAACCAGCCAAAGGTCCAATGTACTCCTCCGGTCACAAAGTGCTTATTTTAGTACATTAACTCAGACACTAAAGAGCTAAAGAGCCTTCAAAACAAATGAGTTTGTTTAAATTAATGCTTTCAATGGCACTGCTACCTCATCCAAGCAAAAAGAAGTTTCTTCAAGGAAATTGCCAGTTGACTCTAAGAAGACTTCTGGCAGAAAACTTTCCTTGTCTCTCACCTCGAGTATCTGAAAGATAATGGTGAACTCTGAGGTGATACACACACATGCTGTTTTAAGCAGCTGTAACACGTGTCCTAATGGCACAAAAGATAAACTTTAACAAATAATCTTTAAAATTTGAAAGCTCCAGGAAAGGATTATAAAATAAGATTATCAGTGTGTATATCCTTGTTGTGGGTCTGCACCATCAATTTGCACCAAACCAGAAAGATTTTTTTTTTTTTTAAAGGGACCGGAACCCCAGGAACACAAAGGCCCTAAACTTTTAATCTATAAATGAACTGTAGGGTTAAAATTGAAATAATCTGTATATGCAGTATAAAAAGGTAAGACAAATGCTCAAATTTATCCACTCATTATGTATAAAAATGTGATAAAATGCAATGCAAGAGGAAAGGGATAATTGCACAGGGCATACAAATAGCATGCAACTAGCATGCATAAATAGGCGCAGAGCTTCCTAAACTTTAGAGTATGAGCAGATTTTGATCCAGTTTCCCCAAAGTCAAGGAAAACAGAATTTTGGGCATAGAATGGGCAAGCAGATACAAAATGTGATTGTCAAGGTGTAACAACAACTGAGCTCCTGCTGTCCTTATGTTCACTTAAACAAAAGTTTCATTTAAGAAAAGGGAAAAAAGGCTCCTGGTCTTCTGTTTTCTTTTGTGTCTGTTCCCTCTTCCAGCCTTCTCAACGATTCCACTCATCAGTTTGCTCAGATCTGGTCATTCAGGGTGTCCCAATCCCTGCATCCAAATCCACTCACAGATGTTCTTGGCTGAACACCCCCATGGGGTGGTTGCTCGTCTCTCCTTCAGGCAGGACTCCCCACCACCAGGATTCTGTGGCCTGCTGGAAAGAAAAACAGAAGCAAAAACAACTGGGACAATTCTATAGCACAAGGTTGACTGGAAAAGAGCTGGAACTTGGTTAAAAATTATAGGCAATGGTGGTATACCTTTCACAAACCAGATAAAAGGGTTTCTAACTCTCTGCTTGTTCAGTTCTAAATCAGCATGCAGCTGCTCTCTCTCTTGTCTCTGTTGTAATGTTTTGATTTGTGTGTGTAATCCTGGTGTGGAATCAATGTAAAATAGATTAGTTCAATGCACTGTTAAAGGGCTGATATAAAGTGGAGGGTTTTCAGTTCTTTGGAGATTAGAGCCACACATATGAGTGGCTACAGGCTGTTCAAGTAATGAACTGAGCCCCAGTGAGGAGGGCCACAGAGTTCTGGTGCATGGGTTCACAAAACATATAGAAAAGCCTTTAAACTACAAAAGGGGAGGCAGTGCAGTTGAGGACAGACACATCGATACAACCAAGGGAGTACTGAGGGTCTCCACCAGCAGTAGAGCAGGAAGGAAGGGAGGAGGGCAGGTCAGATAGGGAAAGGAGGTAGGGATACTGTAGTGGAGTCACTGTATAAGAAATTGCAGGCATACTGATAAAGCAGTGATTTATTTATTGATTGATTTATTTAGTTGTTGTTTACAAGAAAATCAGGGCTAGGATGGTGGTAAGGAGGAAGAGGCCAATATAGGTGGGCCTTGGAAAAAGGCAGGGACAAAGAGAAGTACAGGAGGAACTGCAGTGGAGAAGTGCAAAAGCACAGTAAAAGGAAATGGTCAATAGGGAGGAAGCAGGAGTATGACGAGTGATGTCTGTTAATGTCAGGAGCAGGAAGACAAGAGCTGTGACCTTCAGTCAATAATTGTTGATGCTAGGGCTGGAAGAATATCTTATTTGAGTATCTGGACTGAATATTGTATTTTGACCCCAACTATTTGAGTATTAGTGATTTGTATTCATTAATCCTATGCATGTAAATAAAGAAGATAAAGAAACAGCCCACCTCCTCCCCAGACTAGTCCTTAAATACACAACCCCATCCTCCCACCCTCTTCTACAATCCTATCCTAATTCCACAACATATAAAATTTCATATTTAGTGGAACATTAAAAAAACTCCCACAATGGATAATCAGTACAACCTGCCGCCTCAATGGCTGGCCACAGTTTTAATCAATATTCCCCACCCCACCAAGCAACACCCTTCTGCTACAGTAGTAGCACCAAATTAGTCAAGGGATTTTTAAGATTTTTAAAATCTCTATTGAGAATTGTGAAATCTTTAGTTAGGGATTTTGTTTTGTTTGTTAGTGTATTCACTGCTACCCAAAAGGGTTGTCTCATCTGATAATGTAGTTGAAAATCGACCACATGGCACTTAAGTACTGTAATAGAACTGGCCTCTTTCTGTAGGTATAACAAAAATAATTTTAGAGGATTTTTCCTAAAAATTGTGAAGGATAAAATAGGAATTTCACAAAATTGTTTGACAAATTTGGCACTACTACTGTACCCTCCTCTCCCCAGCACCCAATTTTTCCTTAGAATAGTGTGGTTAGTGCTGATGGAGGTAACCAACACAACCTGCCCTCCTTCACCGCCAGCTGCCTTTTACTAAATATACCTGTAGGGTGAGTGGTGTGGACTTTAAAGCCTCCATCTTTCAATCTAGGGCCTGTATCATGTAAAGAGGGAGGTAAGCATTGGGTATCCTGGAGATGAAGGATTCACTGCTAGCAGTCACTGATTTGGGGTTTTGAGCCCACATTTATGGCACCTCCATTCCACACTGTTGTTTTGTGACTCTACCATCGTGAGGCTCATTCCAAACTGCAGCTATCAACTCCCAGTTACTGTTTCAGCCAGGGAATAGGAAAAGAGCTTGCAAGTTCAGAATTTAGGTTATTTTAATCAAAAATGCAGTTTACTCAGACAGAGCACATCCACCATGCATCTGAATAGCTTGACAGTCAGGCAATGCCTTTGGAAATAAGATGTTGCATCACAGCTGCTATCTTTTCCATGTTAATTGTAAAACAAGTCATTTTAGGAAAAGTGATAAACCACAGTCAAACACCATGGTTGGATGTGCTTTTTATTACCATATTTAAACCATGAGATTTAAAACCATAATTAACAACATTCAGGTGAGGAAAAGTAGTATTCAAGAATCTGATAAACACTTAACAGGTGATCATATAGTATATCACAAATGTGAATAAACTCTACTGGTTCATATCTTTTGCAAAGAAATTATAAACATTAAAGGACCTTCATGCTGTTAATCGATGTTCATGAAAATCTGCTGTAGAAAAATATATAGCTAATACATGGAAAGCATGCATGTACATACACAATATAGCTAGCACATGGAAAACATACATGTACATACACATACACATACAAACAGACACATGTAATGCCTCTCCATAAGAGTCATCCCAAGGACAACCTAGGGAATTACAGACCTGCCAGTCTTACCTCAATTGTATGCAAGCTCATGGAACCATTCTTAAGGAAACATTGGTAAAGTACTTGGATGAGCATGGTCTTCAGGATGTGAGGCAGCACAGTTTTATGGGAGGGTGGTCGTATTAATCTAATCTGACTGACCTCTTTGACTGGGTCACTAAAAAGTGGACAGCGGCTAAGCGGTGGCCATCATTTACCTGGACTTCAGCAAGGCCTTTAACTCTATAACCCACAAGAGGTTGATTGGGAAGTTGGTGGATCTCAGGGTTGAAGAGAAGTCGACCAGATGGATGGAGAACTGAGCTATCTAGCACCAGGAAGGTCACCAGTAGGAATCCACAGGGCATAATGCTTGAACTGGTGCTGTTCAATGTCTTCATTAATGATACTGGGGATGGCATTAAGGGCCAACTTTGTCTATTAGCTGATGACACCAAGTCTTTGGAAGCTTGGACACAGCAGAAGGAATAGAAGACCTACAGGAGGATTTGAAGAAAATGGAGAGGTGGTCCAGGATTTGGCAGCTTGGTTTCAATGCAAAGAAATGCAATGCTATACATTGGAGCCAAGAACCCCAGGACTAGTACAGTCGGGGATGAGGGCAAGTATCTGCATCGAAAAGGACAGAAATCTGGAAGAGAT
Organism: Neoceratodus forsteri; assembly: GCA_016271365.2. Classification (NCBI taxonomy): domain Eukaryota; kingdom Metazoa; phylum Chordata; order Ceratodontiformes; family Ceratodontidae; genus Neoceratodus; species Neoceratodus forsteri. The sequence continues at coordinate 1,530,020,209 of CM028131.1, forward strand.
GATCACTAATGACTGGAAGCACTCCACACAGTGTAGGAAAGCAAAAGCAAAGGCAAATAAAATGTTAGGCTGCATTGCCAAAGGGATCAGCAGCAAGTGAAAGAGGGTAATAATTGTCCTTGCACAGTTCTTTAGTGAGGCAGCTACTGGAGTACAGTGTACAGCACTGCTGCCCATACTGTAAGAGGACATTAACCTGCAGGAGATGGTCCAAAGGAAGGCAACAGAGATGATCATGGGTCAGCAGGGTAGAACATATTAGGAGAGATTGGAGGCCCTGAACATGTACTCCGTGGGGAAGGGACATTATTGAGACTTTCAAGTATTTGAAAGGTATAAATAGAACAGATAAGGAAGATCTCTTCAAGCTTAGTAGAAACTGAAACATGAAGGAACACAGTCTCAAGTTAGAGGAGGAGGTTTATAAGAGAGGCTGGGAGGCACTTTTCACTGAGATGGCGGTGGTGGGTTGGAATATGCTTCCAGAAGAGGTGGTTTCATTGAAGATGGTGGGCAGCTTCAAGAGAGGATGGGATAGAGTTAAGGGAAAATAGAGGTCAGGGAGGGCAGCCAGAGGGAAGAACAGATTGGGGAGGTGGGCAGGGTCAGTAGCTTAAGATGAAGATCCTGAAATATCAGCAGACTTGATAAACCAAATGGCCTTCTTCTGATGGCTTTTCATATGTTCATCTACATTCTTTATATTTCTGTTGATATGTGTTTGGATTTCTCACCCGCTACCTCTTACATCACCTTTTCCTTTAATATATATTTCACCTGAGACGTACTGTAAATAATTTTATAAATGGATCTGTAAACACGCATCTTGTAATGCCCAACTTTATAGTTTTGTAAAGTTTAAAACTTCTATGCATTCCCCACAAAAGAATGAACTCTTAGATTATGTTCAGCTCTTCCATATGTTGCATCAAGCTGTTGCCAGTACTGAGAAACTTCATTTGGTTGCAAGTCTTAGTGTGCATCATTCCCTCAGAATTAACTGTTGAAATGCTGCAGCATAGCTGCCAGAACTATCTTAGATGAAATTAAAGCAAATTAGTTATAAGTCCAAATTTGTATAATTTTCATTTAAATCATATAGCTAATCATAATCAATCCAGACCTACATCTTGGCAGTCTGAACATTCATTCCAGACTAGTTTAAATTCCACTGTTTGGAAACATGTTGGTCAAGATTTGCAGGGCTCCAACATAGACACAGACATTAGATCCACCCAAGTCAGCATCAGAAATAATCCACTGCTTTTGCCTATAGCCATTTTCACATGCTGTTTACAGTTTATAACAGCTGTGATTAGCAGTAGCTTGCATTAAAATAATATGTGCATGGTTATTTTGCCTCAGTTGCCAGCACTTTGGATGCAACTGTATCCACTCAGCTGTTATTGTAGACTAGGTAATGTATATAGTTGAACAGCGTAACCTGAAGGCTGCTCTGATGATAGAGTGGGTAGATTTGTGATGGATACACTTTAAAAACCCTGACCCTTGAATGTAATACCCTCATAATTCATCTTCAATCCCATACAGTTTGTTTCTGTTTAAAATAATAAAATATGCAGTATATAGATTAGATGTCTAATCACAGTACCAATTTTGGGGTTAACTTTTTGTGCTTACTGGACTTTTTATTTTGTGCAAGCCACGCACAATGGCACAAGCAATGCGGTGTGGTGGGGCTTTTACCATTCTGGGCAAGGATATGCCATTGTCAGCAGGATCTATATTTTCTTTGAGATTATTAAGCAACCCAGTAGCCTGTGAGAAGTCAGAAAAGGCTCATGAATATTTTAATTACATATATTGCTTACATGGCCCCTCAAAGTGACATGAATTATGGGTAGGGATGTAAATTTGTCTGGCAGTCATACATGTCTTGAATTCCATGACGTTTGGTTTTAGTCAGGACTTCACGACTTTCACTATTGTCATCAAAATGTAGCAATGATGACAGCCAGGAATATTACTAATGATTCCATGAACAACCAATGAATTATTAAAACCTCATCCATGACAAACTTACATCCTTAATCATGGGGTCTTTGGCATAAATCTGTAATTTTGCTGCAGTAGCCAAATCACTTATTTGGAAGAAAATGGAATATAAAAATAATTCTGAAAATATTCTGGTAGTTAATTAGCTATCCCTGGCTCAAGTGACAGAAATAATAAATCAATTATTGGGCCCTTATAAAATATTTTTTCTCACAGGTCCATCATGGTTTGTTTGCAAACCAGGCTACCTGTGCTGTCTGGGCAGGATACTATTCAGCTTGGGATGCTAAGTTTGATTAAATACAGGTACAGTACTGATTTATCTAGTACTCCTGAAAAATGAGTCTTTCAATTACAAGTACATTATTATTTGTAATGTCTAGTGTCTATGATCTGATGGTATAAAGTGATTACAATAGCCAGCAGTTTAATGTGAGATATAGATATGAATAGAGACACAGACATAGACATAGATATTGATATAGATATAGCTATAGATATAGAATTACATGGATGGGATTTCTGTCTATTGAAAATCCAACATGAATTTCCTAATGTATCCTCCAATCAAAGTCATGTATCATGGCAAATAAAGTCATATACCATGGCCATGGTATATCATTTTAATTACCATGATACATGGCTTGACCCTGCAACTCCAATCTTCCTCCTGCTACTCTCCCAACAATAACCCTCACCCATCTCGAACAATCCCTCCTCCTACATATAACACAGCCATATCCCTTGACACAGTAGTTTTCAGTACTCCCCACTCCTGAATCCTGAGTGGTGCTGCTGTCTCCAAGCTTCTCTGGACTGCCACTCACTGTACACTGCCAAACTGATGTCCCAGACTACCAAACTGCAGCTCCAGACTGCAGAAGCACTGCATCTAACAACCATAAATTCTGCGGACTGCCACTCTACAATGCACTCAGCACATTGCTCAGTCATCCTGAAGAATTTTCAAGGACTGAGCACTGCAGCCATGCCTCCATTTATAGAACCCCCACACTATGAAATCCAAATGGGACAAACGATGTCCCTATTTGTGAGCTGCCACTACACTCACGGAAAAGCAGGAGGAACAAAACAAAGCAAGGCAAGCCCTGAAATGATCACAAATGCAATCTAAACAAAAGATAATAGCCATCTAATGTATTATATAAAACAAACGCTTGGAAAGTGTAGTATATGAGGGTATGATGCCATCTTGGGACCATTAACTCAATAAACCTACTCACTCACTCATCAAGCTCGTGGGTTAATGGCTAACTAGCACCCTTGATGGCATTCTATCCTCATATACTATGCTTAACTAGCATATATTATATATATACAACACATATATACATACACAGTTTAAGACAGTGGGAATGGGCCAGTCAGCATAACCATGTTATAGTTAGATTATCCAAGTCAATACCATATGTTAAACCTAAGAGCTTTTTGAAGCTAACCTGTGAACAACTTTTATTATTTAATATCTTTGAGAATACAGAAAATATTATGAGCATATACTATGCAGAACAGAGAAAATAAAGCAGCAAGGTGCTACAATGAATTAGGATTAATTGTATGTATTGTGTATATATATATATATATATATATATATATATACACACCTCCTATTTTGGCCTGGTTTTTCCAGGAGCTAGCAGGCAGATCTCTGCCCCCTCAGGGGAGATCACATCTGTCCCTGCTGGTGTCCCCATCACCGGGAACACCACTGGGACATCATAGACCCTGCCAACTCCATTTTTCTTTCCTGCCTGTGCCACGTCCACACGTATGCATGTGGAGGCACGTGCACATCATGAGACCACAGCACTCTCCCTATTCGTGCTACCACCCATATACACTACTCCAAGCCTCCACCTGGGAGCAGTGGTACTACGAGTGACAGGATCACTCCCCAGGAGAAGAGAGCTGCCTTTGGCTGCTCAATCCTGCTCCCTACCTCCCCCTAGTCAACCACAGATAACTCAGGCTTTTTCCTGAACCTGGGTCACTGGTGTAGCATGAGTGTGGCATCCTGTACCTCAATCCTCAGCACAACCGGTTTTGCTCATCGTATATATTTTAATTGATTTCTTTTGTGCATATTTTCTATGTAATATCCTTGTGAATAAATTCACATTTATGGACATGTACTCCAGAAAAAAGAGATGATTTGATACCTTTTATTGGACCAACATAGATGTTACAAAAGAAAATAAATGCTTGAGCTTTCAGATTAAATAGAATCCTTCATCAGAAAAATAATAGTTGGTTTGGAAGCATACACTTTCTTAAAGTCAAGATCATACATTAAAAAACAGAGAAAAAGTGTTAAAATCCCATTGATTTAAACTGGTTTTAAAAAACAGCACAGATCCATATAAAGAACAGAGTTCTACTAGCCCAGTAGCACTGAGGGTTGAGCGCTGAACGCCCACATCTTCGTGCCATGCCAGCAACCCTCATTCGGGAATGAAAGGGGCCACTGGGGTCAGCAGGGAGCAGATGAATTTAGCATCTGAAGGACTGCCTCCTCTCCGGAGAGAGGAGTGACTGCAGTGGTGCACATCTGACCTTGCGGAGGCTGGGGCTGAGCAGCATGCTGACAAAAGATTGTGGGAGGGAGCACAGCAGATGCTTGGCATGTGCGCACACAATAGCATGCATGAGCACACCACAGGCATCATTGCATGCCGTACTCGCATGGGAGTAAATTCAAGAAAAAGACCCTGGTGGCTGGTCTTTGCAGCTTGATGGCTGTCCACGCTCTCCATCTCTGGAGGTGACACCCCTGAACTGAATTGGGAATTGCAAGTGAGCAGGAGGCTCCCACTGCCCCACCATGGGGGTAAGCTGTGGGAGTTTCAGGGTGAGGGCCTGAAGGAGCGGAGCATCGGGATGGTGGCCAGGCAAGGAGCGCAAAGGCCAGGGTGAAAACAGATAGCAAAAATAAAAGAACAGAGTTCCATCACAAGAAAGGTATGTCAAGGTCAAATGTCACAGAATAGATAAGCTTCTTCCCTGAGAACAGCCATAACACATACTTTATTTATTTAAAGTCTCGGATTACAAGTACCTACTGTACGAGTCTAAAGACTCTTTTACACAGGTTCCATGTCAGTTCAACCAAAAACATAATACAAACACCTTAAATATACAAACAAACTGTAAACACAAAGGATGTATTGAAGTTTCAAAGACTGTTAACTGGAATACAGTCAAACCGGTGAAAAGCAAAACAATAAACATCAACCTACATCAGTGGTGTAGAGTGATGTGAGTCATAACAAGGACTACAGTCAGGAGGCAGCCACTAATGACTTTGTCGGTTAGGGTGACAGTTAGTCTAAGACAGACTTTGTCCGTGAGGGGGTGTGGATGTGAGAGGAAGCTCTGGTGAGGAGGGGGAGTGGGAGGTTATCTGGGGACTATGGGGAGAGTCACATTGGCTGTGCACAACAAGGTGCAATCTCAGGAGGTGCTGAAAGGGACCCAGTGTTGGTGTGTCAAGGGTACCAGTTGGAAACCCATTTAGCCAACTGAGAACCCTATAAGGAAAGCCCATTGAGCCTGAGCTGTTCGACAAAAGGGATTGGAAGGCATGACTTGATACATTCCTGGTGGTATAAGGGTTAGGAGCACAGGTAAGTAAGAGCTGGGAGTTTGGGAAGGGTAAGGTCTAAGCTAATTTTCTTCCTGTATAAGCAGGTGTGGTACCTAGTCCTGTCACTATGGTTGAACCAGTTTGTCATGGAGTATAAGTCACATGTATGCTTCCTGCTTTGAGTGCCTGAGACCAGACAGCAGGCTTTGTTTAGGGCTAGATGAATTCCATTTAACACTGTTTCAGTGGCAGCACCATAAATGATGAGACCATAATCAACAGCTGAGAGAATGGAACTTGTGACCGCTGCTTTGAGGGCCTCTTGCAGCATACAGTGTTGATGCCTATAAAGAACCCCCATCCTACAGTTGATCATTTTGGAGACCATATTAATGTGTTCTGAAAAAGACAGGGCACTGTTGAGGGTGATCCCAAAGTACTAAAAGTCCGAACTTGCTCTAGAGGTGTGGAGACTGTTCCTAATGTTGAGTGAAGCTGATTTATATCTGTTATGAGGGTTTGTGAAGAGCATGGTCTTCATCTTTTATAATTCATGGCCAATTTATGTTGCATGGCCAATCTTCAACTGCTGAGAATTTATCTTAGAGAATAAGGTTAATGCCTGGGGGTCTGGGTGACTAGTGAACACCACTGCATCATCTGCATAAAGGAGAAGGTTACCTGGGCATCAAGAGGTAGAAGCTGAGGAAGAAGCTAAACAATAAAGGGCCCAGAATAGATCCTTGTGGAATCCCTGACGGACTGGCTTACTGGAGGACAATTTATCACCAATTTTACCTGCTGGGATCGAACTTTTAAGGTAATTTTTAACCAGCTCAAAGCCCAGGAGAGCACCAATAGTAACGAGGGAGTCAAGCTTAAAGGAGCGTACTGCATCAAAAGCCTTAGCAAGGTCAATGTACACTGATCCCACTAAGTGCTTTTGATCGAGGCATTGTGGATAAAGGAGGTATAGTGAAGGAGAGCAGATGTGGAGCTATGATTTTCCTGACCCTGTGCTGTTCAGGGCATTGAATATTGTACTTTGCTAGCAACTCTGTTAGCTGGTCAGCAACTATCCTTTCCAGTGCTTTTGAGAGAGTGGGAGGATGGAGATAGGGCGGTAATTACAGTGTTGAGCTTGGTCACGCTCTTATGAACCGGGGTCACTATTGTGGCTCTTCAAAGAGAGGGACTTGCCCGAGGCAGAGTGATTTGTTTAAGATTATGGTGAGTGCCAGGAAGACCGCATCCAATGTCATGCAAAGCAGCTTCAGATCAAACGACTCACTGCTGTAGAGTGATTTACCTAGGACCTTAGACAGGTATTTCTTGGCGCCCTGAGGGATATTGTTTTAAGATAGAATGGGGGTGAGCTGAGTATGTCTGCATTGGGAGGCCAGCTAGGGGTTAAAAGAAGTTGGGAGTAGTACTCACTTAAATCAGTAAATGCATCGTTGAATGTGTTAGCTATGATCAGGGGATCCTGGGTGATAGTACCATCTACATACAGCATGGAGGGTGGGGATTTACTGGGTTTTCCATTGAGTTCTTTTAAGTTGTCCCAGACTTTCTACTGTCACACCCAGGAGTTAGAGAGTACTTCCTTGTAATACTATCTTTGGCTTGCCTAATGGCCAAGGTACAGGAGTTTCTGGCTTTCTTGTAATTTTGCCAATGCATAGGGTTGCCTGTGGCCTGTGCTTTTGCCATAGGTGGTCCCTGTCAGCCATCAGGGTGAGAAGGAAGGAGTGATCCATGGGTTATTAGTTGCTTTTTCCTAGGGGCATAAATACCACAGGCAGCATTGAACTTGTTTATAAAGTAGTTCAGGGCATGGTCAACCGGGCACAGAGTCCAGCATAGATCAGTCCTGGCTGTTGAGATGCACTATAAACTGGTTTAGTTGGCCCCTCTTGAGAATGTGGTGAATGGGCATTTTGCTTAGAGCTTGAGAGATTTAGTGGACCATAGGCAGGTGATGGGGAGTGGTCACTAAGAGAGTCAGCAAGAACCTTGACATAGTTAATTTTGTCAGGTCTGTTAGTGAAAATGAGATTGAGCAGGTGGAAGTACCAACCTGGTGATACCGTCTGGTGGGAGAGGTCACTACCTGGGTCAAGTAAACCACAGTGGTTGCATCTCTGTAGATGTTAGAGTTGGGTGCCAGCAAGTTAGCACTGAAGTCTCCTAGAAGCACAATGTCAGTCAAGGGGGAGGTGGAGAGATGATTGATAAGTGCATTGAAGCCTTTGGAGTGGTCATGTGGTGGAACATAGCAGATGACAGTGGTAAGGGTTTTACCATTTTGCCCATGGAGCAGCTTAACTGCTAAAAGCTTGGGAGGGGCTCACAGTGACTATTGTAGGAATTGAGTGCCCTGGAGGTGGGCCTTTATGTATATAGCACAACCACCACCCCTCTTCCCAATCCTGTCAAGTCTGAAGAAGGAGAGCCATCTAGTTAGACAGCACTATCAGGCACCTTGGAGGACAGCCAAGTCTCAGTCACTGTTAAGATTTCAGGTTTGTGTTGGAATACCCATACCTGGAGGAGATCGATTTTTTTTGCTGTAAGCTCCTTATGTTTATAGATACAATTTTAAGACCTACATGGCTGTTATTGTTGGGCTGGGAGTGCTACAGAGGCCCAGGTTTGGGTGAATGTTTCTGGATAGCAGTAGTAAAACCAGGAAATTCCATAGGAAGAGGAATTTAAGAGCCTTAAGAAGGCTAACGGGTTTATGGTTTACAGGTTTGCAATTAATGGTGATGATGGGTGGATAGGAGAGGTCGGGCAGCACAAGGAAGAAGAGGAGGTAGGGGTGCCTGAGGAGGTTTGTGGGGAATAGTTGGGGAATATTGGTGGCCTTGGGGAGGCAGTAAGATTCTGTGGCCCCAGAATACCCCGTATGGGAGGAAGTTGGTGGGTAAGGTCAGAAGGATTTGCACTGAGGTGCAGGGCTCACCCACGCCAAGAAGAACTAGTGTTAGGAGAGCCTAGGAAAACCCATTCTTAGAATGAGTTATCAAATAGTATAAGTGAGTAGCTTATGTGAATTTAGCCCAGAAGCAGGGATCTAGTCACAGGAGGAGGAATTGCACTCTAATTCAATGGGGACATTTCCCTTTAAGAGATAGAAACAAGGTGACAGGAGGCCAGTTCTGATATTGGAGAGAGTGGATCCAGATTGGAGGGGGTGGCACTCTTGTCTGAACCAAGAGTATTTAATAAGGGAGGAGGAGGGGAGGTGGGTAGGCCGACAATTCCAGTGAAAAGGGAGCTGAAAAGGAGCTTCAGTTGCCAGAGAGCTACAAGTCAATTAACTGAGCAGCTTCTCTTGAAAGGCAAAAACTGGCTGAAAATTCGTTCCTTTTACTACTGTGGTGGAGCCAACAAACTGTCTGTGAGCTAACAGGAGTATTGTATGTACAAAAGGAGAAATGTCATGTTTTCTGTCCGTGGAACTGACTGAATGTGTAAATAGTCTCCTTCACCTTACCCTCCTCCAAGAAATGTTTTCCGCCTCAAATAAATATGCTTTCATGTAAGTCAATGGTTGCAGGGTACTATTTTCTTTCTTAAATGGGTGGTACAAGAACTGGAACCTGAGTAGTGGGAGGCAGCATTGTTTTTGGGGAGAAGTAAGGTCCACCCACCTCCACCAAAGAATCTCCAAAAGGTCCATCCCACCTTTTTTTTTTATTCATGTGGGAGGGCATGAGGTGGATCTATCATGCTGAAAGAAGACTCACCAGTTTGGGATATGGACCAAGGAACAACAAGTCTGTGGAGTCCCTGCATTTTGTTAAGGACTAGGAGAACAGAAGTTACTTAAAATGCCTTCAAACTAGCTTAAAAACCCTTGGAAGAAATGATTATCGAGTCACCTGGTGTCTCAAAAGGAAAGACTAAGAAGTGTCTAACAAGCATTTGTCAATGCCGAATGTTGCTTGCTTGTATGTCCTGTTTAGGTATTTGGATGTCATTGAGTGCAAATATTAAAATTATAAACTTACGATGTGCGTAGGAACTGCACAAGCACGTAGAAACAGTCATTTTAGGAATTTTTCACCAAATTTTCAACATACCCATTTTAAGACCTCTGCTCATGAACAGGTTCACTGTGATTTTCTTAATGTGTCCCATACATTGATTTAGACACCGATCGCGCCATTGTGCGCTACATGCGGAAACATGTTTTGGGCAAGATGTGAAAAATGACAGCTGTACTGCTCATAAGGAGGTGTGGTAAAATAGCAATGTTGAAAATCTGGAATGAAAATATTGAAAATTTGCAAACCCTACGAGTGTGCATAGGAACTGCGAACGTACGCTCATAAAGCAGTCATTTTTAGAATTTTTTCTCCAAATTTTCAACATAGCCATTTAAGACCTCTGCTCATGAACAGTGTCACTGTGATTTTCTTAATGTGTCCCACACATTGATTTCATCACCGACTGCACCATTGTGTGCTACATGTGCGGAAACACATTTTGGGCAGGATGTGAAAAGTGACAGCTGTACTGTTCATAAGGAGGAGTGGTAAAATGGCAATGTTGAAAATCTGGAGTGAAAATATTGAAATTTGTGAACTTACGGTGCGTGAGGAACTGCAATGTACGCTCAGAAACAGTCATTTTAGGATTTTTTCACCAAATTTTCAACATAGGCTTTTTGAGAGCCCACCTTATGAACACTGGCACTGTCATTTCATTAATCTGTCCCAAAAGGTGATTTCACGCAGTTACCGTGGAAATCACCCTTCAGCCCGATTAACGCCATGACAGTGCAGGAATTCATGAGGAGGAGTCCCAAAACCCCATGTTGAAAATTTGGGCCCAAAATTCCCAAAATGCCTGACAAATGCAACAAAGTTGAAAAACCCATTTATTCAATTATACAGCTTACCGGCATTTCTCAGTTCACGGTCTGCTTTGAAGAGTGCAGACATGTTCCCGTCCACCGATGATCATTGCGCAAGCTCCGGAGGTAGTATGGGGTGAGGGGTGTGGGAGGCAGGGTGTGCAGTGGGTGGGTGTGGGTTTTGGGGGAGCAGGGAGACAGCGAGGAACATTTTCTTGGTTACAGTTTTTTTTTAATTCAGATAATGCAGGACATTTGCTACACTGGGTGGGCTCCCAGCATGGCAGCTGGAAGGGCTGTTTGGGGGCTGGAGCTGAAGAGGATTGGGCACCCCCATCTGCTATAACAAGATTTTCCACACTGGGGTGGGCTCCCAGCATGGCACCTGGACAGCTTTTGTAAGGGAGGTGTGGAGCCAACGGGGATTGGGCACCCGTTAGCCATACAGTGTGTGGGTGGGGGAGGAGCGCATCAGCAAGCAATATGCATGCTTGCATGTGTGTGTGTGTGGGGGAGAGCTCTGCTCACTGAAGCGGAGCTCTCCCTTTCAAATGTATGCCACTGCATTTTCGACTGCTGTCATAGACAGCTGCAGTAGTCATTGGAGAACTGCGGCCACACCTGCAAACTCACTGACTGAATTGAAGACGGGTGCCACACCTCCGAAAACTCGGATGATGGCATTATGTTTCTTGCACATGCATGCAAGCAACATGAAAACTAAGGAAAATAGACAGCTTTCAGGTATTTCTCAACATTTATATACTAAAAACAAAGTTCAGCTTTTGGGATTTACAGTATTTGTTTACCATATTCTATCTATCTATATATCTATATAGTTTGTCTTTTTAGTAGTTTCAAAACCTTGAAAGCATTGGTGTTAGTAATGCATTTAGAAATACATTTTTAATTGTCTTTACAGATAAATCATGCATGTTCATGTGAGGCACATTTTGGGGGATTGGGTTCAAATTATTTTAATCATGGGCACAGTACTTGGTAAACAGTCTGTGATGAAGTGTATTTTCTTTTCAGTTTGAGAAGTGGAGTTGACTTGCACAAATGGATAGTACAGACATCATAGAAAGCTATTAGAAGTAGAATGGGTTAAACACTTCCTGGAATTTTCTGCATAACAAGTTCCCTAGGCACCTCACAGCATTTGACACCACCATCCTAAGAGCAATCAGTGTGTTACTTTGCAGGACATTGCATAGCAAGAGACCCATTCTTGCCTTTTCCAAATAATATACCAACTTCATTCTCAGGCAGGCAGTTCTGGGTTACTGTTTATATTCTACTGAATCTTCTTGAAGGAAAACTGCATGTTAAAATCTGGAATATATGTATTACTACCAGTTTTGAGTTCTTACTTCAATCCAGTGTTTTGTTTCTGCCTAGGCTGTGAGAAATATTTTTCTAATTTTCCTGGGTGTTTTATGATGTCTGGGGCTGTCATTCAAGTTTGTTTTATTGCATCTTCTCCAAGTTAGTCTTCACAGAGAACCCTTTGGTTTGATGTCTAATAGCCCTACAGCAGGCCAGTGTCTTGTTACAGTGTCTTGCTTAGCCACAGCAGTGAAGAACACCGATTCACAGTGCTATACAATGTACTATAGAAAGTTACATGTTTAAACATATGTACACACACACACACACACACACACACACACACACACACACACACACACACACACACACACACACACACAAGCAGAACACAGCTGGACAAGGTACCAGTATTTAGGAAACTTGTCATACTTACCCAGAGTCTAGCAATGTGAATCCTGGCTGTGACTATAGGTGTTTACACCTGAATGATAACAACCACATTTGCTTCACTTGCAGATAGGTAGGCATTTGTGTCTAATTTCTGTTTGACTTATTGTAGGTTACACATAGAATCTGAAAATTCATAACATTCTGTAATGTGATTCAATGAACTAATAAATGGGGATTTTGGTTTATTTTACAAATTCATTTTTCCTGACCATGGATATACTAAAACAAAAATTTCTCAACAAAATGTTTTTAAATAAAGAGTTTAACTCACAGCAGCAGAAGAAGCATGTTGGCATTAAAAGCTTAGTGACATGGATGTAGAGGCACCAGTATTTAAGCATGACATTGGTAGAGGATTAATTGTTACTGGGGGTGAGGGAGGAGTGAGTCTTGATATTTGTAACATAATGGTTTTCTGAAACTTCAACCTTCAATGGGTTAGACTCTGCAGCCATCTGTACAGTATATCACTAAGCCATATGCAGTGTGATATGGGTAAAACCCAGATCACCAGAACAGGACCAGTGCTGTAAAATCTGCAATGGGCACAGCTTGTGCAAATATTGCTGATCCAGTGGATCAAATAAATACGTGCAAATAAATAAATAAATACTTGGTTTCACCTCGTGCTTCAACCCACCCCAGGAGTCACGTTATTACTTGATAACACACACCCTGTCATGCCTTATTGCTTAAATATGCCCTTTCTCAATGTACTATACTTTGATTCAGTTAGTATGCAACAGCCTTCATGTGAACACTCTGGACTTCTCTTTGACTCCTGATGTCTATTTGCTTTAGCTATTGTATATTGTTTGAACTGCTTTGGTCTTCTTGATGTGGTGCCTGTGTGCCTAAACTATGTAATCTGTTCATCTACTGCTACCCATGTATCTCCAATGAATGACTGTTATAACTGTCTGCTCTCCAAGCCATTGTTTTGGACTTAACTGTGCTGTCTTAGTATTAGTTTTGATGAGGTGCCTTTGTAAATGAGTCTCTGACTCAAAGGTTTGTAAATCTGATATTTTTAAATAAATAAATGTTTTATGTTTAAGCCCATGAAACACCCTCATCTAGTTAATGCATTCACAGTTGTAGTGGCTCTGCCAGAGTTTGTTTGTTCTGGAGCTGCAGTGTCCAAGCAGGCAGGAGCGAGGTGAAAGAGAGCTGCAGGTCAATTAGCTGAACAAATAAATTATTTGATGAGGTCAATTAATGTAGCAGCTTCCCTGTTAGTTAGAAACAACAGCTCCTTTTAATCCTGGGCTACAGTGTCCAAGCAGGCAGGACGGCGCCTGACTGGTCTCAAAAAAGGTGCCAAGTTTGAAAATCTTAGTGTACCTTCAGTTTGGGGACAACGGCGGGTGGTCAGACAGCCAAAGCAGCAGCAGGAGAGTAATTTTATCCGCAATAGCAGTTCAAGTTGAGGAGGCACTGCCCAGGCAGGGATTCAGGATCCCTTAGGAAAGAAGGAGACACAGTCAGTTAATAGGGAGCAGAGGGAGGGTGCTATAGGAGGGACAGTGGGGACAAAGGCTAGGGAGGGTCTAGGTGTAAATTGGGGTGGGGCATTTTGCAAGCAGCTACATGGTGGCTGGAAATTTGTGCCAGAGATGTCAGAAGCAGGGACCCATAAAGGGACCATGCTATTAAGTAGCTACTGGGAAATGAGAGAAATGTTTGGACAATCTTAACTAAACTCTAAATTCAGTCCCTGTAAAGTAACAACCGGGAAGTGCAGAGAATGGATTAGAACAAACTTAACTTAAACTCTAAATTCAGCACTGTAAAGTGGAGAAACCTCAACATTTCATTCACTGTAATGGGATGCATAAATTAAATTATGTTTGCAGTTCATTTCCAGCAGCAAACGTAGCCTAAAGGGCATAACAGGCAGTGAACTTAAAAAAAAGAAAAGAAAAATACAGGTATTTAAGACAGTAACTAATTATTCAAAATTCCAGTGCAAGGGAGCTGAAAAGGAGCTTCAGTTGCCAGAGAGCAACAATTCCAGTTAACTCAGCAGCTTCTTTTGAAAGGCAAAAACTGCCTGAAAATGTGTTCCTTTCGTCCTGGAGCTGCAGTGTCCAAGCAGGCAGGAGCAAGGTGAAAGAGAGATGCAGGTCAATTAATTCAGCAGTTTTCCCTGTTAGTTAGAAACAACTTCAGACTTAGCTCCTTTTGTCATACAGATGAAATAAGCTGAAAAATACATGTAATGTTAAAAGTCTTCTAAATAAGAAAATATCTTTGTGATGTATAGGAGTGTGATTATTACCTGAAAACACATAGGCGAGATATTCAAGCGGTTGCACCTGGCATAAATGATCTGGGCAAGTGCAACCCCAGTAATGCACCCTGGGCAATATTCAAATGGGAGAATTAGCAGCGCATTCCTGATGTGCCAGGCGCCAAAGATAATATATCGGTGCATCTCAAGGGAGTGCCCATGCATATGTGGCACATCTCGATATTCAGCCAAGATGTATGGTGCATATGCTGGCACAACACGGAGATGTGTTGCACACCTGGGTACAAAGTTGAGCATGGTAAAAACATGCTCAAGTGGAAATCCAACCACAGGCAAGCTGCTGTAATGCAAGGTGCAACATAGCAGCTGTCAGCCGTGGGTGGCTTCCCCAAAAACACTGTACACAAGCACCTACATAAATCCCTGGTGGTCCAGTCATTCCGCCCTCCCCCGCCCATACTCCTAATGACTGTAATAATAAAGTATTAAGATCCTTGGTGGTCCAGTGGTTCCCCCTCCTCCCATCCCATACCCTGATCACCTGAAAGAACTATTTTAAATGCCCTGGTAGTGTAGTGGTACCCCTTCTCCATCCCATAACCCGTTCACAGAGAAAAAATCTATTTAACTTCCCTGGTAGTCTGAGTGGTACCCTCCCTCCCAGCCCGTAGCCCCAATTGCTGATAAATTGTCCAAATTCACTCCCTGGTTGTCTACTGGTCCCTGCCCCACAGGACCCCAGCCCACACAGGCACCCCCAGTCATTGGTGGGCAGCAATCCCACCTGCATACCTCTGCGGCTGCCACGAATGACAGCTTACAGTATCTGCTGCAAGATCATTGGTCCACACTTTGGACCAATGGGCTTGCAGTGCACTCTGTCATAGTCATTCACAGCTTTGTGAATGAAGTCACTGTGGATCAATGAGCATGCAGCAGATACTGTAAGCTGTCATTTGGTGGGCAGCCACAGAGGCATGTGGGTGGGATCGGCTGCCCGCCAATGACCGGGGTAGCTGAATGGGCTGGGGTCCTGTGGGTGGGAGTGGGGAGACCAGTATATTACCAGGGAGTGAATTTGGACAATTTGGGGAGGCAGTATAGTGCAGTGGTTTAAGGCTCTGAGCTGCAAACCTGGAGACCTGGGTTTGAATCCCACAGCCCCTTACATACTGTGTGACCCTGAGCAAGTCACTTAACTTTCCTGTGTTCCCAGGTTGCATCTGTAAACAAGCTTTCAGCTTAGTGTGCCATTCCTGGTTAAACAATTGGGGAAAAAATGTATCAGTGATGGGGTTGCGGGCAGGAGGAGTACCACTAGACAACTTGAGAAGTTAAATATATTTATTTCTCGGTGATTGGGGTTACAGGATGGGAGGGGAACCACTGGACCACCTAGGAACCTTATACTTTAATATTATGGTGATCAGTGGTACAGGATGGGAGGGGTACCACTGGACTACAAGAGAGATAAATACTTCAGTTTCATGGCAATCCAAGGTATGGGATGGGAGGGGGTACCACTGGACCATCACTGACAACACCACATGCAGTGCAGGGCTCCAGGCACAGACCTGCACAACTCATGCAAATGAGGCCAGAATGACATGCAGATGGCTCTGTTTGCACCTTGTATGCATTATGTCCCCATTTGCATATTGGTGTCTGAATATCAGGAATTTGCACATAGTGATCTCTGACGCTGGCACATTTCCATTCCTGGTATTCAGACCTGTCTGAGGAATGTGCCAGTGCACCGTATTTGTGCTGCAGGCATTTTGTGGTACATTCAGGCGAGATATGCCATGGCACATCTCCTTTTAATATATCCTTTGTTGCTCCAGCGCAACTTATTTGCACTGTGCAACCACTTGCGCCATTGCCAGGCACACTTCTGAATATCAGGCCCAAGGTTTACAACTTTATTATGGTATCGTGTGACATCAAGTTGTTGACCCTTCTTGACTACGTCACAATGATAATATAACAACATTGGCTCTTTTGCACATCGCGTCCTTCTTTGCTGATTTTGGGGTTTTGGCTACAAATATTTTTTATTTTGCCTCCTTGTTACCTTTGGGCTTCTGCAACTATCAGTCCTTACATGGAGCAATCTTCAGCACACAACACCGTCACAGCCACTCAGGATGGCGAGGTTTGCAAGACATCTCGTGCATGTGTGTCTCAGAAACAAATGGCCGTGGGGTCAGAGAGCTGGATCAAAATAAAAGGGTACAAAGGAACAAAAAAAAAAATAGTAAGGACACTTTTCCTGTAACTCTATGCTCTTGAAGTTTATCATGTTGTCATGGAAACCTCTCAAAGTGATTCTGGCGTTGTTGCTGTCGATGGCCATCCATTATCCTCTATGTGTTAGGCAAAAATGTGGGTTTAAAGAGAACCTATCCTAGTGTAAATTAAGCATTAACCAGCTGTTTCCACATTTATACAGTGTAAGTACAATTCAGATATATATGTCTTAAAACCAGTGCACAATAAGTCAATATTATTCATGAATATTCAAACTTAAACTGTTTAAACATTATCTGTCTGCTACTCTGTAACATGTGACTAGTGTTTCTGCACATTCAACACCCAAACCTAACACAGACCCCTTGTAATTGAGTTGCTGTTATACTAATATCTCCATGTATCAACATGTGTCCATCTATACCTAATATTTTG
This sequence comes from Neoceratodus forsteri, assembly GCA_016271365.2. Taxonomy (NCBI): domain Eukaryota; kingdom Metazoa; phylum Chordata; order Ceratodontiformes; family Ceratodontidae; genus Neoceratodus; species Neoceratodus forsteri. The sequence continues at coordinate 1,530,037,417 of CM028131.1, forward strand.
TACTATTAAACAATAGTTCTAGCAATCCAAATCAAAAACTGAAAGAATCAATACTCTGCCACGCCTAAATGCCCCACCCCAGAAAGTATTAAAATATCATAAAATGTAACTTAACAAAGGTCCCCTAGTAATTTAGGGGTCTTTGTTAAGTTTGATTTTAATGATACAAGAACCAATAATGGCAACATAACTAATTTTATGGGCATGTGACATGTAATAAGGGAAACATTTAAATTAAGTAGGAAAGCAGCTTAAATCAATGTAGAGCAACTTGTGATTGGCATGGCATGTTAGAAAAATAGCCCAATAACATAAAATTAATTTAATTGTGAGTGTATTTGACTATAAGATCAAACATAATTGAAGGAATGAATGCACTTATTAGAGGCATCAGAAATCAGAATAATTATTAATGACACAATACAAGCAAAATGTATTCCTAGCCTAATTGCTAATACCACAAACATTTTGATGTCATTCTAAAGTCTTTTGTTTCTTTTTACTTTAAGGGTACAAATTTACATATTGAAATTAGTAACATTGATGATTTAAAATTGCATGAGGTAAAGGTCCTTGACAAAGTCACCAATATTTGGTGTACATATAATGTAATTTCGAGAATCAGAATCTGAGACAGTTTGCATTGGTTTATGCAGGACTACTCCCCAAAAAAGTAACACACATAGTTAAAGAAATTTGGTGTTTCATACAGTAGCCAAACTTACTAATAAAGTTTAAATCATTTTATAGAATTTGCTAAGTGAGCCTCTTCTTTTGTTTTGGATGGATGGTGGATATCCATCAGAAAATGACACAGTCTGTAAAGTGCAATAGACTCCTTGAAGTTGCCTCAAAATGTTTGTACAAGTGAAAATATGCAAAAACCTAACATTATTGCATAAATTGCATGCCATTTGAATCTGCCATGAAACTTCTACAGTTAACAGGACCTGCATCAAAATGGATCAGTCTGGGCTGACCCAGTGGTGCTGAGGGTTGAGGCACTGGACACCACTCCTCGCCTCGCCCGGCGACCCGGGTTCAGGAACAAGCCATGGCCACTGGGGGTGGTTGGGGAGGAGTTTAGCATCCCAATGGATGCTCTCCTCCTCCAGGGTGGGGTGGGTTACTGGGCAGTGAAGGTGCTCGCAGCACTACTGCGGTGGAAGCATGGGCATTAGGGTGCACAGCTCTTGAGTCTGGGTGGGGCAGGTGCTGTTGGGTGCTTGACTACAGCAGGCATCAGTATGCCATCAGTCTGGATGTCAAGTTCTTTTGCACCGATGTCCTCAGGGATGGGACCTACAAAATAAGAAGAATAATACAAGAACCCCAGGGCATAGTGTACTATGATGCAGGGATCCCAGTACAACGAGACCTGGTGGAGGAGCTGAAGGGGGGTACAAAGCCCCCAGAGGCCAGTGCATAGGGCAAGTACAAAGAAAAATGGTGCAATCTGAGGTGCTGAAACAAAGCTGCAGTTAAGGGACAGTGTGCCAAAGATATGATGCCATTGAAATTGTATCGAAAAAATGTTGCAGTTAAGGGAACCTACAGTATGTCAGCATTGTGAAATGAATCAAAGTTGCATTAAAACTTTACCCCAGAAAAAGGCAGAAGAAATAGGTGCATTGTGGAGCTGCCAAGTTTATCTAAAAACACATTTATTTGCCTGAAAAATAAGATTCCTCCTAGAAGGGCTTTGAAACCACTGTAGGCACCTTGAAAAGCCTAAACAAGTCGAATAGTGACCTAAGTCACACAACTCTGAAGGAGGAACTAAACCAAAAAATACCCAGAAACTTACATTGGTCATCATGCTAAAACACAGACAAAAGCAACACTTGTCAGACAACCTTCAATTCTTTTAATAGACCAGCAGAATGCACTGTTTCTAGTAACTGAGGAGTCAAGGTTATAAAACAGAAGAAGCCAAATAAAATTGTCAAAACAGGCACAATTTGAATTTTTTAAAATATCTGTGAGCAAACACAAATCTCCTTGTTGTGAGTTTCTAGAAAGAAAAATACAACTGACCAAGAACCTCTAAGCTGGCAGGATCCATGGGCAAATACAGCTTCTCCTGCAGCTGACATACAGTACAATAACTGGTTTCCAACTATCAGTGGAACATTGAGAGAGACAAGGTTATATGATTTTACAGCTTTGTGCTGCATATCAGATCCCCTGCTTGAATTACATATATACTGCAATGAATATTTTTAATAAGTTTCTATACTGAGGACAGGAGAAAAACATACTGTAGAAGTTTGAGGAATAATACAATATGGACAATAAAGAGCTGTAACAGGCAAAATTAAATTTGATATAAACTTGTAACATTATCCGTGACATTTTATCTTAGCCTAATACCTTGTAACCTTCACATCAAACATTCCTACTGTTGAAGATTTTGCTTATTTTCCAGCATCTAAAGGGATGAAAATAATTCCCAGTTCCCAGACTGTCAAATTATGTTTAACCAAAGTATAAGACACCCAGTGTCCCTGCAAGAATACAGTTCGCTGGTCCCAGAAAACCCTGCACCACCCAGGGCTATGGATCCACTAGTGGACCGGGTACAAGCATACCATAGGCTATCCGCCCATGTCCACCAATCCATCCCTAGGCACCAGCATGCCAGGGAGGGTCCATGGACAGAAGGCGTGTGGTGGCCAGTGATCATGAATGCCGTCCACTTTACATTACGTCCGTGGGTGTGGAGCCCTGTAGGTGGGTTATGTGTGTTTTCCATGGGAATCTCGCCGTTCATGAATCACGGCCATTAAATGTTGCCATCCTGCCATCCCCAAGCCATGGCCCTGGTTTGCCCATTGTATCCCTTAACAGGTGGGCCCACCAGTGAAGAGGAACTAGGGAGAGGAAATTTTGCCAGTAGGCATTCCAAATTTGCTGGGTGCACAGTCCTTGGGTGGATCGGCACAGACACCTCTGGACTGCATGGCAGATGGGAACAGCAACCATCATCCGGCTGGCCAGTGGGCATTTTATTATGCGTTTTCTGGAGGTGTCACCCCTCTTCCATTTCCCCTCCATGTGTTTGTAGGCCGGCCACAGTTGCCCAGTGTGCTGCAGCTGTCTATGATAGCACTCGAGAATGCAGTGGCTGACTGTTGAAAGGGAGAGAGCCCTTCAGTGAGCATGATCAAATAAGGGAAGTGCTCACTGAAGTGCTCTCCATCTCCCAAACAGTCTTCCAGGTGCCATGCTGGGAGCCCCCCCAGCGTGGCAGCAATGTGTTTGGCCGACTGGGTGCCCAATTCCCAGTCGGCTCCACAATCCCAAAGAGATTACGAGTGCCACGGCTGGAGCCCACCCAGCGTGGCAACAGTCGAATAGCCGACAGTGGTGCCCAATCCCGTCGGCTCCGCTGCCCCAAAGCTTTACAGCTGCCATGCTGGAAGCCCACCCCAGCTAGCAAACATCCTGCATTGTAATTAAACAAAACAACCCCTGAAAACACAAAAACAGTCCCTCGCAGTCTCCTGCCCCTTCCCCCCACCGGGCCCCCCCTCTGTGCCCTGCCTCCCACACCCCAACCTCACCCCATACTTACCTCCAGAGCGCGATGATCTTTAGTGGACCAGGAACACGTCTGCACTCTTCAAAGCTGACCGTGAACTGAGGAAATGCCGGTAAGCTGTATAATGTAATGAATAGGGTTTTTCAACTTTGCTGCATATCTCAGGCATTTTGGAATTTTGGCACCAAATTTTCAGCATGGGTTTTTGGACCCTCCTGCTTGAATTCTGTCACTGTCATGGCGTTAATCGGGCCGAAGGGTGATTTTGCGGTCACTGTGTGAAATCACCTTTCAGGACTGATTAATGAAATGACAGTGCCAGTGTTCATAAGGTGGGCTCTCAAAAAGCCTATGTTGAAAATTTGGTGAAAAATTCCTAAAATTACTATTTTCTGGCGTCGTTAGTGCTGTCCCTACACAGCTCGTGAGTTCACAATTTTCAATATTTTCACTTTGGATTTTCAACATTGCCATTTGACCACACTTCCTTATGAGCAGTACAGCTGTCATTTTCACATCTCACCCAAAATGTGTTTCGGCATGTAGCGCACAATGGTGCAGTCGGTGTGCGAAATCAATGTTTGGGATACATTAAGAAAATTACAGTGACACTGTTAATTAGCAGAGGTCTTAAAATGGCTATGTTAAAATTGGTGAAAAATTCCCAAAATGACTATTTTACGAGCATGTGTTGCGCTGTTCCCACGCCTTCGTAAGTTCATGAATTTTAATATTTTCACTCCAGATTTTCACATTGCCATTTTACCACACCTCCTATGAGCAGTACAGCTGTCATTTTTACATCTCGTCAAAACATGTTTCCGCCCAGGTAAGCACAATGCGAGTCAGTTGTGTTGAAATCAATGTATGGGACACATTAAGAAAATCACAGTGACACTGTTCATGAGCAGAGGTCTTAAAATGACTATTTTGAAAATTTGGTGAAAAAATTCTAAAATGACTGTGTCACGGTGAGCATTGCGCAGTTTCCATGCACCCTCGTAAGTTCATGAATTTGTAATATTTTCAGTCAGATTTTCACCAGTGGCATTTTTCCACTTCCTTATGAACAAGTACAGCTGTCATTTTTTCACAACATGGCTGAAATGTGTTTTCACACTTTCAGCACAGAAATGCATAGTGGCTGTGGGAAATCATTGTTCGGGACAGATAAAGAAAATCACAGTGACACTGTTCATGACTGGAGGTCCCAAAATGCCTGTGTTGACAATCTGCTGTAAACAATTCCCAAACTAATTACATTACGGGTGACGTTGCACAGTTTCTCACATGCTCGTGACTTCACCAGTTTTTAATATTTTCACTGCTGATTTTCAACATTGCCATTTTACACCCCCATGAACAGTACAGCTGTCATTTGTCACATCCTGTTCAGAATGTCTTTTTGCACCTGTGGTGACAAATGCCGTAGTCACTGTGCAAAAGCAGCTTTCAGCTAACAAACTGATACTGCCACTGTTCATGAGGTGGGGGTCACAAAAATCATGTTGAAAATTTGAGTAATAATATAGAAATGCCTGAGGCGTTAGGGTTTCCGACCATAACACCCCACCCTGTAGAGAATGACAGGCATCAGGGCTGTGACTTGGGATTGTCACCTGCAATGCTCATACCATTCACCCCGCCCACACCCTGCAGCCACTGAGAGGCATTGAGGTGTGCCTTGGACTCTTGGACCCAAAGTTCACCCCATTCTCCTATACGCACCCATCTCACAATATTTCCTGATGGAATGGGAGTGCGCGCAAAGACCAAGACCCCGAGGCACACGTGACACTTGTCGGTGTCTGCGGTAGGAGATGTGGTGAAATAGCGTGGCCATTGTGCCTGATGACCCAAAGGCACACCCCAATGCCTGTCACTATCTGCAGGGTGGTGATGGGGTTGGCTTCAGTTCAATACTTCACTGCCATTCCTATTATGCAGCTCTGTAACTCCTACACTACCAATGCCAATGCCAGCAAGCAAACATTCGGCATTGACAAATGCTGTTTTAGCATATCACCTTGTTGCTTCCTTTTAGTCAATGTTCTACTGTTACCCCTCCCATACAGAATCATTAAAGTGGCAGTAAAACAGCAAAACTCCAACCAGCTAATTACCAGCTAATTAACAGCAGTTCTGTTATTCATCCCACTATGCATTCCTTTTTAATAACAGCTCATACATGAAAAACCAGCATGGTACCAGCTTAGGTATAAACTGCTAGTGGGATATATAGTGTACTTGTTCATTACAGAATTCAGAAGAGTGCCTGCTGACTGCCTTGTCTGTTGTGCTTGCTTCACTTTTTTTCCTTTTCTCTGAGGTACATCCCTGTTAGCTCCAGACAAACCACTTGATGCTAGCAGAGTTCAAGTGAGAGAGCAAATCTGTCCTCCTTGTCAGTGTTGCTTGCTTTACTTTGTCCTCTCCTATGAGGGTTGACTGAGATCGGTCACTTCGCTCCTGCTTCTAGCATGAACAGCTCAGTAAACTTGGTAAGCAGAATTAGATAATAATCATGGCGAAGGGCTTGCTGAGATAGCATTGAAAAGTCATGAAACTACAGTTTTAGTATCAAAATCAGCAACCCATTTTAGCATTCTGCAATCAGGAGAGTAGCGGTGGAGAGCAGTAGTTAGGCTTCAGGCTCTGGACATGCCCAGTAACTCTCCTTTTGTCATTACATCTCCCAAGTAAGTCACTTGGATTACATAATTAACTAGCATTACATACTGTAATTAGCCTCTCTGTCCTGTCCTACAAGGGAGATCAATATGTACACCCTGGAGAATAAAAGAGTGATGGGGGACATGATCAGGACCTTCAAGTATCTCACAGGAGTAAAGCGAGTGCGGGGAGAGAGCCTCTCCAAATAAGGATGAGCTCAAGACCAGAGAACATGCAATGAAATTATAAGGAGGAAATTTCAAGAAGGATGAGAGGAAATACTTCTTCATTGAAAGAGTGATAGAAGCATGGGAATGACTGCCAGTCAGTTGTGCAGGCTAGAACAATGAAAGGCTTCAAGCATACATGGGATAGTATGTGCATATTAGTACAAAAGGAGGGAAGGGTCCCCAGAGATCTGTTAGAATTTGCTGAGGTTCAATAGGCGGGGAACCCTTGGGCAGACTCGGTGGGCCTAGAAGTCCTTTTCTGCCAGTATTTTCTTTCCTATTTTTATGAATAATCCCATAACAATGTGTGATGAAATAAAAATACTCATTAGTAGTTATTCATTATTTGGTCAACACTGGGTTAAAGGTCTTTAGAAACTGTGTCCCTTCCCCAGACAGTGGAAAGCTGGTACAATGACCACACACAGCCTTCTGTCCTCTGCCACCCTACCTTACTCTCTAGTTCCCAATACCTTACAGACATATTTGGCATTCTGCTAGGCCCTCCACTACTCAACATCATCATTTAAAATTACCACTTCCCAACCAGACCTGCCAGTCCTATAATTGTGTATAACACCTAGGACCCTCAATCAATGGTGGGGCACCAGAGTGGAATCAATTGTTCAAAAGGCTCGGTGGGCATATTTAATAAATTTGGTTGTCTACCAGCCCCTCCCCACCTGACACTTTCATAAGCAGAAAACCCTCCCTAACCCAACCCTTTGTACCTTTTGAGCCAAAGGCCAGGTGGTGTTCTTTTCATTCCTTATGGGGAGGGTCCTTAACTAAAGTATCTCAATTCCCTGGTACATAATTCCAGATTCCACAGTGCCAGTCTCATAGGTTCTGATGCTGGGGGCAGAACCATAGGCAGCCAGAAATAGAGGACTAGATTGGAGTGCATTCATGTTTATACAGTGATGCTATTTAAACACCCTACACACACACTCCACCACCAGAGCGCTAGCCTCAGAGTCTATGAAGGAGTCACTGTGGAGGAAAATACAACTAAGCATTTAGTAACAGAGAAGTTTTAGCCATTGTTCCCCAAGAATGAACTGGATCAAATGAAAGACTGCAACATACTGATCTTTGGTTCATACAGCACAGGTCCAGGGCGTGGTCAGACTTGTGAGGGATCTACTTAAGGCTGTGTAGGGGTAAGGAGCTGAGGACAACCAATTAATTTAATATACCCACTTGGTGTTTAAACAACTGAATCCATGTTTGCACCCACCTATTCTGGATTAGGAGTCATGAGGTGTTTAAATCAGTTAATGAGACTAGGAACTGTTTAAGGAGGAAATTTTTAATGATGATGGCTGGCAAGCAGAGGGTTGAAAGGATGTTAAATATTTCAATAAGAAACTGGGGATGTCTGGGATGGCTTACAAAGCAGGACATGACTGAGAGTGGGATGGCCATGGGACTAGTCCTGGTCACCTAGGGAAGGAAATAATTTCTTTCTGTAGTTAAATTTATTTTCCCAGTCCATGTACACAAACTCTGAATAGGGCCTGATGTTTCTTATTCATATTCAAATAAAAATAGCCTATTATTTGTGGTGCTCAGGAAATAATATTCATTACTTCACATGCCTTGTACATAATGAGTGTACCACTTTTTATTAAAATAAACTAACTGCAGCTTCAGGGCATGCCTTTTATTCTATTATGTTGGATTCTTTTGAATACATTCTGTTAAAAGAAAAACCCTCATGTCACCCACCACCATTACTTTTAAGGGAAAAAATCAACAAAAGTATCGCTCACCAGTCAATGCCAAAAGTGTTTATTGAACATAAAACATGAGCCATGTTAAGGAGCTTCGTGGGGGTGGGGAATGACAAATCAATAGTTTATCATTGAGTGGAGGGTCCTTGTTGGCAGCACTCTGGTATGTCTTGTGTTTCATATGTAACAATGGTAGTTTACTCACCAGGAAAAGGTGATTGTGGGGAGGTAGTCCTCCAAGGCACTCCAGGTTCTTACATATAAGTGCGTAGGTTCACCTGATAGGCTGTTGATGCACATGTGACTTTCAAATTTAAAATCCAAGCTCCATCACCTTATGGTCTGCCCATCAAGCCGTGTTTCAATGTCTTCCAAAACTTGTTTGTCTGAAATAAAACTGGTTAGTCAGAAAGGCTTGTCACCAATAAACAGGCATAATGATAAATAAAGTTTCTCAGATTTATTACTGCCCATTGTACATTCTAATTTTCTTCAGCCTGTACAGCACACTGGGTCAATCATTGTTATGCCTTGTGGTCTGTTCACAGATTATCTCCTATGGGTGGGTTGTGGAGTACCTCAGAGGACTACCCCCACAATCATCTTTATTAGGTGAGTAAACTATCATTGTGGGGTAGCCTCTGAGCCATGCCAGGTTCTTGCAGATAGTATTTTAATAAGCAGTACCCATCCACTTCAGGGTGGGGAGACAAAGCACACTGGGAGCCAGGGTCATGGCTATCTGCAGTACAGAGTGGACAAAGTTATATTTTGCTGTCTGTGCAATGTCCAGTCTGTATTGCCTCATGAATGTGTATTGAGGCCCAATTGGCAGCTCCACATACTTTCCATTATGGCAAGATTTCTCTCAGGCCTGTAAGTGGCCACTGCTCACGTGGGTTGTGCTTTTAAAGTTTTTGGTGGTGATGTGTCAGATGCTTTGTACGTCTCCTGTATGGTACGTTTCAGACATGCATTAATAGCTGATTTAGAGGCCACTAAGCCCTTTCTGTGTTCTTGAACAATTACAAAAGACTGTCTGATTTTCTGAATTGTCCTGTGCTGTTGATGTATGTTGCCATCACCCTTTTCATGCTTAGGGTCTGGAGGGATGGGTCTTCATCTGATAATGGGAGACTGCAACATGCCAGATACAGATTGGTCAATATCAGCAGGAACATCTGCCAGAACTAGACACATAGTGGATTCTCTGCAGGGGGCCTCAAACAACTGGCACAACAACCCGCAAGAGACAGGACTTTCCTAGATCTAGTACTGACTAATGGGGAAAGGATCACAGATCTCCAGGTAGAAGATCACCTGGGGGCCAGTGACCGTAACATGGTATGGTTCAATTTGGCCACTAGTACTAAATCATTTCATTCCAAGGCAAAATATGGGACTTCAGAGGAGCTGACTTTGATAAGATGGCCAACAGAGTTAAGCTAGCCCTGGCAAGAAGAAATACAGGTAAGGAGTACAGGCAAAGTGGGCAAGCATTAAGGATGCAATACTTGAAGCAACATCCCATTGTGTTAGGGAGAACAACAAGAACAAAAGAATGAGTAAATCACTTTGGTTCTCAAAACAGCAGCAGAAAAGATCACAGCCAAAAGGTTGGCCTACAGGAAATATAAGGAATGCAGTGGGATGAAGATAGGAAGCATACCAAACTTTCCTAAGGTAAGCAGATCCAGAAACAAATGATTTGATACCTTTTACCTAAGGTAAGCAGAGAGGCAGTAAGGCAGACAAAGGCCCAAACTGAGGAAACATTAGCATGAACAGTAAAAGAAGGGACAAGACTCTCAATAGATACATTAATGAAAGGAGAAAGTCCAGAGGGGTATTGCTAAGATCAAAGGGATAAGGGGAGTGTGGAGGAGGACCAATGAAACACATCTATCCTAAATAGATACGTCTGCTCAGTATTTACTGAGGAGAAGATAGAGCAGGGTCCACAGCTCGGCACCATGGACCCAGGGGCGTGAGATGTGCACAAGTCCCTTCACAAAAGAAAGAGTCCTACAAGAGCTTGCTAAGCCCAGGGTGGACAAGGCAATAGGACCTGATGGCAACATCCCAGGGTACTAAAGGAGCTAAGAATGAAACTAGCAGAGCCATTATCAGAACTGTTTAGTGAGTTTCTGAGCACAGGAGAGGTCTCAGAAGACTGGAGAAGGGCTCATGTGATCCTGCTCCACAAGAGTGGTAGCAGGAGGAAGCCAGGAACTACAGACCAGTCAATCTTACCTCAGTAGTGGGCAAGATTATGGAGGAGCTCCTTAAGGAAAGGATAGTGCAACATCTGAAATCCATAGGAGTACAGGATCCAAGACAGCATGCATTTACAACAGGAAGTTCTTGTCAAACAAATCTCAAAGATTTCTTTGACTGGGTAACCAGAGTGGTGGACCAAGGGTGCAGCTGATGTTGCCTACCTAGACTTCAGCAAAGCTTTCATACTGTTCCACATAGATAATTTATTAATAAGCTGGGTAGGCTCAGGGTGGGTCAGAAGTTGGTCAACTGGGTGGCAAACTGGTTGGTGGGCAGAAAACAGAGAGTGGTGATAAATGGTAAACAGAAGAGATGCAAGTCACAGGTAGGGTACCTCAGGGATCTGTCCTGGGGCCAGTCCTTTCAATATCTTCATCAGTGACACTACAGATGGACTGGAGGATAAGGTTTGTCTGTTTGCAAATGACACCAAGATCTGCAACAGAGTAGATGATCCAGATGGGGTGGGAAGAATGAAAAGAGATCTGGATAAACTGGCAAAATGGTCAGAAGAGTGGCAACTGGGGTTGAATGCAAAGACGTGCAAGATCATGCACATAGGAAAGAGAAACCTGAAGTCACCTATAGGTTGGGAGAGGAGTTGATGGCAATCACAAGGGAAGAAAGAGACTTGGGCATCATCATCACAGATGACCTGAAATCATCCAAGCAGACCACTAAAGTAGTAGGTAAGGCTAGAGGGATGTTGGGATGTATTACTAGGGTATCACAAGTCATAAGTGGAGGCAATAATTCCTCTTTACAAGATACTGGTTAGGCCCCATCTGGAGTACTGATTGCAGTACTGGAGGCTGCACCTGCACAAGTACATTAACAAAATGGAGGTGGTCCAAAGAAGGGCAACCAAAATGGTGCAGGGACTGCAACAGAAAACATATGAGGACAGATTAACAGAGCTCAATATGTATACCCTAGAGCAAAGGAGGAGAGATGTGATATGATCGAAACATTCAAACATCTAAAGGGCATTAACAAGGTGAAGGAGTCTAACAAGTTTCAATATAAGGAAAATAGCAGGACAAGAGGACACAGCATGAGATTAGAAGGAGGTTGATTAAGGGGTAATGTGAGGAAGTTCTTTTTCACAGAAAGGGTGGTGGATGCATGGAACGGCCTACCTCAGGAAGTGGTGGATATGAATACAGTGCAGGGCTTCAGAAGGGCATGGACAGGCATAAGGGAGCAATACAGATGAGTATGAATAGATAGGCCATCGACAGAGTAAAGGCCTATGGCACATTCATAAGGTAGAATAAAATGGGCAGACTGGATGGGTCTTAGGTCCTTATCTACTATCAACTTCTATGTTTCTATGTCATTATTGTTGAAATTGGACTATAGGTCAGTAGTTTGATTGTTTGCATCCTGTGAAATCAGATGCAGATTTTGGCATGAATGAGGGTACTGTTCTTAATGATACTCTGTCCTCATTAAACATCAGGTTGGGCTCGCTGTAGGAGAGTGCATGTAGTTCACTTGTCCTTCTGGCTGAACAGATTGCAACCATGAAAACAGTTTTGAGATTCATCCATTTGAGTTCCACTGATGGCAGTGGTTGGAAGGAGGTGCCATCATTATTTTAAGCGACAAATTCAGGTCCCATGGTGTAGTTATCTGTCTGTGCCTGGGAGGGTATGTTGTTGGCCACTTTCATGAAGTATAAGATGTCTAGATGTGCCCCAAAGAATGTTTTTGATTTGCCTTTAGGCTGCCTCTGTGGCCACCAGTTGTACTCGCAGAGAGGCTGGTGATAGTCCTTATCGAGACTTTCCTGCAGGAAGAGTAAAATGCCAGTGAATGAGGGTGCTTCTGGTGTTCTATCTTTAGATGAACACCACGTAGTGAATATCTTTCACTGTCTGGCATAACTAATTTTGTTGATCCCTTTCTTGAAATGATCATGATGTCTATTCCTTTAAGGTCTTATCCAGCCTTCAGCAGTCTCTTCCTTTCAGGAACCAGGCTGTCAGTTTGATGTTTTTGGGTTGGTGTGTCTTACGGACCCTTTTGAAATATGTCCAGGTGTTCTGGTAATGTCCATGGATTATCAAGTACTATGGCTATGAATGTAGTGAACCATGGCCTGTAAGGCCAGTATGGTGTGATTAGACTCACTCTTGCCCTGGTCTGCCAGATCTTCCTGAATACTGGAGAATCAGAAGAATTTTGGGAAAGATGTATACCATGTCGAACCAGAGTCCAAAGACAGGGCATCCACCCCATTGACTTGATGTCCCAAATCTGGAGAACTTTGACATTTGAGTGTTATTCTGATATTTGTGATAGGGCCTTTTATAATGTATTTGGTTGGACAACAGGACAAAACAATACTTTGAGAACTATTTTAGCATCGTGTAATCACTTTTATATTGAACATAATTGCATTTATTACTTTCTGTGTAAAATCTGGTTATACTTATCAAAGGCTGTTGAGGTAAAATGTGACCCAGGCTGTCAGTATTTTTCAGACCTTTTGCTTTTTCTTGTCTTGTTGAAGCAAAAAGAAAAGATTTTCTTTAGATACTGTTACAGCTTTGCATATCCTGGCCTACTTTAGATAAATTCTAAATAGTTACCCATGGGGCCTGCAGCATCTCCAACAATGTCACTGCATGAAGTAACCTACTTCTGTAAGGAGCCTCCAACCAATTTAAGGTATCACTTAACCTTTCCTGCAAATACTCTACTACTTTTCATGTTTTAATTTTGACTGGAATTTAGGAATTAAACAATTGTGCTGTTGCTAGGAACAGGATACAGGAGAGCAGTACACCCACCAGACACTTGCGTCATTATTTCTGTTCCCAGGAGACACGGTTCAAGGGTCTTAGCAGCAGCCCTGCCTCCTATGATTGATTTGCACTCGCTGTTTTGCTCTGTTCTCTCATTAATTGATACTTGATTGCCTCACACACAGGGCTAGATACACTCTGCCATGGCAACCAGCCTTTATTAGAACATGTGGCTGTGTTCTCTCAAATGCCCACAATCCCAGCAACAGTGTCTTTGGTGCTTAGCTCCGTTTAATGACAGTTTCTGTGGAAAGCTGCTATTTCAGGAGAGAACCATAGAGAGAAATATGTCTTATCAACTTTTACTGGGACTTTCAACCCTTCTGAGTCCAAAAGAAATTTGAAACCAAAACATGAATTTGCTTTTCCACTTCGACACTAACCTTTTTTCTGTTAATAAGCTGTTAAGTAATTATGAGAAGTCAGGTAAGGAATTGGGGCTATTACATGTATGAGGCCATACTCAGAAGAATGGAGGCTCTTGCAAGCCCAGTTTCAGATTGCAGTGCCCTCTGCAGATTATGAATGGGATTGCATTGTTCAAGCAGTGGGAATGGCAGTTGGATGGAAGTGCTTGTCAGATCATCATGAAGAACCAGGTGAAATGGAAGTACTCTAAAACTTTTAATTTTTGAATTAGCTGATAAAAATGTTTATGAATTACTGCAAATTTAAATGGTAATAAAGGGGTGGGGTTTGATAACCTTACACCAAAGATGTAAAAACAGTGGCTAAGCAGATTACAAAACCAGTTACGTAGCTTTATAATCTTTCACTTTGTACAAATCAGCTTCTTGATTGCTGGAAAACAGCCGTGTAGCCCCACTGCATAAGGTTGGGAATAAATAATTAATCACAAATTATGGGCCAATTACTTTTTATCTGTACTGTCAAAGTTATTAGAAAAAGTGGTTTTAAATTTACTAACAAAATTTATAGAAAATAATAACTTGTTCACAGAGGATCAGTAAGGAAGTGATATTTACGATAACATGGGTAAACATTACTCACTGGGGCTATTTTTTATTGACCTGCCAATGCCTTTAACCTAATGGACCACCCCATACTAATAAAAAGTTAGCAAAACTAGGTATAGGAAATTATACATTAAAATGTTTTGAACGTAGATACAAAGACAGCGTCGGCAGATAAGGCCTATGGCTCACCAGTCTGCCCATTTGAGCTTGTAAGTTCACTTTATGTTTTCCTAGAAGTCTGTTGCTCCTTAACCCTAACCTCCAGAATTCCTTTATGTCTACATTATTTAACAAAACCAAGCAGATGGTATAAATAGCTTCTGAGAGATCAGTTTGTGAGAAATAGCTGACTGGTATCCAGTGAGTAAGGTGACCTAAATTGGGCACCTACAAAAATGGTGACTCAATTATGGTGCCTGTGTTCATGGCTACCTAGCAGGGGTGACCAGATACTGAGGTGGGTGACATACAGCGATGGGAAGTATGCGTATATGTGTGTTCTCACATGTGCGGGGAGAGGCAGGGGAGGAATGGTATGTGGGAGGGTGTGGTGAGTAGCTGCCCAAACTGGACCACTAGCATGGTGGGGAAGGTGGCTGGCTAGGAGGTGCAGGGTTAGGGTTAGGTGCAGCGCCGCACAGTTTTTGCGGCAGGTGGCTTGCAATATTTTACATTTTCACACACACACCCCAACCATGCACACCCCTGGAGTTGAGAATCCTTAAGTAAGGGGCACAGGGGCGAAGCAACACCAGAGCTTCGGGCACTCTTTTTTCTCCTCGCCACAAGAGGATCACCGAAATCATTTTCGCGATGCACTCGCTGTAATGATGATCGCTATTCCACAGTCACCATTATGACATGAAATGGGTTGCATGGATCCCATAGGGTTCAGTCTTGGGTCCACTCCTGTTTTTGATTTTGCTAATGATCTGCCTAGAGTATACAGAGAGGTATCAACAAATATGTATGCTGACAACACAGTATTATACTGCACAGGGAAGACAGAGCGAGAACCTGAAACTGAACGTGATGCCAACCTTTCATAAATAACAAAATTGGTTTACTGCTAATAAAATTCTATTAAATTAAATGAAAACCAAGAAAATGGTTTTGAAACCAAACACAAAACTGATATTAAAACATGCAAGATGTTAATTGAATGGATAAATGGACACAGTTTTGATGGGTATCTAATTTTAACTACTTGGATATTATGCTGGATCAGCGTCTGTCATTTCATGAACATATACAAAAGGTCACAAAGAAAGTAAACAGTAAACTGGGCTTTCTATAGAATTAATAATCACCATGTCAAAAATATAGCTAACGAGTCCTTTTATCTGCTATAGAATATAATTCAGTTTTATTTTCAATCTCTCAGCTACAACAGTTCATAAATATATTGTTGCATAGAAACATAGAAATTGACAGCAGATGGGGACCAAAGATCCATCTAGTCTGCCCTGAGCCCTACCCCTCCTTTAGGATTTCTGTGAGACAATCCCTTGTGCCTGTCCCAAGCTGCTTTGAATCCCTACTGTTTTGGAGTCAATGACTCCAGCCAGTAGACCATTCCATTGGTCACACTCTCTCTGTGAAGAAAAACCTCACATGTTGCCCTGAATCTTCCTTCCCTCAATTGCATCTCATGTCCTCTTGTCCTACTGGTGCTATTGACCATAAAGAGCTCCTGGGTGGAGACTCTGTTTATACCCTTCAGAACTTGAATGTCTCAATCATGTCCCTCCATCCCTGTGTTGTTCCAGGAGTACATGCTGAGTTCCTGTAACCTGCTTTCATATGGCAACTTATGGAGACTGTGTATCATTTTGTTGCCCTTCTCTGTACTGTCTCCAATCTATCTATGTCCTTCCTGAGATAAGGTCTCCAGAACTGGAAGCAGTACTCAAGGTGGAGTCTCACCAGGGACCTGTACAGCGGCAGGATCACCTCCTTTCTTCTACTAGTGATACCCCTTCCTATGCATCCCAGCATCCTGCTGGCCTTCTTTGCTGTCTTTTCACATTGTCTGCCTACCTTCAAATTGTCTGATATGATAATCCCTAGATCCCTCGTAATAGGTGGTTGCTAGCTTCTCCTCTCCCAGGTAGTGGTCTGTCCCTGGGTTGCTTCTGCCCAGATGCATAACTTTGCACTTTTTAGTGTTGAATTTTAACTGCCACAAGTTGGATCAATGTTCCAGCCTGAGTAAATCACTTTTCATTTGATCTACCCCTGTGCAGTATCCACCCTGTTGCAGAGCTTTGTGTCATCTGCAAAGATGCTCACCTTCTGTCTCAACTCCTCTGTGATATCTCTGATGAAGATATTATAGAGTAATGGTCCAGGACGGACCCTGTGGCACCCCGTTGTCACCCCCTATCCCCAGCTGCTGCCCCATTTACTGTCATGCACTGAGTTCTCTGCTCAAGCCAGCTACTCACCCATGCTACCACTTCTTGCTTCACTCCTGTATGGTCGAGTTTGTTTAGCAACCTTCTATATGGTACAGAGTCGAATGCCTTGCTAAAGTCAAGGTTGATAACATCAACAGCTCCCCGGTCCACAGCCCTAGTAACAGAGCCAAATAACTTGATCAGGTTAGTCTGGCAGGACCTTCCCATTGTGAAGCCATGCTGCTAGGCATCCAGTTGTACAGATTTCTCCAAGAATGCTAGTATCCTTTCTTTGAGCAGCAACTCCATCATCTTACCTACCACGAGGTGAGGCTGACCAGGCGGTAGTTTCCTGTCTCCTAGCTGCTACCACTGTTGTGTATGGGGACCACTATTGCTCTTTTCCAGTCCTGGGGAACTGTCCCTTCTCTCAAGGATCTGTTACCTTTGTTACTGTTAATAATGTTGCTAGGTTTACCATCCAGTCCTCCAAAAAATGTTAATCACTGTGACCTTTACCAAAAATTTTGAAGATTATCACACCATTAGGATTTATTTTACTGTGTTAGCATTTCTGCAAACATTTGGATGAAAACTATTCCAAGGGTAATAAGTAATAGATTGTTACCTACTCATAATCTCAAAACTTTATGTAAAACTTCTGTTAGCATGTTTAGTGAAATCAGAATCAAAACGAAGCTAGCAGAATGTTTTCTGTCATGTTATGGATCAAGATTACTGAATAAGCTGGCAGAAATTGGAGTGAATGTTAGTTTAAAGAGCAGCTGATGTCTTTCTGAAAACTTCAGAAAACATACTAGTTAGACACAATTCAGCTTGTATTTCATATATCTTCTACAGATTTCACCTGTCTATTATTTATAACTGAAGAATTTCCCCAAAACAAGATCCTAAGCTTTACAGTAAATCTGCCTCTAAAGCTTGCTTACTACTTGAAATCATAATGCTCTGTTATGGCATCACAGTCTGTTACTATGGAAATAACTGGGATGTCACAAGCAGAGTATTATGACATCAGGTGGAAAGAAGCAATAAGAGCTGATGAACCCTCAAGGAACAACTCTCCTGTTTTCATTCATATGACTTCTGTAATAAATAATGGAGATAAGAAATACAGAGCTAATAAGAAATATGAGCTGTACTATGCCCAAATTATTATGTTTTTCAAAGTTTTCTTGAGGGATTGGTGGCTTTCTAAAGGCATACATTTTTAAGAGAAGCCTAAAAGAACATCTACAGGCTTCATCAACCTGATATTGCCTGGAAACCACTTGCTTGATGGATGGATGCTTATGATGTATATATGTAATATATTTTCAAGATATTTTAAGATCTTATTTTATTTTACTTTTATGTGATTTATGTTGTAAGACATGAGGTTTTCCTACTATAACCCCTATCTCCTCAGGCATGACTGAAAATGGGAAAACAGGTCATCTGATCCAGTCCAGCTTCCTAATAAAGTAAACAAAAAGGACCACTGGATAACTAGGGAAACAGTTACAGGTGGGCTATGGAGCGTGCCAGTGGACTTCCAATAATAATCATAATTGGGGTAATGGGAGGGGCCACTGGACCAGCAGAGAAGATAAGTCATGCTAGTTTTAGGGAAGGGGAAACTACTGGACCATGTTAGAAATGTATACTTGGGGAAGTTAGGGTGACATATCTTTTAGGAAACCTTTTCATCTGGTGCTACAAGTAGTACTGCTTTGTGCATGGCAAACATGTGCCTGGTACATGTTATATAGTAACTGAACTGCAGTAACGAAGGCATGATGGGGTATTAGCAGGCTCTTCATACTCTAAATTGCCTCAAAGTCTGAGAATGGCAGTTTAGTTGGTAGCACAGTGGTGAAAAGATTCCAGCACACACAGATGAATTAAAGTACAGAAATTATTTTTATTTTAATATGCCAGTATGACATCAAGTGGATTCTCTAAAGCCAGAAGTTCCTCTTCGTCCAAAGAGAACTGCGCTTCATCATGGGGCATGGGTATGGTATCAGCTCATGATGACAGTTACTGACAAGAGTGGTTGCAATCCATCCAGAAGGTAATTAGCTAAGCACTTGCTAATGGTTACATGTAGTCCAGTTTAAAGGTATATAAACAGCATATTTCACAAACATGAACCTCTGTGCACATTTCTTAAGCAAAGTAAATTAATCTGCCCCTCACCCTATAAGATTACTGTTCTATTAAATTTACAAAACAGTGCACACATATATTCTAAAATAATCCAAAAATGAAATTGTGTCGGGGAGGATTAAGGAACAAGGAAGGGACGTGATAGTTAGCACAATGGTGATGGTGCAAAGTGATCATTTCTGAAGATATTTAAAAGAAAAACGAAGCTTTTCCCTTCACAGTTAGTCAACAGCTATGCCTCATTCTGAAGCTGAAGTCATATCTTGCTTGTAACATCACAGTAATTTGTACCGCAACAGACAGTGACATGAAATGCAGGGGATTATGAAATCCCCTCAGGACAGGGCTGCTGAGTCTCATTAGCATGTGTATATGTCCATCACTGCATGCACATGTTCCATTATGCATTGTGCACTATGCATGGTGCTGGCACAGTGACCTCCCGCTGGGGTGGCTATCCCTGGCATCCCTAACTGTCTGACACCTATGTGTGTTATGTTTGAGTGTACACCAGTCCCCTCCATTTCCTACACCACCCCTAAGTGCAGCAACATTGTTGGACCCTTCTGCAGGCACTATCCTCAATGTCCATACATGACCTGTGTCAGGCAGGGTACTCACAAACAGGACTCCAGTGCAGGCACTGATCTGTGATTTACATTCACAGTGCTCATGATATGGGGCTCAGCTGGGATATACAGACCATACCCGTGGAGTCATTTGACTGTGCACAGTGTTGGGACAGTGGCAGTGGTATGGCTCCAAACACCTTGCTTTGAACATCTCCCTGGTCAAACTGAAGATGTCTGCCCAGCAGCATGAGTCCACAGAGGCTCCATACACACCACACCCATATATTAGTGGGCTAGTCAACTGCAGGTATGGAACAGAGGTAGGCAGCCACACTTATTGTATACCAGTGGTGTATGCATGCTCTGAGGCATGAGTCCCACAACTACCCAATCACAGTTGAGCCCATTCTGGGTGCGCATGTGGCGAGTCCATCCTAGTCACATGTGTGCTGTCGACCTTGTGCTGTGGTGGGTGTGGCAGTGGTGATGCCATGCCCAGGGCTGGGGTACATTGGCTGAGCAATGGATGGTACAGGCAACCGGTACTGTGTATGTCCTATCTCTATGCATACCCACTGTGCCCATACTAGAAAAGTGCATTCGCAATCACATCTACGATGTATGAATGCATGAAACCTAAGCCTGCCAGCTGTGGAGGATGGCATGGACAGCACATCACAGGCATAGCACCCATGACTGTGTCCATGTACCAGTTGTGTGACAATGTTGCCCTGTCAGTGCCGCCGCGATGGACATACATGCGACGCATCAGGGTGCCCAGCATCCCTGCCAGTGCAAATAACAATATATGATGGGGTAAGGGTGTTCCTGCCTCTGGCAGAACCTCCCATGCCTGCTCCACATACTCTAGCATGCCCTATGCAGCACACCATCCACACAGAGGAGACTTGGTGAATTCTACATGGACCATACCTCTACACCTGTCACTATGCTCATTTCAAGCATAAATTGCCATGTTCGTGAACAGGGTCATAGTGTTTGGAGGTGAAGAAGTATGGCTCACCACATGTAGTGAGCCATACTTCTCTGCCAAATACTATAAGCCTATGAGGCATGCACCTGGACCGGGTACTTTGTACTTGGGCAAGAGGCTAGAAGTGGGGCAGGGGTCATCCACCCTCACCCACTCATCTACCAGGACCCCCACCACACATCTTCCTCACTCCTGTCACTGATATGACTGGCAAATGATGTGACCACCACAGCCCTCCTCTCTCCTCAGGCTGCCACCATCTGACATGCACAGAGCGTGATCATGAATACAGTTGTTTCTACAGTACTCGTGAGCATGCATATCAGATGGTGGCTGGCTGAGAATCGATGAGAGAGCAATGGCAGTTGTCATTGCCAGTCATACTAATGAGTAGGGGTGCGAAAAAAAAAATTCAGCCGGCGAATTTGCTGAAAGTCTGATTTTCACTTCCGAAAGTTTGGAAATCATTTCACCAACTTTCATGGAAATTCTAAAAAAAAACTGTGTAATAAATGTAAGAAATGCAGGTTAATGTTTTAAACTGCAGGAAAAACAGAAGTAATGCAAATTGTGGATAATTACATGATATACGGTGAAATACCAAGCAAGAGACTTTATTTCCACATGTCATGTAAAAGTCCACAGTTCAAATTAAATGCTCCAGTACTAGGCAGAAATCCAGTTATTTGGTGAAAGTTCAGAATTCTGCCACAGGCAAAAGTAGTAGTAGTAAAACAACTTTATTTATACAGGCAATTTTTTACCATAGGGCCTAGAAAGCCCTGTTTTCATAGCAATCCTGTAGGTTACATAATACATTTCAGCACAGGAAATGACTGAAAATACATAGTTATATACAAATTTGTAACTTACAATGACAAGACAGTCAGCATAATACAGGTTATATACATTATTGCAACCTCAGACCTCTAATAGCAGCAACAAACATGCAATTTAGGTTTAGGAAATCGTTAAATGTATTAACAGACAATGATAAGTCCCTCCACTGACTTGGGAGGCTATTCCAAGCACTCACTGCCCGATATTTGAAGGACATTCCCCATATCTGTTTCTTACCTTGGGAATCATTAACTGCAAGTTATTATCCCTCAGGAAATAATTATGGCTTGGCAGCTCAATTGAGTTTACCAATCTACTGGGATCTCCAGACCTCAAGCTTCTGAAAAGTAGTGCAGCCCATTTGTGGTCTCTTTGTGTTGAAGAAAACTCCAGGCTAGTTCATAATAAAGTGCACAGTGATGAACATCAAAATGACATTTGAGAACAAATCTGGTTATTTTGTGATAAATCACATCCAATCTGCATAGTTGTTTTTGTGCTATTATTGAAAATATGGCTACCATAGTCCATGAGAGGACTAAAATTGGTTAGCCACTAATGTTCGATCTCCTAGTTAGGCAATGGGATACCCGTCTCATGGCTCCCAGCTTGCTTCCCACTTTTGTACTAGAGAATCAATATGGGTCTCAAAACTTAAGTATTGGTGAATTCCACACCCAGGTATCTGTAACTTCGCACATGAGTTAGAGTCTGGCTGTCTCTAGCCCTAACCTCGAGTGTATTTAGTAGATTTGTTTTACTTCTTCTATCCCAGCAAAAAGCATACACTGTGTCTTTTTAGGTTCATGAGTAATGCCCCAGATTAGAACCACTGCTCCAACCTATCAAAGTCCACCTGGAGTTTAGACTCCACTTCTTTGGAGTCAAAACCTCTGCAATTATTACAGTATCATCAGTGTATAATGTTATTTGGGAGTAGAGGACCAATCTGGGGAGGCTGTTCATGTAAACCAAAAACAACAGGGGACCCTTTTGTACTTTGACCCAATATAGAGCCTTGGGGTATGCCCCTGGTTATAGGAGCTAGGTAAGAGTTTAGATTTCCTATAGATACCAGTTGGAGATAGTTTTCTAGGTATGAAAGAGCAGAAAATTCCACAAAATGTTCAAAATTTCACGGAACTTCCGCAATGGTAGAAATCTACACTTTGCCCACCCTACAGGTGACTAAGGTGAGAGGATGCAGGGTGGGGGGTCCTCAATGGGTGACCAGGTGGCAGGATGGGTGGTACTCAGTTGAGAGGGTTTAATAGACTACTAAGGAAATACTTCTGTTTGGTTTTCCTTACAACTTAGATCTGTTTTAATATCTTGACATTATCATAATACAATACAGCTCTGAGTTGCATACTACAAAGTGTAGATATACAACCATTATATGTTGTAGTACTGACAGTTAATATCAGATGTCATTACAGTGAGAGCAGTCAGATGGAGGGGTCCAGTAGACACCAGGGCAGTACTTTTAGTGCACACAATTGTCTGTAGGGGAGCACAGCCATAGCACCTGGTTAGGGCAGGGTTTCAGCAGCTGTAAACAGCACCATGCTAGTGGCTGTCTAGAACCACCAAAACCTAAGAAAATATTGCTGTGTCCATTATGCAGATGTGATCCCACATTTGGATAGGCACAGCAGTATTTCTGCATGATCACGCTGCCGTGTTGGCTCAGTGCTCGGGGCCTCAGTATATAGGTTCCACACAGAGCACCACTGCTAATCCTGTTTAGAGCAGCACTAACCTAGTTAGTGCCACACTAACTTTTGAATATGGGGGCTTAAATGAGTATATATTAAAAAGTACAGCAATATACTTCTCAGATTTTGGAAACAAATGCAAAATGGTGGAAAGGAAGAAAATTACATCAGTATACATCAACTTGTTTTTCATTAAAGAGAAATCAATACAAATTGTTGAACATTTTAAGTAGTTAATATTCTGTTGTATGCACATATTTCTATGAGGCTAATGTACCTTAAACATTAAAACTTAAAATACAATTTACCAGTAATTGATTAAACAATTAGTTAACTACTCAATTAATTAGTTCCCTTACCAATCTAACACTATGCTACAAAACCCAAAATGTGAAGAGATACTAAGAATTGTACTAGTGTGTTGCTCTGCACTGTATAGTCTCAAAAATAATAAAGCCCCATCTGAAAACAATCTTCTTTCTTTAGAACAGTGTTCTTTTTCTTCTCAAAAACCTTTGTCTTTGTAAACCTTGTCCTTAGAAATGGCTGTAACCTGTTTCTCTTCCAGTGGGAATCACCCTCAAAAAGTCAGCATCTTTTACGGTATATTGAGCTGGAGAACAAGATGTTTACTATATAATGATATCCAAGCACTACAGGCTTGGCTTCCTTCCAGAACTGGTTTAGTACTATTGCTGATATCACAGTCTTGTTGCATCAAAGTGACTAAGCTGGCTGGTGCTCATTGAATGAATCGAGTCTCAGAGAGCAACTTTTCCCTTCCTTCCAGCTTGCATTTCAGGGAGAGGTCTGCTTAAAAGTTTTGTGTCTCATTCTGAATCAAGATTCTTGACCAGTGTATAACATTTTTCTATCATGTCAATAAGGAAATTGTATTTACATATTACAGTCATCGTCTGAGCAACAGACTGGTATATAGAGATGGCGCGTCAACAAACTTTGCTACGTGAACTAATTAGCGATTTGCATGCAGTCCCGCAATTCACGGAGTATGGATTGACCTGCAAGTTTAGCACAAAGTACAGAATTTCGCAGGTGAAATTCACACTTTGTGGCAAATTCTGCACTTTGCAGCAAAGCTTTGTGATTCAGGTAAAGTCAAAGTTTATCAGGTCTGGGAAAGCTTCACAAAGCTCCAAGGAGTGTTAATTTTTGCCACTTCATGTGAACTCGCTGGCGAAGTTAAACATTACCACATCTCTACTGGTGTAAGTCTCATTTTTGTGTCAAGTTTAAATCCTGACACCAGTTTCCTTTAAATAAATCAAATTCTAAATATGATAAAAGTTCTGATAACACACCTCTGGAATGTACTTTGTCATGAAATTTCACAAGTCAAGCATGTAGCCATCTCAGTCCAGTGTTAAAAGAGGTTGCTATAAAGCTTTTATGTATGTGTGTTTTGCTGCAACATGTTTAAATAGAAATCAATCTTTGGAAGTTTCAAAACCTCTGTTTCTAACAAATGTAAACTTGATACTCATAACTGTAGTCCCCCTTCCCTTTGTTTAGGGGCCAGATGTTAAAAGTGGAAAGGGATCCATAATCAGAATTTCACCAAGTTCTTCTCAGATAAAAGCAACATTTTTAATGGGTTTCTTACCTGACAACTGTGACAACCACCTTTTGATCCCCAAAAGGTGTTCACATACCCAGCAGGCAGTCTGGTGCGATATATATGAGAGAGAGAATGTGGTCATGGATTTTCTGTACAACAAAACAATTTACAGGACCAGAGATTTCATTTGAAACACTCCAGGCGTGAAGCTCCAAACTGACTCGCTGGCACTGATAAGCATCTTACTTTGTTATTACCTCCTTTAAACTTGAGCTTCTTCCCCAAAGCTTTTTTTTTTCATTCAGCTGTTTGACTCCGTCGCCACCTCCCACCTACTTGGTGACAGCAGGACATGGTAAAGCTGACAGGTGGCTTTGCCCCTCTTCGGAAGTGCTTAGTCTCAGGACCGTACATGTTTTTCCTCCCAACCCTCCTGGCAATCCCCCATGGATTGCCTCTCCCATGGCAGGGCCGAGGTGAAGGGTGTCAATTTTCCCTCCCTGAGACCAACATCTAGTCTTTGGGGAGGTTGCCAGATGCTGCTTGGCCATCACAGAGCCTGCTAGCTCCAGTTTTACTAATTTCTCCCCACCCCTTGCTGTGGTTGCTCAATCGTGTGTGGAGGCATGCTTACACAGCAACCCACAGCACCCTTCCTACTCTAGTCACTCCCGACTGCACTACCTCAGGCCTCCACCCAGGCAGTCTTGCAGTGGACATAGCGAGGTCCCCACCTCGGAGGGAGAGCTGCCTTATGGCTGCTCAATGCAGCTCCTGGCCTCCCCCTGTTGACCCCTGATGACTCGGGCTCATTCCCGAACCCGGATCACGGGCATCTCACAAGCTGTGGCATCCAGTGCCTCAATCCTCAGTGCCACCAGGCTGGCTCCCAAAGCTTTTTCTTTTACTGTCTTCCTCAACTGGGCTTATTCCCACATGCTTTTCCTTACTTCCACATCCTCATCAGGGGACAGATGAGCTCCTCTGCCACTGAATTAAGCAGCCCATACCTTCACCACTGCCCTCTGGATACATTTCCCAACTTTAGTCCTGGACAAGCCTGGTCCCTGGTGCTCTCTCTTTCAAACTTGCTCCTCTGGCTCTTCCTGGAGCGAGCCTCCCTAAACAGTCACAGTGACTCCATTACTTCCATTTCCTTTTCCCAAGCTGAGCCACTGCCTATATTAGCCTGAAGATCTACCCAACATAGGCCCCAGGGCCTGCCTCATGCAGGCCCCAATTAGTCCAGGCCACCACCACTCCCAGCTTTTGCCAACCGAGCCAAAATGCCATTGGGGTATGAGATCAAAGGACTGCCACCATCCTCAAATCCCCTGCCAGGGCCCTTCCACAACCTCAGCAGCCCCTTATAGCTCAATAAAACCACACCAGCTTCTGGGCCCAACACCCCCAGGGTCCTCCACTACCTGCCCTTGAATGCTCCAGTGCTCCTGGATGCTCTCACCACCCAGTCCCAATGGGACCCAGGACCCAAATGACTGCAACTGCCTTTCTGTTCACCTCCCTCACGGAAACCTCAAAACCCAGGAAACTCAGTACACTGCCGCCCAAACTGCTGACCTGCCTAAGGGAGGTGGAATCCCTCCTACAAACTGCTCTGATGCAAACCCACCAGTCTCTCTCTTCTCCCTCCCACCTACATGCCCCGTTATATAGAAACCCACTCACTGTGCCCCAAAGTGTTGCAGCAGAAAATATGCCCCTAGTGCACAAACTCCCTAAGCAAGGGGCCCTAAGGGTGAAAATGAGCCCACCCCAGGAGGCTTACACTATCCCCTCCTAAAAAAAATTCCATTCTGGGAATGGGGCAGAGGCCCAAGCAGGCCCTCAACTGAACAAACCAGGTATAGGTACTCCCCAGCATGCTGGAGGGGCACCCACCGATATTGGACCCAAAAGGGAAAATAACCTCCCCAGCTACCTCCAAACCCTACAAAACCCAGAGAAAATTCTAACATACTTGTGTCAGGATGCTTAAATCATTAGACTAAAACTTTAGGAACACTATAAACATTTTGATCACTGGAAGACATTTTGAATATGAATATATGTACATGAACATCAATTGAGGTAGATACATTTGCAGTTCCTCTCTATACCACCCACCAATTCAGAGAAAATATCAACAATTTTAATAATAACAACTCCTAATTGCTATACACAGATTAACTTCCACACTCCACACACAAGGCAGGGCTTTAAACACTCAACCTTAACTAGATAATGCAATCAAATAAAGTAGATTAATAAAATTAGAATCATCACTATTATTTTTTTCTTTTAAAATAAAAGGAAGATTGCTTTAGTCCCAGATCTCTAGAGTCATTAAAATAGAAATTTAACCTGAGAGTTCAAACAGTTTTCACCAGATCCCTGCTCCATGCTGAGCAGTCTTGCTGGACAGTTCACAGCTGGCTGGGGCTTAATCGCAGGACCTCCACCCTGTGTGGAAAACAGAAGTCAGGATCTGGCATTGTGGTAAGGTCCCCAAATGAGTCTTTTGCAGTGATATGATATTTCATTTGGCATCCTGCCAAATCCTGAACAAGGGAAAATGCTTAAATAGGGTCAGTCCAGACCAAGGCACAGTGGAACACATGGCTCTTGCTTTTGGAACAGCTGCTGTGATGAATAGGAACTTCCTGGCTTGGACCGCAGCTTTTAGAGTTGCTCTTTGTACACCCACTCCTCATGCATTTCTTCAGTTACATCCCACATCATCTCCAATAAGTATGGTTAGTCCATGGAAGGGTAATCATGTGGATTCTTCTCTAAATCCACCTTTCCGCCTGGGACCATTCAGGTAGCTAACACACTTCTCCTCCTGGTCAGTACAGGCTCCAACCATATTCCATATAAGTAGGCCACATTGAGAGGGTCACTTCATATAAGTCCATCCATCTGGACCATCAGAGCTTTAGAACCGCTGGCATATGTGGGGTCTTATCTGCCAGGGTGATGACAGGGTGGTAAAAGGCCGAGGTATAGCCCGCTAAACTTCATAATCAGCAATTGAAATCTTTTGAAGAGCAGTTTCTCTTCATCAAACTCTGTCTCCTCTGGGATCTCCACTTGCTCAATGGACACTCCAGCAACTACCAACTTGATCACAGGATGAGTTTTGACTGCAGGAGACACCTCTTGCCTGGGCCAAAGGGCCGGTGGGCTGCAGCCAGGCAGGAACACTGCTGCAGACTCCTGGGCACTGGGAATCCCTCAATGGTGGGTACAAACCCCTGCCTCTTCCTCTGCTGCTGGGATAGTGGGCAGCCAGTGACAAGGAACAGGGCAGATGTTGGTGCTCCCTGCCACCCCCTCTTTACCTCTTCTTCTACGCACTATCACAATGTGGGGATGGTTCTCTTGGCTTGTCCCCATGTCTCCCTTGTCCTGCAGCATGGGCTTCTCAAGGGCCCTGGCCTCTACACTCCCCTGAAACCATACGGATGGTGTTCCCCTGAAGTGCTGGAAGGGTACACTCAATGAAACATAGGGGAGCATGGTCAAAATTCCTCCAGTGGCAGATCTGGAGCAAATTGAAGGCACTGGCAGTCTGACTACACCTTCTTCCCTAAATCCACATCTGATGCATCTCTCTTCCGACTGACCCTCCTTCCTGAATTCCAAAGCCATGTTAAGAGGAGGTAGGAACCAGCCTGAGGCTGCTCTGGGGGAATGGACTCTTCAGGTACCCTAATACCCTCTGTCAGCGATTTCGTAACTTCTGCTCACCAAAATTGCCTTCCAAACCTTTTGCTTTCACTCCAGCAAAAGGGAAATGCAAACTGTTTAAGTTGTTGGCCCTCCTCCTCTAAAACACTGCTCAGGAGTCTACAAGACTGGCGCGACACTCTCCAGTCTTCTCAAAATATGGCACCCAGCTCACTATCCTTCTCTTTTTAACACCTTGACAGCAGCCAATCAGAATAGGCTAAGATGTGCACATGACCCACCAGTCACGGGCGCAATTGCTAGAGCCCAGAGGAGGATGGAGGCCTAGTCTTCCCCAAAAGGCCTACCCTGCACCACCACCACACCGAAACTGCATCACACCAGCTTAGCCTAAAGTGACTGATCCGGCCAGCTCCTCCAGGCTCTGGAAAATGGGCAAAACCTGCTGGGACTGAGAAAGGCATCCTGGACAAGTCATAACAATCTGTAGCCCCCCTTTGTCTAGGGGCCTGATGTTAAAAGTCAAGGGGATCCAGACTTAGAATTTCACCAAGTTCTTCTCAGATAAAAAGCAACATTTAAAATGGGTTTCTGACCTGAAGACATCTTCAAACTCATCAGCACTGAGCCCCAAAGGGCGTTCACATACACATTGGACAAATCCAGCATTCAGTCTGGTTGATTCTTTCTCAGGTTTCCCTGGACCCACCGGACATTGAGTGAGAGGGCACAAGGAATTTAAAAAGAACTTCAAACCTAAGAAACTGCAAAGAACTCCTAAAAGCTAAAGGACTTAAAATTCATTAAAATCCCTTTCTGGCAATGATAAAACTGGACTCTGATTTCTCCCCAAAGTAAATCACTTTTATTCTCCTGAGATTCCAAATGATTTTAGAGCTCAGGGTTCTATAGCAGTTACTTCAAGATTTGAAACGTTACAGCTCCATGAGGTAACTTTTACACAGACTTATTGCTGAGAGAGAGAGAGAGACAGAGATGGGCATTACTTAGTCATGGATTTAACTGTATAACAGAACCAGGAGCAAACAATTTACATAGGACCAGAGATTTCTTTTGAAACTTTCCAGGAGCATCGAAGCTCCAAACGACCAGCTGGCACTGGTAAGTACCTTTACTTTGTTACTGCATCCTTTAAACTTGAGTTTCTTCCCAGAGCTTTTCTGTTACTGCCTTCCTCAACTGGGCTTATTCCCAAATGCTTTTCCTTACTTCCTCATCCTCATTCGGGGGCGATGAGTTCCTCTACAGCTGAGTTAGTTCATACCCAGGGTGAAAAGTTTAGCATCCCATACCTTCATGACTGCTCTCTGGACACATTTCCCAACCTTAGTCCTGGGTCGGCTTGGTCCCTGGTGCTCACTCACAAACTCACTCCCGTGGCTCTCTTTGAGCCAAGTCTCCCAGAACAGTCCTGATGGCTCCCTTGCTTCCATTTCCTGTTTCCTGCAGGCTGAGCGCATGGCCTATATTGGCCTAAAGCCTATCACGTAGGCCCAGGGGCCTGCCCATGCAGGCCCCATTGAGTCCAGGCCACGCACTTCAACCTTTCACCAACCGAGTCAAGTGCTACTGGGCTCACGGAATCAAAGACTACCGCCATCCTCCTAACCCTGCCAAGGCCCTGCCACAACATTAGCAGCCTCCATCAGCTCAATAAAACCACACCAGCTTCTGGGCCCAGTGTCCCCAGGGTCATCCACTACCTGCCCTCTGACTGCTCCGATGCTCACTGGATGCTCTCACCACCCAGTTCCAAGGAGACCTAGGACCCAAATTACCCCAACTGCCTTTCTGTTCACCTCCATATGGAAACCCCCAAAACCCAGGAAACCTGGGGCACCTCTGCAAAACTGCTGACGACCTGCTTAAGGGGAGGGAAACACCCTCAAAATGCCCTGATTCAGACCGCTGGTCTCTCTCTTCCTCTGTCCCCTTCTCCCCGCCTATTCTCCTGCTTTATATAAACTCACTCACTGCTGCCCCAAGTGGTGGGTGGTGGCCAGTGAAAATATGCTCCTGAGTGCAAAACTCCCTAAGCACCAGGGGGTCCCTATAGGAGAAATAAGCCTACCCATGAGGTGTGCTTACATAACTATAATAGTTTGGAAGATAATGATTTTGTCCATAACTCTGTTGTTAAACATACTATCAACACATAAGTTAATCCAGCAACTTTATCTTAAAGTCCTCTTTAAAGAAACACTGCCAACCAACCTAGGCATTAAACTGTCCCTGGTTTAAAATACACATTTTATGATTGATCACATTCGGAGAATATGCTGATGTACAGTAGCTGGTAGTTTAATTCTGATCCATGCTTCCTTTTTAAAAGTGAAAACAGACTGCCCACCATTCTGGTACAATCACACCGACATGTGTTTACATTCCTTAATCCAACTCCTACTCTTTCCTGGATTTGGGAGCACTCCCAATACTGTCTAGCCACTCAAGATGCAGTGGGAGGAAGAAGGCTATTGCATCATGAGTGGCTGCTTTGCTTGGTGGTGTTGCTCATATTCAGGATGTATGCAGTAAAAGTAGTTCTAGGATTTGAAACAAAACAAGGTGGAGTATAATTACAACATTACCATGCTTTTCATTTGTACTATGACAGGATGAAGATTAAACAACCAACAACATCAATGCATTTTAGAGAAGGTAAGCAATCATAATATGTGGGTTTCAGCAAGAAATAAAATGATGCAAAAATGGCAGAAAGTGTCCTTTCTTTATTCTTTATTGCAGGTACACTTTGTGTTTCTAATATTTAAATAACACATAGAACACCTTCACAAATAAGCCTCTCTTTGTTGTAGACATTAAGCATTGGCCTACTATAGGGCTGAGTCTCTGTCCAGGAAACATAATGTGAGGTGACTTCTTATGGGAGATGACTTCATCTTAGTGCTGGAGGCTGACATGGATTGCAGTGCCGGCCACCCAGAGCCCCATGTATGGACCCATAACACCCTGGGTGCCCTTTATCAGACCTCAACCTATCAGATGTCTGGAGATTACATAATCCTGGAGGGAGAGACTACACATGTTTTCAGCAGTCCACAAAACCTCCAGTAAATTTGGCATGTGGTTTGCATCCCCAACCATCACTCATGACACATTATCCACAAAATCTCATCATGGTATGGGAGTGCCAGTCCGGCATTCACAATGCTGGAGTTGGACACACTTCTGTTGCATAATCCTCAATTCATGCAATAAGCTAAGGAGAAGTGAAGGTCTTCCTCTTACAAAATGATAATGGAGAGACCTCCAAAACAATCTTGTGGAAGGCCTACAAAGCCACTATGTGTGGCAGCCTAATTAGCTATGCAGCACATAGGCATAAAGAAAGAAAGCAGAACTCCATGCATTGGTGACAGAACTTGTGGGATTGGAGGCCACATGCAAACAAAAATCCTCTAGCCAAGATATTTTGACACGCATCACAGCAGTTAGAATGAGACTAGACTAGCTCCTAACCAGGAAAGCTGAACTTGCCACGTTAGGCTGAAACATGTTTTCTGGGAATGGGGATAAAGCAGGCACAATATTGGCCTACCACCTCAAAAAGCAGTAGGCTTTAACTCAGATTGCTGGCCTCCGTGATACAGCTGGTAAGGTCTGAACAGACTCTGCTATCAACGCCATGATGTGGTCATTCCATACAAGTTATATGCTTCTCCCAACCCACCACAGTAGGAGGCCTTCCATTGCCCAGAATATCTCCCAGGGACACAGAGATTCTGGATAGGCCAGTCACCCTTCAAGAAGATCAGGCTGTTACACAGTCATTGAATAAAAGGAAAACCCCAGGGGACAGTTTTTCACTAGACTTGTACCAGCTGCTGGTGAGGAGATCAGTCAAACATTACTGAAAGTTTTTCAATCGGCCCTTCACGCTCATATCCTACTGTCCACCATGGGGAAAGTGGTCATAATGGTCTTTCCCAAAAAGGGAAGGAAAGCCTATTCCTGAGTAACTTTAGACCCATCTCCTTAATCAATGCCAAAGCCAAGGTGATGGCTAAGAT
Source organism: Neoceratodus forsteri (assembly GCA_016271365.2). Classification (NCBI taxonomy): domain Eukaryota; kingdom Metazoa; phylum Chordata; order Ceratodontiformes; family Ceratodontidae; genus Neoceratodus; species Neoceratodus forsteri. The sequence continues at coordinate 1,530,069,689 of CM028131.1, forward strand.
ACTGGCTGCCTGACTGGAGCCAGTTCTGCACAGGATCATCCTTCCAGATCAGGCAGGCTTTATGAAGGGTCAGTAAAGTTCAGACCACCTCTGAACTCTTCTTTTTTTTTAATTTGAAGTTTTATTGATTTTCTCATACTTAAACAACCGTGACATGAAACAGCTACACAAATGAAGCACAACAGATCTTAATATAGGATAGTATAAAGCAGTTTCATGCCCCGCCTTTCTCCCTTGATTATACCCCTCCCCTCATCCCCCTTCCCCGACCTCCACTTGACTAGAACCCAAGGGGAAAGGTTGACCTAGGGCTGGGTCCCTCCCTGGGAAGGCACTGGATCAAAGCAGAGGAGGAGGAAATACCCCTTATCAATGAAGAGAGAGAATACCACAAGGCCCACTCAATGCACCTGTATCCCCTACTTGATTCAAGTAAAGAGCATGGATCCCTCCCAGATCTTTTTATATCTAGAGAGAGAGTGCTCCACGCTTGCTTTTGAGTTCTTCCGCATGCAGGTTAAACAATAGTTCTTGGAGCCGTTCAGTATAGGATATCTTCTGAGCATCTATCCAGTGCCTTAAGATTAATTTCTTAAGTGATAATGCTATCATTGCCATGTGAAGTCTGCTCAACTTTATCCTAATGCCAGTATAATCCCCAATGAGACACACCTCCGGGCCAAACATTTTTTATTTTTTTATTGTCATCTTGGATTACAAAATACCTTTGAGCTAGGCTCTTTTACAAAGGTTCCGCATCAGAGAACAATACAATACAAAATACAGTAAATAAGTACAATACAGTAAATGGGTTAGCATCTTTGGTTACAATGGTAGATCAAGACAAAAGATAGGATAAGCTGTTCTAGACAATGGGAACACAGGAGAACACAGGGTAAACTGTGGGGATGGTGGGAGGGAGGAAATGAAGACAAAACATTAGGAGTGGTTGAGAGAGGACAGGAAGCACAGCCAGAGGCATTATCAACAACTAGGAGCAGAATGAACTTAGCTAACCTACGGGGAAAGTGCTTATGAGGTGAGAAGTGGAGGAGAGGGGAGAGTCAGGAGAAGAGAAGGGGTGGGAAAAGAGGGAGGAGTAAGTGCTAGGGAGAGAGACAAAGTGAATGGACTGAGGAAATTATAGGTAGCAGTCACAGGCGCTAGAGTTAGAGAGATGGAGGTGGAGCTTAGATTTGAATGAACCAAGGGTGGTAGTGGAGGAGATGTCATGGTTGAGCTCGTTTAGCCAGCTGGATGCTCTGTGGGCAAAGGATCTTTGTCCCTGGGAGGTGCGACAGTGGGGGACCTGGAAGAGCTGGGATTCAGAGCCCTGGTGTTACGGGGCTTTAGTCCTGAACTCAGCAAAGCTTGGACTCCCAGAGGGGCGAGGTCCATGGTTACTTTTTTGCCATGATGCAGGTTAGGCACTTTATGCAGTTGGAAAGTTGAAGCCATCCAGCTTGGGCATACAAGTCGCATGTATGTGTGAGGCGGTGAGAACCAGAGATGAGCCTACAGGTCTTGTTAAGGGATGTCGATATTTGTCTGAGGGCAGTGGTAGAGGCAGAGCCATAGATGATTAGTCCTTAGTCAGTGATGGAGACCACCGAGCTCTGGATGGCAATCTTCAGCGCTTCAGCCGTAAGATGCTGTCTATGTCGGTATAGTAGGCCTAGACGTGTTTGCAGCTTCGGCAACATTATCTGTGTGTACCCCATAAGAGAGATTTGAGTCCAGGGATATCCCTAGGTATTTGAATGACTGTACCTGCTCAAGGCTGCTTCCAATGTTAGTTGAGATAGCGAGGATGAGATCTATGCCTGTTTTAGGGCTGTTAAAAAGCATAACTTTGTTTTTTATGGTTGAGGACCAGCTTATGATGGTCAAACCTGTTTTCCACTGCGGCAAAGCCTTGCTGAAGATTGATCTGCAAGACGCAAGGTCCTTGTGGGAGGAGAAGATTACAGCGGCATCTGCATAGAGGATGAGTTGTTCTGGGCAGGATTTCAGGAGGTGTTAAGAAAAAGGTTGAAGAGTCGTGGGCCCAGGATAGATCCCTGCTGGTCTGAGGTCTGAGTGCGCACCTGCAATTTTACTCTTTGCGATTGGTTTGCAGATAACTATTGAACCATGCGACTATGTCAGAGAGAGAGTCCTGTAAGCTGGAGTTGTTGTATCAGCAAGCGATGGTGATCCAAAAAAAAGATCAGAAAGGCCTAACAATGGGTCCACCTTGCTTTTGATTTGACCCACGGAGATTTAATAGAAGGGCAGTCCCAAAATATGCGCATGAGGGAGCCAACTTCCTGTTGACATCTGTTGCAAAGTGGAGCAGAGATCTTTCCAATTTTAAATAGTTTGGAAGGGCTCCAATACATGTCCTGTAGGATTTGGAACTCGGTGAGTCTCAATCTATCTTGAGAAACATAGGTATAGGTGCCTTCTCAGATTTTATGCCATTTAATACTTGGATCTGGAATTGTATAGCCCAATATTTAGGGATACTATCCTGCTTATTGGTAGTTTGGTCCAGGAGGGAGCTATACACTCAGGAAATGGCATGGGGAAGGTTAGCAGTGGTCACTAATGATACAAAGAATTCCCTTGCCTCCCTCCCAACAAGTTTGGCCTTCATCTGGTTTAGAAGATGCACTACCTGATATACTTTAAACACATGAACCCTGCTGAGGAGAAATTATTGAGGGTAGTTGCCACTGTGTGGCACTCCCCCAGTGAAGAAATCACTGATTTTGGCAGCTTGAAACTGGGGACCCAATGTGAGCAATTGGTTTGTCTCTAATTTAAAACTCGAATTCCTACTAATGGTTGATTCCAATCCCATTTATGGCTGTATTTTAAGAAGGCACAGAGTTGGGCAGGGCACTTCACATAGACTGCTATAGGAGAGTGGGTAAGGCTATGTGGGAGATTTTCAGTGAAATACGTAAAAGCTTGGTTGGGGACAGTCCTGTTTTGGCTATCAGTTCCCTTTCTAGGGTTAACCAGGGTGGGACATAAGGCAGCGACTCCAGTGTCACTTTACTGGCAAGCCATCTTAAATGGAAACTGAACAAATCAGGCAGCTCCTACCAGCGTAGGTGTACCCTCGGTTTAGCTCTAGCCCACAAAAGCGGCATTTTTCTTGCACCCGCTAAGGTGTTTATTTTATTTTGTAAAAGTCCATAGGCGAGTGTGGCGGTCTGGGGGCTCCATTAAGTGTAATAGTGTGGGACTGCTCCCTTGCTTCAATACAAGCCGGCGGAGCAGCGCCACACTGCACGCATGGAGCCCAAGCATCGCCACACTTCTGATTCGATTTTAAAAATAAAATAAACTGCAAGCAGAAAACATTTTAACAGGCTAAACTAAACCAGAAGAAACCCTTGCAGACCACTGCCTGCATTTCTGATTCCCTCTAAGTATTCGCTGACCTGACTCACCCAGTAGCACCCCCAAAATGCGGAAGCCTCAAACCACCTCTGACCTTGGGGCTGCTAGCTTATAATAGGCTCTTCAAGGTTGCTTACCCGACCACATAAAGAGGATATTACAGAGTGGGCTTTCCTAAACAATTTGACGGTACCCAAATGTTAAGCATGTTTAGTAGACAAAACATTCAGGGTAGAATATTAATTTTGATTACATTGATGCTTCCCAAAGGAAATAGGGAGGGATGTCCATCTGGCAAGATCCTGCTGGATAGTCTGTAGGGTATCTTCAAGATTCAATCTCCTCATCACAGACTCGAGTTAGCAAGGAAAATACAGAGGTATTTCAAACTTTTGGGGCACCACTGGAGACCCAAATGCAACAAGTTAGTGCTTCAACAATCTGTGGTTAAGGGGAAAAACATACTTTTATCTAGGCTGATTTTTTAATTAGAGAGGTGCCAAATTCTGATATGGTTTCCAGAGCAGCCCCAAATGATTCTGCTGGATGGATTGAGTGAAGCAAAATATCAACCTGCATAGGCCCAAGTTTGAAATTGTGGCCATGCAGAGGAATACTGGGTATTTTAGGATTTCCCTGAGTTTAGAAAGCAAGGGTTCCAAATATATATTAAATAGGAGTGGGGATAATAGGCACTCCTGCCTAGTACCAGAGTGGAGAGAAAACCTCTCTGAGAAAACCACGTTGCAGTAAATCTGGACCTTTGGCTCCTATAGAAGGAAGAGATCCATTTGATAAACTTAGTCAGAACCCAAACCTTCTCATTGAGCAAAATAAAAACTCCCAGTCCACCCTATCAAATGCCTTCTCTGCATCCAGAGATAGCAGCCCTGCGGAATGTCTGACTCCTGGACGAGAGAAGATATGTGCCAGCTACGCATGTGATCCGATGAGTTTCTGCCCTTCACAAAACTCACTTGGTCTGGTTGAATTATGGAGGTAGAACCTCAGCCATCCTATTTGCCAGTAATTTCGCCATGATTTTAATATAGTAGTTCAGTAGCAAGATCGGTCTGTAACTCGTTACTCTTTCCAGGTCTTTCCCTGACTTATGCAGGACAATGATCAGGGCCTCCAGTAGACTATCATCCACTTCTTTAGATTCTATAATCCACTTAAATAATCTGACTAACCACAGGGTTAATTGTTTCTGGAAAGGTTTATAGAAATTTGAAAAAACATCAGGGTCAGGGCTTTATCCACTGGGAGGGAGTATATCGTGTTAACTATCTCTGTCTCACTAAGGAGCTAGTAGGCCTAGCTGCTGTGGTTCCATCGGTGATTGTAGTAGGATTTAGCTGGATAGAGTCATCATGCTCTGACCTGATGCTTTTGACTATTCGAAGCCTCTCGGGTGTTAAGCCTCAGGGCCAACAGCCTGCCTGCCTTTTCCCCTGGTCCACATATGTGGTTCTAGTTTTCAGTATGGTGTACTCAGCCCATTTTATAAAGGGTGCTGTATTGATCCCGTAGACCCATGAGTCTATTCCTATGCCCTTCTGAGGTTTTGGGTGATAATGTGCTTTCTAACTTGCATATGTCCCTAAACAGCATAAAAGCTTTCTGTTCCTTAACCTGTTTCTTGTAGAGGCTACACATATTAGTTCCCTTTAGTAACATTTCAGGGCGCACTCATTCCAGATCTATTTTGCCTGTGGAATTGAGGTTAGATTCGAGTGTATTGTTCTATGACCTGCAGATGTCCTGTATAACCTTTTGTCTTTCAACAACTGATTATTCAGTTTCTAGTTAGTTTCTTTGGACACAGTAGGGGCAATATTTAATAAATACCACACCACAGCATGGTCAGAAATAAGCACTGGCTCAATAGCACTGTCCATGACCCCTGGGAGTAAGCCATGACTGATCAAAACATAATCTATCCTGAAGGGCGTGCCATGAACTGTTGACTGAAATGTGTATTCTTTTGAGGAAGGATGTAAAACCATCAGGGATCAACCAGTCCTAACTGAATGACCAACTCTCTAAGGGCCCATTGCGCAGGTGACAGACCTGACCTTTTAGCAATGGACTTGTCTAGGTCCAGAGAAAGGACAGGTTCCGTCCCCTCCAGAATCATAGGGAGTAAGGCGAAAGCACCAGTAAAGACAGGAGGTTGGAAAGAAAGCCGGCAGATCTATATTGGGCCCATACACACAGCATAGTACCATCTCAGTATGATCTAATATCCCTTTCAAAATTATATATCTACCATTAGGATCCTTTAAACATTGCTCACAGGTGAAAGAAATATGTCTGAAAATAATACAGCAACCCCTGCTTTGTGTGCTGTCCCCTACATTAAAAATCTGACCTACAAATTACATCCTGGATAGGTTACCCTCTATCTCCAAAAGGTGGGGCTCCTGTAGAAACATGATGACCCCTTTAAATTGTTGAATATGTTTAAACACTTAACCTTCTTTAACACCCCTAATATTCCAGGAAAACATCTTCCATACTACCCACTATCTCGCTGCCTTGATCTGAATACCCTGAGGCAATGCAGGAGTAATACCAACCTCACTTTATTAGCTAAGCTGAGGCCCCCATCCCTACCCCCAAAGCCCTAATCACTGGGTCCCACTAAATAATAAGAAACAACAATACCAGACAGTCCCTCTGTTCCAATACCACTCCTTCCCCATCACCCAGTATAAGTAATAGAATCCCACCCCCAACACAATCTTGTCCTGGTACATGATGTACAGACTCAACAATTCAGGTTCCCACCTCCCTGCCCCTCCATGTACAAACCTTTTCCCCAGCAAGTAAATATTTCACCAAAACAGTTTGCCATAGCTTAACACTTAACACTACATGACAAGTATAATATAGAATTATATAGTGTAACAGGCATAGAAATAGTTGAAAACAATTAGGCACACTGTATCACGACTGTCATGCCCATGCTCATAGACCCGCTCACCGATCCCGTAGCATGGAATAAAATAATAAATAACTTGATGAGGTAAAGTGGGCAGTTTAACTTGTGCCCAGTAAATAAAAGATAAAGTCTCATGTTTTAGCATAATGTGCATTCAGACATACTCTTCTATGCAGATATGTCTGGTTCCTAACATGACCCATGAAGTCAGTTTTGCAGCGCAATTAGCTCTTTAAGCAAAGGAAGAAACAGTAAAGAGCCCACTGAAAACAAAACTAGAAGTCTCTCATGAGGAGTATGTCCAAAACCAGGCAGGGTTTTCCAATGAGAAACAGAGCCCTTCTTAATTGCATCTTTCACCTGAGACAGGTCCTCTTAATGTTTAAGAGTCCTTAAGAGCCATTTTTGTTGACCTCTCCAAGGCCTTCGACACGGTGGATCATCAGATACTTTTACAAAGTTTGAAGGATATTGGACTCTCAGGTGGTGCTCTTAAGTGGTTTCCTCTTATTTAGAGGGTAGGATGCAGACAACGGTCGTTAATAAGATTGTATCATCACCTTTGCCAGTGGTGTGGGGGTCCCTCAGGGATCAGTGCTCGGTCCCTTGCTTTTTGATTTATCTTAGAAATTGGGATGTCATGTAAATAATATGGCTTATCAATTATGCTGCAGATGATACAATATTACATACTTCTGCTTCTTCAGTGGAAGAAGATCCAATTAAATTTACAGTTAAGCTTTGATAAATTACATGGTATCTGTCACAACGGAAACTTAAAATTAATGTAAGTAAGACAAAATGTATGTTATTGGATCCAATATGAAACTTAGATCTTGTACAAAATTGACAGTGCTAGATCCTGAGGGACAGAATTAGATCAAGTGATTACTTATAAGTACTTGGGTTTCTGGATGGATCCCTTGGCTACTGGTAATATACATATAGATGAGTTGGTTAAAGTAGTGGGTGTAAGGGTGGGATTATTGTATCAAAATAAAAATTGTTAAGGTGGAATTATGATAAAGAAAATTGTTGAGTCCCAGATATTTCCTCTGTTTGATTATGGTGATACACTGTATGATAATTCTCAGTCAGGTAGATTGTGCAGACTAGGCGTACTGTATAATGCCTTGCGAATTGATCTTACAGTGTCCTAAAACACCATCATTGTTTAATGTACCAGAGATTGGGATGGACTTCGTTGACAGAGAGGAGACAGTTGCATAAATATATTTTGGCCTTTCAAAGTATTACTACGGTAATCCCAGAATACCTGGCTGAAAGGTTAGAAGTTAGGAAATTAAACCTTCATTAAGAAATGCAGGATATAGGGAGTTGGTTATACCTAGACTAAAAACTAAGCGTTCTGATTTCTTTTTAGTCAGTTAGTTCCTAGATTTTGGAATATGATTCCTGTAAGATTTGGTTGTATAATCATAAAATACCTTCTTGTAAAGCTGTTAAAACCGGTATCTGGAATCACTTTCTGGGCAAAGAAGGATTTTGTGGCTAAATAAGTTTACTGCTTCTTTTTAGTATATATGTTTGTTCGTTCTCATTTTGTGTTCATATATTTGTTGTAACCATGACTTTGTATGACCAAGGGTCACCATTTTAAATGAGTTTTACTCAATGGTCTAACCCATTTAATAACAAGCATTTGTCAATGCGAGCGTTGGCGTGCAGGTATTTGCAGTGGTGCTTGGCATGTATGGTGCTTACCCTAATGCCCTGTGCGATTGCTGGTATTTGCACAATAAATTGTCAGCATGACCCGTTTGTTACCCCATTGATGCGCTACATAGGCAGAAACACGTTTTGGGCAGGATGTGAAAATGACAGCTGTACTGCTCATAAGGAAGTGTGGTAAAATGCCAATGTTGAAAATCTGGAGTAGAAATATTGAAAATTCGCAAACATACTGGCGTGCGTGGGAACTGCTCAACGCATGGTCGTAAAACAGTCTCATTTTAGGATTTTTCACCAGAATTTTCAACACAGCCATTAAGACATCTGCTCATGAACAGTGTCACTGTGATTTTCTTAATGTGTTCCATACATTGATTTCATGAGACCGACTACGCCATTGTCGCTACATGGTGGAAACACATTTTGGGCGAGATGTGAAAATGACAGCTATACAACTCATACGAAGGTATGATAAAATGGCAATGTTGAAAATGTGGAGTGAAAATATTGAAAATTCGCGAACTTACGAGCCTGCGTAGGACTGCATAGCATGCGCTAAGTAAAACAGTCATTTTGGAATTTTTGCACAAATTTTCAACATGGGGTTTTGGGACCCCTTCTCATGAATGATGTCACTGACATGGCATTATTCAAGGCGAAAGGTGATTTCACGCAGTGACTGCGCGAGTGCCTGCGAAATCACCCTTTGGGCCTGAATAACGCCATGACAGTGACATCATTCATGAAGATTAAAACCATGTTAATTTGGTGCATAATCAAAAATGACTGGTGCTCTAATGAAGTTGAAACCCCTATCTGGCATTATACAGCTTACCGGCATTTCCTTGGTTCGCGGTGCCTTTGAAGAGTGCAGATGTGTTCCCGGTCCACGAAGATCATCACGCTGGAGTCTGGAGGTGAGTATGGGGAGTGAGGGGTGTGGGGAGTGCCACAGTGGGTGGATGCGGGTTGTGGGGGCTGGAAGGCAGCTGCGGAACGTTTTCTTTACAGGTGAAAACAAAAAAGGACTATGTGAGACCGTTGCCATGCTGAGATGGGCTCCCAGCTTGGCAGAAGATGGCTAGGGGGGGCCGGGAACCGGCGGGGTGGGCACCCCGTCGGCTAAAAGCTCTCGCGGATGGGACCGTTGCCACGCTGGGGTGGGCTCCCAGCCTGGCAGAAGATAGCTTGGGGGCGAGGGAGCGGCGGGGATTAGGCACCCCGTATGACAAACTACGGAGGCGCCGAGGCCGATGGAGATTGGGCACCCCATCGGCAAAAAGCAGATGTTTGCCATGCTGGGGTGGGCTCCCAGCGTGATGGCAGCAGGATGGCTTGGGGGCGTGCAGCCGATGGGGGATTGGGCACCCTGTCAGCAAACAATGTTTGTAGCAGGAAAGCTGTTGAGGCGGGCGTGACGCGTGGGGCAGCGGCGGCGTGACCTGCAGGCGGGGCGTCATGGCGGCAGCTCAGTATGGCAGCGGTGCTTTCCTTTGAAGCAGAGGACCACCGCTGTCATACTGAGCTCCTGCACCATTGGTGCAGGACTGCCATGCCTGCTCAGCGGGCAGTGCATTGGATGGGAGGAGGCACACCTCCAGAGTGTGCTACTCTCCCAACATGTTCCTTGCACGGCGTAGCGAGCGTAAAATGAAAATGAAAATGAAATGAATGTTCGTACTGCCAGGAAAGTAGGCTGAACTTTTAGTTCCTCCAATGTCCATCCCTCCATAGCAAAACATAAAGGAGCACACATTCATTCAGTGCAACAACAAAGGAAGAGGCTATTTTAAAAGTCTGCTTAAGGCCACAATCACTGCATAAAACTGGATGAGCTGTACAGCTAAAGCATAATTTCCTAGGCTCTCCTTACACTCTCAACGATTTTAAACAGATTGGGCAGAGCATCCAGCAAAGTAGACTCCGCTGCCTTTGGATCATCAAAGCTGGTCCAGGTGCCATCAGGAGGACCTGAAATTTTGCTGGGTATAACATTTTGAATTTAATCCCTGCTGGGATTACCTTGTTGACAAGAGAGTGAAATTGAGCTTTGTGCTGGTGGACAAAGGCTTGCATATCTTATGTTACTCTTAACGTGACCGCTCCCATTTGACTTCCTGCAATTCTTGAACTTTCATTAGGAAGTGTTGTCTTTCTAAATAGTTCAAAAATCAGAAGATTAGTGGTCTGGGGGTGCACCCATGGCTGGCATGGGGCTCAATGCAGGTGAGCTCTCTCAATCAGTATATGGGGCCAAATGGAGGCAGGTCTGCCAACTTTGCCACAAGCTTCTGGACAAATAGAATCATGGCCGACCCCTCCTCTCTCTCTGGCAAACCTATAATTACTGCATTATTTCACCTGCTGCCTTCCAGGTCTTCTATTTTTGCCTCCAGGTGAGCCATCCTGTGTCTGGTAGCCACAATCTCTGGGTCAAGTTTCTCAAAGTTTTTCCAGGTATTTTATCGTATCTACGCTATCCACAGTTCTTTTAGATATTTTCTCCAAGGCCGTGGCCATAGATTTGAATTCTGAGGTTAGGGAACAGAGCTCTTCCCTGAAAGGTTTGAATTCTTGTAGAATATGATCCACTGTCAGCAAATTTGGATCCAAGGTGTGGGGGTCGCTCAAGTCAGCTGAGGCTGGTTGCAGCCTAGTTTTCTTGCTTGCCTTTTCCGGAGTGGAGGGTGGTGTATGTTTGGGCAAGGCTTGATGCATCTCTGCTTCCGTACTGTAGAGGAAAATTGCAGACTCAGATGCTATGCAAGCTCCTGTCACTGTTGCCAACAAAATGTGCAATTAAGACCCGAAAAAATAGTTGAATTAACACAGAGCAAGTGGAAGCAAACCAGAGAGCTGTTACTTGCGATCCTGCATCATGTGATCTCCACCTCCGAACTCTTCTCAACATGATACATTCAGCCCAAAGCTCCAACTGGCTGACAGTGGGGTTGGACATCGATTTTGAGATAGCCTTGACTCCGTTGAATGGTGTTTTCTTTTCATCACTTTGGAGAGCATGAAAGTTGGACCCTCCTTTTTATGTTGGATCTGGCTCCTGTACAGCGCTCCCAAGGCATCTATCTTAACTAATGGTCTCCATTCTTCCTCCTACCCTCTTCACATGGGAACTAAGCAAGAATGTCTGCTGTCTCCTCTTCTATTTCTCTTAGCTATTCAGCTCATCACCACAATTATCTGCCATAACAACATACTTAAAGGTTTCCTGCAGGGGAAGGAATATCGCATTCTGCTCCACACAGACAATCTGCTAATCCTGTAGGAGGATGGAGCTTCCATTTTGGATTCCTTTATGAAATTGTTGCACCAGTTCTCAGAGACCTCTGGCCTTAGAGTCAACCAAACAAGATGGAGGTCTTCCTATTGCATCCTTCTTGCCTTGCACCTCCCTTTGAGGTAAGAGGCCTGAGACAGGCTCAGAATGGTATCACCTATCTGGGGATTAACATTCACCTGTCTGTGACTAAACTGTCTTAGGCCAATCTTAACCCCTTGTTGGAGACAGCAAAATCTGAGTTAGCCAGGTGGTAATTGCTCAGTTTGTCCCTAGCTGGGAAAATTGGCGTAATTAAGATATTACTGGCCCTTCATACCATGCAGATATTATTGCACCTTTCTGTCTATGTTCCTCAGAAATTGTTCCAGAAACAAGACAGCACTCACGGGACTTTCTATGGAATGGTAAGCACCCCAGTTCAGCAGGGCCAAGCTGTAAAGTCACTGGACAAAGGAGGATGGGGCCTCCTCTGGTTTGAGGGATACCATCTGGCAATTCTCTTAGCCCAGCTGTTACACTGGTTCACACCAGCTTTGCATGCCTCACCTTCCTTGCTACAGATACTGTAGAACAGGATCTATCAAGGGCACCACTGGCAGTTACACTTATCTACACTACTACCACACCATTTGAGGTGACACCCCATGATAGCATTCCCCAAAAAGCTTGGAGATGGCTGTACAAACTACTGAAGACTTCCCTCATCTCCTCCTTTGTAACTGCTGGGAAATCGGACACTATGCACTGAGGACACACCCCTCAGTGGATATCCTGGGTGCAACGAGGAACTCTGTGGGTAAGGGATCTGCTGACAACAGAAGGTTGGCATATCAACTCATCTGACAATCTACAGTCTAGATATGGCATTCCCAAACAGGACTTCTGGAGATATCTCAGATTAGAAGCATGGTGTTACACCACACCATAGAACCCCAAGATGAGGCAAGGACAGCTGTGGTGGCTTTCATAGATACTGGCACTACCCTGCACAGAGAGAAAGCAAGCTACATGTACTGCACCCTAAGAAACACACAGCCAGACCAGTTGATCAGGCTAAGCTGTACTGGGAGCAGGAACTGGGTATAGCCATCAGCAATGATGACAGGGCTGCCTGCCTATACACAGCCCATATAGCATGTAGAGATGGCAGAATCTGCCTCATACAGAATAAGATGCAGCTACGATGGTATCATATACTGGCAGTATTGCATGCACTTGCACTGCTTTTGGATGGCAAGTGCAGGCACTGGCAACAAGAAGGAGCACATCTCCTACATATATTAATAATGATAATATTTTTATTTATATAGCACAATTCAAGCATCAAAGTGCTTTACATACAAAACATCATAACACAGTTCAAAAATCATATAAATCGTCAACTCAATTAAAATTCTCACAATTCCTAAAACATCAAGTCTGAAAGGCCTGTTTAAATAGATGAGTTTTAAACTGGTCTTGAAGCTCTCCACGGTCCTGCACTCTCTAATCTGATGTAGAGAGTTCCACAGGGATGGTGCCACGAACATAAAGCCCTGGCACCATATGTGTCTTCAACCACACCCTGGGAACCTCTAACAACCCTCGTCAGTTGAGCGGAGAGGCCGGCTAGGGCTGTAAGGAACCAGGAGCTCTTGCAGGAAACTCAGTCCCAATCCATGTAGGGCTTTGTAGATCAGAAGACCGACCTTGAAGGTGGTCCGCCACTGTATAGGCAGCCAGTGCTGTTCATCCATTAGAATTACTGGCAAGGCATCAAACAGGTGTGTAGCACCATTGTCTGACAGGTGATCCAGCTTGATGGTCCTCTCTTCTTTCTAGGGCTCACCATTCCATGACTACAAAACACTGTCCTCTACTCCACTGGGTGACTGCTGTCAATGTCATGGCAAAACACCTTCTATTGTGCAAGTGGAGAGTGACAGAAGTCCCCACTATGGCTGAATGGATTCTAGCATTGGAGCAACTGGCAGCACTACAGAAACTGTAATATAGGAATGCAAAGACTTAACCCAAATATTAGCTGATCTAGGTGCCTACCTCTCCTCCGGCTGTACTCATCTTAGCATGTATCACTGACCCAAATGTGGGTAGTAGAGGAAGGACATGACTCAGCGCTAATTTCATATGTAACTGCAGTATCTCTGGGTCCCCTAGCATCCTTTCTTTGGAGTTCACTCCCCACCACTAGGAACTAGGGGCTGTACTGCTGCACTCTCATGGACATAGGATACATGCTTCTCTGGGGGGTTAAGGGTCCCTAGTGTGAGTATTGAATATTAATGTTAGAATCTTGCATAACCTGCCGGCCCAGTAGCACTGAGTTGAGGCACTGGATGTCACACCTCATGCCACAATGGTGACCCAGGTTGGGAATGAGCCATGGGTCGCCGGAGTTGGCAAGGAGGCCCTAGGATTGAGCATCCATAGACTGCTCTCCTAGTCCTGGGGAGGGTTGGGAGAACACACCATGCTGTAGCACCCCTGGGGATGCCAGGGGCACTACAATACGGGTGTACGTGGGGAAGGAGGCGTGGCAGACATCAGCACATAGTGCCTTGATATCATTACATCCACACTCCATGGGAGACCAAGGAGGAAAAGGCTGGGTGTGACTGCGCAGCTTGATGGCTGCACCCTGAGCCTCCCGGACTCATGTGGAATCCCATTGGGAGGGTCCCGGAGCTATCCTAGCTGTGTGAGGCATGGGGCCCACCAGCAGGAAGGTACCACGTCCTCCTTAGTACGGTTTGAGGTGCCCAGCTCTCCAGGCGGGCAGGGCCTGTGGCTGGATGCCCCATGCGGTACGTGCTGCAGCAGGAGGAAAAATAGCAACCGTGATAAAAAAAACAGAATGTTGCATAAGCTGCCTGGATTGTTGATTATTGCATGTTCCTTTAGTTTTCCATAATGCACTTCTCCTTCTGTTATTAACGACTTTTTGTTTTATCCTTCTATGCCTATTTAAGGTTCCTGACCTGACACCTGCTGTTTATTTGATCCATTGTCTCTATGCTAATACTTTCATGTATTCTGATTACCATTGTACTTTTGTGTAATGTTGTTTATCTTTTGGATTTCAATAAAAGATTAACTGGAAAAAACAGATAAAATCTGCATAAAAACAAATCCACAGTACTCCAGGTGACTTGAAGAGAAGCTGGTGACAATTTACTAAATTGCAGCACAGTTGTTAAAGTTGGACTGCTGAACTGCTATTCTGGTGACTAAAGAGATAAACCACCTTTACAGTATCAATTAGAAATGTTGTTACCAAATTGGTATAAATAATAGCACTGGTCAGCCAAGTGGGTCACTGTAGTTAAGATTATTAGACAAGAGCTTTCTTAGCAAAGGAAGTCAGAAACATATAGTATAATATTATAAATATTTTCAACCAGCTGCAAACTGGCCCAGTATAGCAAAGAGAGAAAAGACTGGGACTTAATAGAAAGAAAATGAAAGGAGGACTGAAATCATAAAATAATGGGAGCAGAAGATAGCGGTAAATCGAGCAGAAAGTGGGGAGCTGGGGGAGAAGAGGGAAGAGAAAGAATGTATTAAACTGATCATGAGGTGCTACAAAGCAAGCCCTCAACTGAAGCCCATATAGATCAAAACTCACCCATGTCAGGGGAGGAATGGACAAGGATATGATAGAAGGCATACTTAGGATGGCAGATAAAGGGAGACACCATTGATGGGGACCTTAATATGCCAGATGTTAACTGAGCACCTTTGCTGCAGCCACATCCAAAAGCAGGGCCATTCTCAATGCCCTTCAGGTGGCATACTTCAGACAGCTAGTTTTGGAACCTATTCATGAGGGAGCAATTGTAGACCTCATACTCTCAAATGGGGACAGTGAGGGATCTCAGATCTAGAAGTGGGTAGCCATTTGGGAACAAGTGACCACCAAACAGCATGGTTCACGATTAACTCAGCTACAGAGTCAAGCCATACAAAGTGAAGGTTCTGGACTTCAGGAGGGCCGACTTTGGCAGGATGGGGAATGCCTTAGAAAGCACTAGCAAACAGGCTAGAAGGAGGGTGGAGCAACAATGGGGAAACATCAAAACTGCAATCACAGAGGCAACAAGCCTTTTGTAAAACAAATAAATCAAAAGAAAGAAAAAGCCACTATGGTTCTCAAAGAGGTGGCGGTGAAGGTTAGGGAGAAAAGATAGCATTTAGGAAGTATAAGGAAACACAGAAGGAGCAGAACAGAGAACTGTACCAGTTAAGGCAGAAGGAAGCAGGGAGGGTAGTCAGAGGAGAAGGCACAAACTGAGGAAAAAGATAGCCAACTCAGTTAAGAAGGAGATAAAACCTTTTATAGGTATATCAGGAGCATAGAAAGACAAAGGGAGATAGTAAGGCTGAATAGAATGGATGGTGGGTGGGCAAAGAGGGACAGTGAATAAGCAGGGATACTGAACAAATACTTCTGTTCAGTGTTCACAAAAAGAGGAGGTGGGGAGGTGTCTAATCCAGGTTAACAGAAGCACTCTGGATAGGGAATTAAGTCCAGTCCTTTCACAGAGAAAGGTTCTGAAGAACTCCTAAAACCAGAGGGAACAAAGCAATGGGGCCAGATGGAATTCACCCAGAATTCTAAAAGAATTAAGCAGAGAACTAGTGACACCACTGACTACCCTTTTAACAAATTATGGGAGGATGGTGTAGTACCTGAAGACTGGAGGAAGACAGATGTAATTCCCCTTCACAAAAGTGGGACCAAGACAGTGGCAGGAAACTACAGACCTGTCAGTTTGACCTCTGTGATAGGAAAATGATGGAATTACTTCTGAAGGAAAGAGATTGTTGAGTACCTAGAAGCCAGTGGGGCACAGGGACCCAAGGCAGCATGGGCTCACAGTGGGAGGTCATGTCAGATGAATCTAATTGATTTCTTTGACTGGGTGACAAAGTAGTAGACCAGGGAGGGACTGTGGACATGGCCTACCTAGACTTTGCAAGACATTTGATACAATCCCACACAAAAGATTAATAGTCAAATTAACCAGCCTGGGAGTGGGTCCCAGGGTGGTAGCCTGGGTAAAACATTGGCTGGACAACAGGACACAGAAGGTAATTGTAAATGGAGTCCACTCTGAAAGAAGGGGTTACTAGTGGAGACTACCACAGGGGTTCAGTACTGGGTTCAGTCCTTTTAATGTCTTTATAAGTGACATTGCAGAGGGACTGGAAGGAAAAGTATGCCTCTTTGCAGGTGACACAAAGATCTGTAACAGGGCCGATACACAAGGAGGCATGGAAAGGATGAGAAGGGACCTGGCAAGGTTGGAGGAATGGTCAAGTATGGCAGCTTGGATTCAATGCAAAGAGTGCAAAATAAGCACCTGGGAAACAAAAACCAGAGAATATTACACAATGGGGAAGGTAGTAACAACAACAGAAATGGAAAGAGACCTGGGGTAATCATATCAGATGACCTTAAGGTTGGAAAGCAATGTGAGAGGCAGTAGAGAGGGCTGGGGGATACTGGGATGTATAGGAGGCATCACCAGCAGAAAACAGAAAGTTGTTATCCCCTGTACAGACAGTTGGTGAGACCCCATCTGGAATACTGCATCCAGTTCTGGAGACCCCATCTCCACAAGGACATAGACAGGATGCAGGCAGCTCAGAGGAGGGCAACTAAATGGTGCAGGGTCTGCAAAGAAGCCATACGAGGAGAAACTAAAGGAGCTTAATATGTATACCCTGGAGGAAAGGAGGGAGGGGACATGATAGAAACATTGAAGTACCTCAGTGGAATCAACAAAGTCCAAGAGGGTAGCATCTTTCAGAAAAAGAGATGTGCAGAACAAGGAACACAGTTTGAAGATAGAGGGATGGCTCCAGAGACAATGTGAGGAAGTATTTTTCACAGAGAGGGTGATGGATGCATGGAACAACCTTCCTGAGGAGGTTGTGATGTCTAAAACTGTGGAGAATGCATGGGACAGACATAAGGTAATTTTGTGGGGTTAGGAAGAAATTGGCTGTTGGTTAAATAGTTTCTGCAGCTTATCCTCTAAGTAGGGAAATGGGCAGACTAGGTGGGCCAAGCGGTCCTTATCTGCCATCAAAGTCTATGTTTCTATGTTTACCATAAACTGTGAGTTTCTAATATAGCCACCTGGTTAATTGTTCAGCTATTTACATCATATTATGGGTTAAGGTTCACACAAAGATTAACTGATTCTCTCTCACTTTCTCACTCAGACTTTACTATTGTGTTACTGTATGTGAGGGATGTACTATATAATATGCTTAAAGGCTGGGCACCTATATTATAGTAGCCACAGAAGTGACCCACCAAATGTCTAAATTGTTATGCATGGACCACCCACAGAACACGGGTGCCATAAGTTCCTCAGGGTACCTGGATATCTGTCAACTTTATAGTGATTTTTCACAGTAGTGCAAAGAGCAAGATACAGGATACATTCACTAAAATACCACCAACAGCTTAACCTGGTTCTCTAAGTCAGCTTACATCTGTACACATATTCCCTTCCTTGCCCCTGGTCACACCTGGAAATGAGCCACGGCTCAGTGTGCCTCTCCTGGTCACAAACTTTTAAATAAAATAAATACATAAATAATAAATAAACAGAAATTGCTCATAGGACCTAACTTAGGCCCAGCAAATGGTGGGACTAAGACAGCCGTGACAAGCATTGGTACAGAGCCAACAATGGTACAATGTTTTGTGCAAACTTTGGTAATATAGAAAGGTTATTTAATCTCAAGCCATCAGGCCTCTATACAAAAGCCAGTTAGCCATTATGTCTACTAGGCAAGACAAGGCATATTTTATTCAAATAGTGCACTATCCTGGAGTCCCACAGGAGGTTCTATTCTCGGCCCTCTTCACCCTCTTTCTAAACTCCTTCCCAAGGCCTGCAGTGGTCATCTGCTTCTCATGCTGATGATGCAGTACTATACTGGAAACACCCACAGCCAAGCACCCTCCAACTGGCCCTTCAGGGTTTTCAGGAGCTTGAGACATGGTTTAATGAACACCGCCTTATCATCAACTACAAAAACTAAAACCATGATCTTTGCGCCGCAAAGCCCTCACAGGCAGTCGACCCTCCTAATCAAAAACTCACAAGGCACCCCTTGAACACGTAACAAACTTCAAATATCTGGGCATCACACTAGATACCTCCTCTCCTACCATAGTCACATTCAACACCTCTCCTCAGCTGTCAACACCAGAGTGGGCATACTCTACAGACTCAAACACTGCCTACCTGCACAGGCCATGCGTTTAGCTGTCTCTCGTCAATCCTCTCCCTTATTGACTACGGGATATCGATATATGGATCAGCTGAACCCACCACTCGTAGTAATGATACTGCCCTGAATAAAGCTTGCCGACTAGTCACCGGCAGTGACAGGCTAACCATACCTGTGACCTATCACGATTTGGCTGGCTGGTTAAACTTCCAACAAAGACTACAGTTCCACACCTGCGTTCTCGCAAAAAAATACATCTCAGCTTGCCCCCATTGGCCTCCTACCCTTAATCTGCCCTGTCCCCACAGGCAAAATACATGGCTCGCAGCAAACTCCTCATTCCAAGTACCCACTGTAGAACATCTCTGGCCAAAGATCTTTCCGGTGCCGTGCTCCCCTCTGGCTAAATGCTCCACCTCCCCAGCTCTCTTCCAGACCCACAGCATTTCCCTATTCAAAGCGGGCCTCAAAGTTCACCTACTTGAGACCCAAACTGTGACTGTGCTAATCTCCCTTCCTCCTTGTGTGCCCTTTGCCCCCTACAACTGACACAGGGTCCTCCCCAACCCTATGAATCCGTTCCTTCCTATCTCTAACTAATGGAATCCTGACAGCTGCATACCACCGTCTCTGGTAAACTAAGTTAAAGCCTGGACTGCACTGCCAGTACTGTTTACTAATGCTGACTGTTAATTGTATGTTTCTCCTGACTACTGCCTGAACTATGTATGATTCACTGTATTTTGTAATCCCTCCACCCTCTGTATTTGTACTCCTCCACCCTCTGCCAACCGGCGTGGAGACTTTGCAAGTCTATGACTCAAAGGATTGTAATTCGATCTTATGCAATAAATAAATAAATAAAATAAATATCCAAGGCTCAGAGCTTAACAAAACAACAGTCAGATGCAATAATACAAGCACAAAAGTTAATTCAGAGCAAATTAAAACCTTTTCAAATAAAAGATTTTACAAGAGGTTTTGAAAGCCTCCACCGAGCTGGCAGCCTTAATATGTGGTGGAAAAGAATGCCACAGAATGGAGCAGCCACCCCAAAGGCCCTATCTCCCGATCTTTCTAGGTGGGAGGATGGTACAACCAATAAGTCAGCTTAGGTGGAGCATAGGGGCAGATAGGAGAGTATGGAATCAGGAGCTCTTAAGGTAGTCTGGTCCCAGACAGCTAGGGCTTTGTATGTTAACAAGCCTATCTTGAAGGTAATGTGCACTCACAGGCAGCCAGTGCAGAGAGCGAGGACAGAGTGACATGGTCCCTCACAGAGATGCCAGTCAACATCCTGGCTGTAGCATTCTGCACTAGTTTCAGGCAATGCATCAAACCTCCAGACAGCCCTAGGTACAGAGCATTACAGTAATCAAGTCAGCTAGTAAAAGGCATGGATAACCGTAGCCAGGTCAGTAGGAGTCAGGAATGGATGGATTTTGGCAATATTCTGGAGGTGGAAAAAGCCAGCCCAAATGACCGAAGAGACCTGTTTTTATGGTCAAGATGATCGTCAAGAATAATGCCAAGATCCTTGACCACATTTATCACTGACAGGGGACAACCATCAACCACAAGGGCAGGCAGTCTCAAGTCAGCAAAACACCTCCATGACCCAGCTCAATGACCATAACTTCTGTCTTTCCAGGGTTGAGACACAGTCAGTTGGTGAACATCCAGTCATTTATCTTGGCTAAACAACAACTCAGCATATCTGGAGCAGAAAGATCATCAGGGGCACAAGACAGGTACAACTGGGTATCATCTGCATAGCAGTGAAACCCAGATTGTACCACCTAATGATCTCTCCCAGCGATAGCATGTACACGAGAACAACAGGGGTGCCAAATGGAACCCTGCAGAACACCACAAGGCAGCACGAAAGATCCTGAGAAAAATTTTCCAGGACAACACGCTGTGATCATCCAGCTAAGTATGAGCGGAACCAGAGCAAAACTGCACCAGTAGCACCCACATCATTCCTCTTACAATCCAACATCACCCCGTGATCTACTGAGTCAAGCACTGCAAATAGGTTGAAGAGCATCAGAAAATGTAAAGTGCCCTCGATCCCTTGACATAAAGAGATCATGTGCCACCAGACCAAAGCCATCTCAGTGCTGTGCCATGAATGAAAAGCCGACTGGAGAGGCTCATAGATGAGATAACATCTCCAGACACTCAACCAGCTGGTCAACCACCACCTTCTCAATAAGCTTCCCTAGAAAGGGAAGATTAGAGATAGATCTATACTGTAGTTTGCAAAAGCGTCAGGGTCAATAGATGGCTTTTAAGGAGGGCTCTCCTCCAGCCTCTTTGAGAGACACAGGAAAAACTCCCTCACTTAATGACCCAATGGCAGTCTCAACAAACACTGGTCCCAGGAAATCAAGCAGCTGATGACAACCACGTCAGACTTGGGTCCAGGGCACAGCAGTTGGATGCATGCTGGTGAATACCGAAGAACTTCATCCACTAAAACTGGCCAAAACTTAGCCTAACATGGCAGACAATGTTCACTAGAGACCAATCACCTCCAGCAGAAACTGGATCAGAAGAGGTAATATATGCCCTGATAGAGGCCATTTGTCAGCAAAAAACTGCCCAAACTGCTTACACTTTTCTACAGAAAATGCTGCCCCAGACTGGAGACAGGAGGGATTTAACCAGCTGTCAACAGTACAGAACAGTACAAGCTAAACTTTTTTGCCACAGTAATTGATCCTGATAAAATTCAGTCTTCTTAAGATCAGTTGCTTGCTGATACTCTGAATAATGGAGCCATAGCACCAACCTGTCCTCTCAGAGTGACCGCCTCCAGGAATGCTTTAACCTATCCCTTTAGTCTTCAACCTAGTAGCTCAGCATAATACCATGAAAGCGACATTGGGAGGGGTTATTATAACTGACTTTGCTTGCTACCGTGGTTCATATTGATACCCTATTGATCTAATTTCCCTGCCTTGTGTAGACAATGATTGTTATTAATACTTTATAATGTAATGGTACTCCATGCTTGGCCACATGTATTATTTTTCTTATCATGTTTTTGACTATGTCATGTCTCACTGTTATCTGATCAAGGCCAGATTAACAAAACTTTGCCCAGAGTTGGTATTCAAAAGCCCAGTTTGCCCAGGCAAACTGTGTTGTGCTCTGGCATAGCTGTGAGGAGGATTGCAATGCAATGAAGGAGGAGGACCTGCATATCCCTGCAGAACTATTCACAAATGTTTTGCTCCACTAAGGGCCATTTGTGAAGGCCCTTGTGTAGAGAAATTACTGCTGACAAAAACCTGGTGGTAATCCGCATCCCTAGTGGTTGGTGGAAGTACCATGCCCTAACACCCCCTCCTCATTCCCTGATCTCCCACCAAAATGTTTCAGTATATTTTCTATAGTGTAATGTCCTCCCGTCCCCAATCTCCCACCCAAAAGGTATCAATATATTTTCCATAATGTATTGTCCCTCCCCAGTCCCAGATCTCCCACCTAAAATGTTTCAATATTTTCCATAGTGCAGTGTCCCTCCCTCCTCCCCAATCTCACACATGAAATGCTTCAATATATTTTCTATAGTGTAGTGTCTCTCCTGGTCCCCAATCTCCCGAAATGTATCAGTGTATTTCCCATAGTGTGGTGTCCCTCCATGGTCTCTGATCTCCCACCTGAAATGTATCAATATATTTTCCATAGTGTAGTGTCCTCCCAGTCCTTCATCTCCCACCCAGAATGTTTCAATATATTTTCCATAGTATAGTGTCCCTCCCTCCTCTCGATCTCCCACACAAAATGTTTCAATATATTTTCTATAGTGTAGTGTATCTCCCTGGTCCCCAATCTTCCACCCAAAATGTATTAGTATATTTTCCATAGTGTGGTGTCCTTCCACAGTCTCTAATCCCCACTTGAAATGTATTAATATATTTTCTATAGTGTAGTGTCCCTCCTCAGTCCGTGATCTCCTACCCAGAATGTTTCAATATATTTTCCATAGTGTAGTGTCCCTCCCTGGTCCCAGATCTCCACACGATATTGCAAAGGTTTTTCCGTAGTGTGCAATCCCTCCCTCCTTCCCGGTCACTGATCACCATCCACAAGTATAAAAACCCGTGCCCTGGTAGTCTAGTGTCCCTTCCTCCCAGATCACTGGTCGCCATCCACAAATGTAAAACCCTAATGCCCTGGTAGTCTAGTGTCCTGCCCCTCACCAATCACTGATCGCCATCCACATGGAACCCCCAATGCCCTGGTAGTCTAATGTCCCTTCCCTCCCCGATCACCATTCGCTATCCACATGTAGAAAAACCCGTGCCCAGGTAGTCTAGTGTCCCTTCCCCTCACCAATCACTTATCGCCATCTGCAAATGGAAAATCTCCAATGCCCTGGTAGTTTAGTGTTCCTCCCAATTCTTGCAAAACCTGAGGCAGAACAGATACCCTAGGGGTGAGGATCATGCTTTATGAACCTGATCGATTTATTTCACTGAGTGACAGTGAAATAGATAAGGATGGGGTAGTGGATGGGGCCTACTTAGACTTCAGCAAGGCCTTCCACACTGTGCCACATAGGAAGCTTAAAAGGAAACCGGGTAATTTGGGGATGGACGCAAGGTGGTAAACGTGGTATGGAACTGGTTAATAGACAGGCAACAAAGAGTAGTGGTAAATGACACTCACTGTAATGATGGAAGAGTGACATGTGGGATACTGGGACCAGTCCTCTTTAATGTTTTTATAAGTGACATTGCAGAAGAGCTGGAAGGAAGATACGCATCTTTGCAGATGACACCAAAATCTGCAATAGGGTAGATATCTCCATAAGGGTGGCTGAACTCACCAGGAGAGTGCTTAGTATTCAACAGACCCTGCTCCCCAAAGTCAACCTCTTGGAATCTCCCAGTCGAAGTTTATAGGCCCCCAGCTGTAGATTATATCACCAGCTTGGTATTCTCAGCCTTTAAAGAGCCACCAATATCTTGAGAAGAACTTTAAAACATAATGGACTCAATTTTCAAAGAGCCCTTAAATCGGTGCAATTTGTGGCAATCTAGGTCTGTGGCGCTCCCAGGTGATTCAGTGACAATGCACCCAACTCTGTAAAATTGGAGGTCCTACACTTCGAACCCAGGAGTTGCTGCAACTGCAGGGCTGTGCCAAATATTGGGTGCACCTCGTAGTTTGATGGAGAATCCATCACCCCTCCCTGTGCAGGCATATGGGCCTCTACAGGTGAAGAGGCAGAGAACCCCTGGCTAGAGTTGGGTAATAGGGGCTGCTGGGGCACCACAGGTGTCAAAGGCACAAAGGGGACATGGTGGCAGGTATGGGGTGCAGAGGAGGCACCTGGCTGAGGTGCCATGGGGCATATCCATACACCTATGGCACCTCTTCCAGATTCCCCTCTGCTCCCTTACTGCTATACCCATCATGCCCTATGGCACCCTCAAGTGCAACCCTGCTGTGGTGCACACCCCCTGTGAGCCTGGTGCAGGGCACAGTTGCCACAAGAGTGGTGTAGAGGGCATTGCCACAGGCATCCTGATTTTGCCACAACCTGCATTTGGTGAAAATCAGGATCACCACAACTATAGCGCAAGGTGCCACTTGCATCATACACCTTTGGTGCAGGCACCTTGCATCGTGAAATCTTTTGAAAATTGAGCCCAATATTTGGACACAAAGCAGCATATATTTCTCATCAACTCATCAATTTCTTATCCAAATTATTTATTATTGAGGTCAGATGCATGAAAACAGGATAACTGTTCCTTGAGATGTCATCAGCTCCTGTCTTTTCCCAACCTGATACCATATTACTCTACTTGTGATGTAAGTCATTCTCATGGCAGCAGACTGTGATATCTCAACAGAGCATTAAATTTCAAGTGAGGGAATAAGTTATAGAGGCAGAAGAACTCTAAGGCAAAACAGTCTTGTTTTTGTGAATTTCTTCAGTAATACATAATGAAGAGGAGAAATCTATAGAAAATAGATGAAATACAGGCTGAATCTAAATATTATGTTTTCCAGAGTTTTGCCAAAGGCATCAGTTGCTCTTTAAATGCTGCTTAGCCAGGGTATGACACATTCATGGGACCCCTCACTTGCACACATAAATCAAGAGCTAACGTACATGCCTAGGGAAAAGATAATCTATTCACAGTTACAGAAACCTCAGGATATTTTTACACCCACTGGAATGATTTCATTGGCAGATATTAATATCCGCTAAATGATGTCTATCAGGAGAATTTTACTATATGGCTGTTGTACTCAGTCTCCAGCAGAATGCCTGTTGGTTGTGAAGGGATGGTACAGACTGACTACTGCTGTTGATGATGAAGAAAGGACAGACAGCCAAGCAATATGTGTATGTTTTAAGTCTACATGATGCATGTCAGCATTGCCTCATGCTACTGACCAGACTTTCAACATGGCCAGTATACCAAAATAAGGAACCTAATTGGAAGACAACTAAGCAAAAGGGAAAATGGTGGTAGGGAAGAATAAGAGCTAATGTGTTTATTGTCTGGTTTCCAAAAGACATTAAACATCCCTCAGTATGATGATACAAACCACCTTGACAAAGTGACTGTTAGTCCAAACCTTATCTGGAAAACTGGAATCTCAGTTATAGGCCCTAGATCACCTGTGTGCTGTGAACTTTTAATTTAATGGTATAGTACCCTATTTTTCATGTTGCATGTTTTATGGGCAGCTTTTTCAGGCCATGGATTTTTTCTATAAACAGGATTCATCCAGTATTGGACTATGGATAAAGCATCAACCCACAAAATGTGGGAAAAATAGAATAGCAGATAGAAAACTATATACAGTATTATGAGAGTATGATACCATCAAAGGTTCTGGTGACATGAGAACTTGAGAGCAAAACAGTTTGACACTTCATTCTCAGGTGTCAGCCGTTGTTAAATCCTCTTTTTTCCATTTGAGGAAAGTCGCCTGGATTAAGCACCTAGTTCAGTCTGGTGACTTGCCAACTTTGCACGCCTTTGTGACTTCATGCCTGGACTACTGTAACTCACTCTACTTAGGGTTTCCAGGGTTGATATCCACTGCCTGCAGCTGGTGCAGAACACTGCGGCCAGGCTGTTGTCTGGATCATCTCAATCCAGTCATATACGCCTGTGCAGCGTGAACTGCACTGGCTGCCAGTTCAGTGGTGGATCACCTTCAAGGTCAGCATGCTGACCTTCAAAACCCACATGGACTGGGACCGCTACCTGAAAGATCTCCTGCATTTTTATTGCCCTCTGACCACTCCACTGGACCAACGAGGGATTGCTGAGATTCCCAGAGTACAATTAAAACATCTGGATTGGGGGCATTTTCATTTGTGGCCCCTACTCTGTGGAATTCTCTGCCTTGTCAGTATGGGAGTGCCTGACAGTGGACAGCTTCAAGACTGCCCTAAAGACCTATTTATTTCAGTTGGCAATTGGTGCCGCTTTTGTAATGAACTGTTTTATGGAATTGTGGATTACTGAATTATTGAATAGTATTTTAATATTTTGTGGGTTTAATTGCTGTTTGTTGTGCAGCACTCTGATACATTGTGAAGAGCTATATAAATAATGTTTATTATTATTATTATTAAGAGGTTCCCTCATGTCACCAGAACCTCAAATAACATATACCTATTTTTTGTAGTATATGGATTCAGACTCCGGTCCTACATCTACTCTGCTCACTAGCTTGGTCCCACAGCCCCTCCCTTGCTTGACTTACTGTGGCAAAAAAACTTTTTTTAAGTTGCCAACTTCCAGCCAAAGAAGAAGAAGAAGGTATCAAAGAAGAAAACTCATGGGGATGATACTTCAGCTGTCAGGCATCTTTTACTGTACACAATGATTACAGGAAAAGCCATCTTGTGCTTGGCACAAGGATTTTGCAGGACAAGATAAACATTTTTCTTGCAATACTATCATTGGTACTTCACAACAATGGTGCTTTTGCAGCAATTGACATGGTCATATAGTTCCTGAAATTTATTTTATTTAATTGTAATTTAAAAACACCTTTAAACACACAAGTGCTCTTTTACAAAGGTTTAACATCAAGAAAGACTAGAGAACAAATAGGGACAACAGACATGCTCTAGATCAAGTGGAGCCTGGTCCGGTGCAAGCAGCAGAATTAATAGGCAGAGTTATTATCGAACTGTATCATTGTGGAACAAAATTTCCTAGTAGCAGTAAGGTATTACCAGTGGAGACTGCAAGCAAATGACAGTCAAGAACCAACATAGTAAAATGGGTATTAGTCATTTAAAACAACAACAGGCTAATTTCAGTGTGAGTTGTTTTTAGGGGTTTCTTAAATTGTGTAATTTTGGGAAGTCCAACAAGGGATTCTGGGAGATCGTTCAGTCATTGAGCAGTGTGGATAGCAAATTAGTGTTTTCTTGGGCTTGTTTTAGGAAGGGAACTTCCAAGCTTATCTAGTCATACTCTTAGTAAGTATTTTGTTGTTGACGGGCAGAAGAGATCACAAATTGCAGTGCGGGTGAGGCCCTAGTAGAGCTTTTTTGCCATCATGCAGGACTGGTATTTTAGCTGGTCCTACAGAGGTAACCTACAGGGAGCAGATATGTGGAGTCTGTCAGTCCCACTGGCAAAATGACAGGCTTTGTTGAGTGCCATCCTTATTCTGCTGAGAACTGAGTCACTAGCCACCCTATATACAGGAGACCATGGTCGAGGAGTGGCAGGACTGTACTGGAGACTGCCAGGCATCTAGCCACCAAGGTAATGCTCAAGCATTGACAGAAGAGTGCACCTAGCTTTCTATTGGCAAGATTTGTGATGTTGTCTACATGTGCTGCAAATGAAAGGGTATCATCCTAGGTGACACCCAGGTACTTGAAAGATTCAGCTGTCCCAGGCTAGTTCCCAGACCATTTAGGATAACAAGGGAAGGGACCTTTTGCTTCAGGTGTGGCCAGCGAACAACATGGCCTTTGTCTTCATAGTTTAGGACAAGTCTGTTGCACTGAACTAATTCTCCAGAGACTCGAAGCTACTTTGCAGATCACTGGAGAATTTTCCCGTGTTAATGGACTGCTGTTAAAGATCACAACATCATTGGTGTAGAAGAGCATCTTTGAGAGAGGTAGCCTTCTGGGAGTCTGTTAATAAACAGGCCATAAAGAGAGGATCAAGTATTGACCCTTGTTGTACCCCAGCTGAGACACTCTTAGTGTTCAGAGTGCTCCATCAATCCCTACCCACTGTGTCTTTCCTGTGAGGCAGCAATGAAACCAAGCTAACTTTTCTAAGGATATCTAGAGAAATCTCTGTCTTCCTATAGTACAACTGTAAGGCCACCAGATAGAATCTCTTTAGAAATAATGTGAAATATTTGAAAATATCTGACCATGTCAAATGCTGCAACTGTATTATGAGATACCAGTGATATTATTACAAGAAAGAAGATGTCACTAATATAGTATTACGGGAGTTGTGTGGGATTTTCATTGATTATATTTCTTATCTATACATTACAAGAGGTTACTCTGTTAATATGTCATTAGCAAAGTTCTGCACCTTGACAATGCATTATCATGCTCTGTTATGTTGAGAAAATCTTTAATATATCCAATATTAAAACATGGATAAAACTGGAGGGTTGTGGAAAAATCAGGTGTAGTTAGGACTATCAAACCAGGATCCTAACTCTGGATTATCTTTTGCCAATTGTGCACAAACTCTAACAAAATCTTAATGTAGATTTTTGTACCAAAAAATAATTGTTGTTCAGAATATATGTATTGCTACTTGGAGACATGAGATGCAGTGTTGGATAACACTGTTGTGCAGCTGATACCTAAACTGCAACTCTCTGTATCTTTTTAGCTGGCTATGGCCATTTCACATTTGGCTAATTATTCGAATGAGATTGGTCTTAGATGTCAAGCAGCTGGATAAAGCTTGACCTAGAAAAGGTAAAAGCTATACCTTTAGAAGCTTGCCAGACAAATAAGGAAGTTGACAAGACACTCATGTTACCACTAATTGCTTGGCTGACCATGGAAATTGGAGAAATGGGTTAGAGTTTGGTGTCCTGATGCCCATGGAAGCATAGGTGTCAGTCGTGGGCCAAGTTTGCATTTTACTGTCTGAGAAGAAATGTACTCCTCAATCACCATTGAAGGCCAACAACCTTGGTTCATTACTCTGTAAATTTATGGCTGCATTATGGTAATGCATTCTACCATGAACTGGCTTGAAGTACATTCACCCATAGCTGATGCAAATGTGTTACCAAACATATTACATCCATGTTGTGTTCTCCGCACTGGCTTCCTGAAAGGTTCTGAACACTGAGTGTGCTTATTTCTTGTTACTGTTTATGTTATTATTTATTTACCAATTGTTTTACCAAGAATGACCAGCTGACATAACACATCTTATCGTCAGTAGATTACTTGTTCTACTCAGTTATACAGCTGAAAAGATTGCAACACAGGAATTTATTTGATGTGACATGTTTACCTCCTACTGTGAGTGAATGATTAGGTGGTACTTAAAGCAAATCTTCTGAATCTTCTAGAACATCCAGCTACAGTATGTTGTGCGGCTACCCTTTGGCCAGACAAAGGTCATCTGCTTTAAAAGGGAACATTTTCCATTCTTCTAGAGAAAGGACTCTCCCCTTGAAAGACTTTCAGGCTCCTTAAAATTGATTCTGGATCTTCTCCTTGTTTCAAATGTCTGCTAACAACTGGACCAGTTTGCCTTCCCTTTAGAACAGTCCTTCTCAACATGTGTCCCATAGTGCTGAAAGTCTCTCATAAGCAACATTCCATTGCCATCTGCACTTACTGATTTTAACAGGAAATTGAAAATAATTTGTTCACTAAGGCTTATTTGTTTCTTTGGTGAGCATGTCTATGTACTTACTAGAATTAGGCAAGGCCTCTGTAACAGTATAGATTATAATCCTGATTGGTCCTCAAAGAGTGAACTATAAGAGATGCATTTTTTGTTTAGACATGTGACCTACCATGTGAGGTGGGATACCACAAAGTTATTTTTTAGTGAGTACTAAAACTAGATTGAGGAGGGTGGTACCAAAACACTGGCAGGTGACAATCTGTTAGTGGATGCAACACCACCACGCTCTCCTCAGACCTTAAGCATGTCACTTAACCTTCCAGTACTCAAGTTCACCCAGCTGCAGGACTGGGTAGCATCAAGACCAAACTGAAAATGAGCTGTTGCATCTCGACCGGGCAATCCTGGGTAAATACATTGTACTATACCTGGATGCATCAGGACTCTCACTTACAGACAGTCAAATCAGCCTATGCAAAATGCAAAGCACAAATGATTGCTCTTTGGCCCATTAAAGAGATGCTAATTTCCTTTTGGGGACCTGTGTTCTCTCAGGGTTATTTGCATTTCTACGTTTAAAAATAGTAACTTAGCACAAAGCACAAATACCCTTAGGACACCCAAACTGCTGTTTAGCTCCTTTACAGCCTCTCGGTTATAATGAGTGTGATACCCTGTGCTGCTGGCCAGCACTTTGTGCCTGAGCATCTGTTAGGCTTTGGGTTGCGCTGCTCTGCAGGGGCTATTTTAAACATGCATTGGGCACTCAAGGTTCATCTCAGCTGCTTCAAAATAGCAAACATTGTGTCACTCTAATTGGTGCTTTGCATTGGGACTTTGCTTGGAACAAACCTCAACTCTTAAAACCTAGTGGCATAAAGCGCATATCATAGTGGTTCTTTTCCCTATGTCCTGTTGGTAGTTTACAAAAGTTTGCAGCCTAATTAACTCTCACCTTCACATGTGACACATGAATTTTAATGTTTCTTACAAAAATACAAATATTGACAAACATTTTGTTGCTATTTTATTCCTTGCATTTGTAAACTCTGAAGAAAATTGCCTTTCTGAATTTTAAAATGATGAAAACTCATAAAATAAATCCAGAAATTGGGGGCAAAAAATACTGAAAATCAGAATCCATATTTAGAAAGCATATCTAGGAGGAATGGCATCCAGGAGAAGAATGGCAGTCCTGGGTGGAAGGTGTAAATGCTACTTTGATGGGCATTAAACTAACCAAGGGAGGCAGATGAAACAGAAGGAGTTATGAATGCCTGCCCAGATAGTGGAGAAACAATGAAGAAAAGCCCAGGTGAAATAAATTAGCTAGGGGTAGTGGGGAGGAGTGGCAAAGGAGGTAAGTGAAGTGATGATCAGAGGTGGAACTAAGGCTGAGAACAATACTAGAGAGGGTGGGCAGATTGAGGATAAAAGGGAAGGACAGTACCAGTGAAAAGAGAAGAGTTAGGATGGATTCAAGAAGGAGGCGAAGTAGAAGTTAGAGGAAGGACAAAGGAGGCGAAGAGTCATGTGGCCAACACGAAGGACCTACAAAACAAAATTCCTTACCATAAGGCTGCCATTGCAGAGGTGGACTTGGATTTGGTGGCCATAACAGAATCATTGTACGTAATAACCACAGCTAAAGAGGTAGCAATACAGGATTATAATATATTTTGAAGGATAGGGCAGGAAAACAGAGGGGTTGTTTTGTATGTAAGTGAAGGTATAAAGCCATGGAAATATAAGGACACAGTGGGCAAATGGAGGGTCTGGAAGTCTTAGGGTTGGCTTAGAAACAAGGTCTGGGCCTTTATACTCATGGGGATGGTGTACAGGCCATCAACACAGTGGGAGGAAATGAACTAGGTTTTGAGAGAGGCCATACTATAAACACTGGCACCCAAGTTCAGTACTAGGGGAATACAGTATTGTTAGTGTGTGTAGTACTTCAGGTGAGATGTTAAACTGAGATCCCTTTTGTCTATCTCTGGTGCTGTCCTGGTGGGTGTTCAGGTGGAAGTAAAAAGAACCCAAGGCATTTTTGGAAAGAGTAGGGGATTCTCCATAGTGCCATGGCCAACATTCCACTTCCAATAAAACTAGCTCATACAACTGTCCAAAGCTGTGAGTTGGTGCTGATGTTTAAAATGGCTGCCACTACATTTACAGTCACCTCACTACCAGTCTCTCATTGCTTATAAAGGGCTTTGGGATAGAATGTTTATGAAGAGCACTATATAAATGCTAATTTTCTTTTAATAATATTCATGAGGTTCTGTTTCTGAAGAATACAGGTGTTGCAATGTGTACCATGGGCCCAGAAAAAATGTCAGGAGAAAATTCTGATCCATGGTCCATTATTTCAGTAGCTAGTAGTTTTCGGACTTTGGTATACATTTTCAGTTGGAGATACCCTACTTTGTCACCTGTCACATCAAACATTCATTACAACCTCACAAATTCTTTGCTCAGTAAGCTAGTCATCATTGGAAAGATTCTGCTGATGTTGAAGTCTCCTTGCTAATTTGTAACATTGCCTTCACAAAGAGGCAACATGATATTTCACTAGACTCCACTAGAAAGAACTTGGCGCCAACCCAGCTGCTGTGTGGCCTCCTTGATATAGTTATGAACTGTTTTTTATGTTTGCTTGCAAAGCATGGGAACATATTGGTATTTGATCTGCTGCAAAAGGGCTTTTTGGAGCATGCCCTCCCAACCTATCACAGTTTCAGAATACCAACTCCTCTCCTAACTCCACCCCTCTCCGTCTTTCCTTTCTGAAGTCTTTGCCTAGTCACAAGGCTGGAAAATGCAAGCTACCAAGGTTCTTGTGTAACTCCTAATTTCTCACAGAATGGCAGAGTTGTTGCGTAACATATAATCTGTATACTCATCATTGCCTGCAACTTATGGAATTAATGTATTCTCATATCTGGTAAAGGCAAGTAAAACATGTTCTAACATGTTCTACTGTACACTCATTGATCACTTTAGGTAAGGAGCTGTGTTACTGCTTACCTGTGTTTTGAACACTGAAATTAAAGCATTTTGGCCACTATAATACAAATAAACAAGGCTTAAACATATATTCAGGAAGCAAGGAGAATGTGTTTTCTTGTAAAGTATATGAATACTGTGCATTGGTATCAGTGCAAACTGTGAGAGGGCTTTTGGGGCAAGTTCTATACATGAGCATGGTCTCTGAATACTGAATCTTTTTCCTAATTCCACCCACTCTACCTTTCTTTTCCTTATGAAGAACTTGCACAATCACAAGGCTGGAAAATGCAACATAGAGGGTTTTCTTGTGTAATTCCTAAGACTAACACAAAACCTTGCCCATACTTTTAGTTCTACTTCTGTGCTTTTGCCCAGTGCTTTCAACACATTCTGCACTGCAGTGAACACACAAAACAGCATTCTTTGCTTCTTTACCATTTGCTGCAGAGGCGCCTCCTCCTTGATCTCTCATGATCCGCCTCGTGAAACACATGATGTGCTCTTCCACTTGCTCTCTGTCCCTCCATGTTCTCTGACCTCCCACAACATGTCGATAAGATCCGTGTACACTTGCCACTCTGCATCAATTGCTCTGTCTCCCCCACTCTGCAATTTATGCCCCACCCCAAAATGCTGCCATTCTCTAATTCTCATTATCGACTGTTTATCATTTACTCACTCCCTTCACACTCCAAGATCTTTCCTCTCCACGAAGTCCCCATTCCCATTAAGTCATATTATCTTGTGTTTGCCACTTGATCTGTATCCTTCCCTCACCAATCTTTCTCCTCCCCAACAAACTGCCGTCATTCTCCGTGTATATTAGCCACTCTGCAACACTTACTCTCTCTCCCATCTAACCTCAAATGCCTCACCACTACTGGTGGTCACTCCCATCCATTGTGTGCCATTTGCTCCTACTCCTCCACTTCTTGATCCCCTCAACATACCTCCAGTCCCCATATATATGACACGATCTTCAGCTCTCTCCTCTTCAACCCCATCTCTGACCCTCCCCCTACCAACATACTACTATTCTCTGTACACTCTTGCTGCTCTTTGGCACTTGCTCTCTTCACCTTTTCAATATCTGCCCCTCAGACTGCTGCTATTCACAAAGTCACATTAGCTGCTCTGCACCACTTGCTCTGTATCCATCCTCTCCTGATCTCTGCTCCCCACAACATGACATTTTCTGTATATATTAGCTGCCCTGCAGCACTTGTTCTTCCCTCGTCAATTTCTGCTCCCCAAATTACTGTCATTCACATTAGCCACTCTGTGGCATTTGCTTTCTATTTCTTTCCTCCACAGTTTTTGCCCCATCAAAATGCCAGTATTGTCCCTTCCATTAGCTGCTCTGTGCACTTACGTCTCCCACCCATCCTCACATGTCTCACTACTCCCAGAACTTCTATTACCTGCTGTGTGCCATTTGTTCTCTCTTCCACTCTTACTTGACCCTCCACAACATACCGTCATTCTCCATATACATGACACACTCTACAGCTCTGTCCCTGTTCTACTCCATTTCTGCCCATCCAATATGCCACCATTCTCTGTATACATTTGCTGTTCTGTGGTACTTGTTCTCTCCCTCTCACTGGTCTCTGCCCCAACAATACTCCCATTCCCTATCATTCACATTACCTGCTCTGACTTGCTTTTGGGATTGGGCACCATACAAAGAAAATGGTCTTGCCTTGCCTCTCTGCACCTCCTTGATATCTGTCCTCCAAAACTGCCACCCTTCACCATAATTCACATTACCTGTTCTGCCCCACTAGCTCCATATCCACCTTCCTTGATGTCTGTCACCCCAACATGCCAATATTTTTTATATACATTGCCTGCTCTATGGCACTTGCTCTTTCCCCTCCTGGTCTCTGCCCCACAAAACACTACCATTCACTATCATTTACATTAGCTACTCTTCTGCACTTGCTCTCTATTCCTCTCTTCCCCGATATCTGCCCCCAATAAAATGTTAGCATTGTCCCTACACATTAGCTGTCTTCAGCATTTACTCTTTCCCTCCTCCCCAATCTCAGGCCCCAGTATGCTAGCATTCACCTCCATTCCCATTAGCCACTCTGCAGCGTGCTCTTTATCACTCTTTTCCCGATCTTTACCCCATGTTGCCATTGCCCATATACATTACCTCTTACTTTCTGTTGTTTTCTACTGCTGATTGTAATGTCTAGAAGACATTTCTACTGTGTCCATTCCTTTTTCCTGTACCGTTCCCATCTCGGGTGCCATGACATACTTTCTGTCTTTAGGTATACCTCCTTTCATTTATATCTAAATTTCTCATGTTGGCCAACTAATCTGTTCTCATTTGTACATTTCCATTTAAACATGTCTTCATTTATTCTATTTTACTGTTCTTTTTCTATTTATGAGGCAATATGCATGCCTACATTTCTTTTATTCTACTAGAAAGTTAAATAAATCTTGATCATTACTCACATGCATCCCAGTCCCTTGCACTAGAAATTTCAATAAACTAAGAAAAATCAATAAGTGCATGTATGTCAATTTTGATTTCTGTCCACCACATCGCTCAATGCATCCCCATCTTCTCCTCACTTTGTCATTATTTTTCGTAACACTTCTTTATAACAAAGCTTGTCTTGAATTTGCATAAAGTGGTCCAGAACAATTTTGCGACACAACACCAGTATGCAGTTTCATAAACTTTGCATTATTTCAATGATTCAGTCCCAGAGCAATTAACTTCATTCTTGCCATGTTTGTTATTGAACATAATCACCATACCACCACCAATATTTCTACATCACTTCTCATAATTTACATGTCCTGTATGTAAGCATATATAATCCGCCAGTACATAGTTTTACAAATAATACCTACTGCATACCTCTCATAGGATATAGTCTGATTATTTTAAAAATAATAACTATATTAGTTACATGGCCTTTCAAGTGCAGCATTCTGCTTTTAACCGTCATGTGCATCACGCTATTATATTCTCTCAGAGATCTTGATTGTATGAACGTTACTGGCATTCTCACAAATTGCATTTTTCTTTGTTTTATTTCTTCATCCTACATATGCTCCAAAAATATGTACAGTGCATATTCATGAGGAGGATTCACATTATCAGCTGTTTGTCACTTGGTCTCTATTATTCCCTCACCAGTCAGTGCTCCCCCAAAGCTCTGCCATTCCCATATACTTTAGCTGCCCTGTGGCACTGCCTTCCCTACTTCCCCATCTGTCAGCACCCCCAACATACTGCCATTCTCCATATACATCACACTCCAGCACACTTCTACCCCATCTCTGACCCCTAACATCCTCCCACTCTAATTATATCTTTGCTACTTGCTTTCTTTTCACCTCCTTGATCTCTGCTCTTCCAAATCTCTGCCATTCATCGTCCAGTCACATTACCTGCATTCCCTTATTTGCTTTCTATCCCTCCCTCCTTCCCATCTCTTTTCCCTCAACATACTGAATTGTCCCTACATTTACTTTTCCAGACAACTAGAATGCACTCTAGTACACCTAAGCATAAGAAATATATATGTCCAATAACAATTCAAACTATATACTGTTTTTCTACAAAACAAAATATGACACTAGGTCAAAGGCAATACTTTTAATTGATTGTATACAGTTTTCATTCATTACATGTCTGTAGTTAATTAAACTTTTCCCAGTTTTTCACATTTCAAAGGCTACTATCTTCTTTTTACTCTTTACATACTGTAGGTATATAAGCATTCATTGACTCCATCTGTACCAATCTCTACATTTTCATTTTCAGCCCTACCTACTCCATTGAGTCTGCCATTGATGTCAAATAAGGAGTGTTCAGTTTCATACATGAGAGAGAAATCAATGGTTCTTAACAGAGTGCACATGCTGATCGGTCTTTTTCCTGGCAACATTTGGTGTCCTAGTCACTGTGATGCTTTGTAGAGTTCATATACAGTAGCATAATAACAGAAAAATACTGATATTTGAGGTGAAACATGATCATAGTGGCTGGTCTTATGTCAGGGAGGAAACAGCCCAGTCTGTCACAGCATGTGGGAATACACTTCAGACAAGGTGAATTTACAGGTTTAAAACACACCATGACAATTAGTGCTGCCTCTTGTTTGCAGCATATTAAAATCCTTGCTCTCAAGAACTCTGTGTCTTGTGAGGACCACATATTGGTGTAAAGAAACTAACAAAAGTGTTATAATATGAGGTTTACTAAATAGATGCAGCACCAGATGCTGTTTATATTATATTGATTTTGTATATGTAAAGTACTCCTCCAAAAGCATCACAGTGATCAGGACACTACATTTTGCTGGGAAAAGACTGGTCAGTGCAAGCAATCTGTTCAGAGCAGTTGATCTCACTCATGCTGCTATAGTGAATGTCACTCCTTGTGTTAATTTTGAACCCACATTTTCAACATAGTCATTTTCATGTTGCAGTTGATAACTGAACCCAATCATGTTCGTATCCTGGGATAATAAAATACTACCTTGACAATTCAGGGTTACAATTTAATAAAACAACAGTGGTATGCATGAATCACTTCATTTCCAAATCTTGACTATTTCAGTATAAATTATGTCATTAATTTGTTAATTTCAACTGCTACACTATATATGACCAACAACTACACATCAAATACAAGCAAATGAAATTTGGCACAGACCAATGCTTGTTTAAAGTTGAGTCTACTCCTGTCTCTTGCTACCTCTGTTCACCAGCATAAGCAGAAGTGGAATGCACTGTGATGTAGAGACAGGTGTAGCTACAGAGGTTGACAGCCCCAAATCACAACACAGAACTACAGGAAAGCAGCTGGACTCAGTACAAATACCTCCTTTCCATCAAGACTGGCCTTTGGACTACTTTGAGGTGGAAACATGATCATAGTGGCTGGTCTTATGTCAGGGAGGAAACAGCCCAGTCTGTCACAGCATGTGGGAATACACTTTAGACAAGGTGAATTTATAGGTTTAAAACACACCATGGTGTGATATTTATTTTCAAAGGTTAGAAAAATAATAAATGAAACTAAAATTGCAAAGAAAATCACTACTTAACATCAGTAGTTTCTCATATAATACAGTCCTGGATCTTAGAGCTCCTAAGACCCTTCTCATCTACATTCAACAGCTTGTCTGCCTTTCTCCTGCCAGGGGCTGAGCCCACTGGACTGAACTGAAGTGAACTCAGTGAAAAGGTTTTATATCTTTTGGTGGGGTCACCTGACTGAACCCTCACATGTCTGGACATGTTATTTCAAAACCAAGGAGGGAAGGGGTTGTGTCAGGGGATTTATTGGTTCAGTTAAAGGTACAGTGTATATTCACAGATATTGACTCCATATATCTCTGATCTATAGTGACTATGCGTTTATACATATAGTCTTATACAGTAACAGGTTTATAGTGTGAAATTATGAAAATACCTTAAGGATTTCTTATAACTGTAGTAATCATGGAATTATTATTGTTTTATATGACTTCTAATCATTTTCTTTAAAAGGCTTCATTAACTGTACTCATTCCTGCTATCTAAAACAGCCTTCATGCTTTTGAACACAAAATGCAGTTATGCACTTTCACAACACTTCTCTGGTGTTTGGCATCATTCCAGGGCCTGGATGGATGGAAATGGAAAAAGAAGGAAAGAGAGAACTAGTAGGAAGTTTAGTAGGAATAGTAAAGAGCTATGATAGGTGGCCAACCTAGGGGTGGGAGAAGAAAAGCCAGGAGAAAGTGTTAATTGTTGTGCAACAGAAGCTTTGGTAGCTAGTAAATAAGGAGATGAAAAGTGGTCCATCAGTCACAGCTGAGGGTGTAGCCTAACTCCACCACACACTCCCTCCTTAAGAAAAAACAGTTTTCAAAGTATACTGTTTTAGAACCCCTCTCAGTCAAATATTCTAACAAAACAGTAGAATGGGGATGGTTGAAACTTTCCCTCACCCACTATAAAGCTTCACCCCAAGGTCCCTTAAGCAGCTATTTCTAGTATTGTCCACCATACCAAGTTACTGCAATATGACAGTACTTTAACAACATTACCCTGGGGCTGTCATACAGTTTAGCACAGTACCCATCTGTGCTTTCAGAGGATACAGTCTGTAGTGACTTTCTGTCCCCCTAACTATTTCACTATGGTTACTACAACTCAGGCACTTCATATGTAATATCAGGCACCCATCAATAGGTATTGTTACAGCACCCATCACTTAACATTTTTCAAAATCCATCACTTGGCATAGTTTCAGCACCCATCACCTGACATCTTTTCAGAACCCATCACTTGCCATTGTTTCAAAATCTTGTGAACCAACTATCATACCTTCATCAGTACATTAAAAGAGGAAGCAATGCACAGCACTTTTATGCTGACTTGAGCTTCCTCCATACCCATAATTGGCATCATTTCAGCCCTGTGCACCCACTATCGTACCTTCATCAGTACATTAAAAGAGGAAGTAATACACAGCAGTTTTATGCTGACTTCTGGATTCTTCCATACCCATCACTTGGTTCTCATTTTATATCATACAGTATAGACATTTATTTTTTGTTATACATTTCTTGTAATCATTTCATACATTTCATTTATTCATTTCCTTTCATATATTTTCTGGCAGACAAGGAACCTTCTCATGCTGATCAACCAGCCAGTTCTTAACTCTAAAACCTTTGGGTTTCCTTTCAACACTTATTTTAATATATCATGGGTTTCCTTTCCACCCTTACACCATCCTGGTACCCTCAACTGACTGTACTCAGCACCAGCCTTAATGCTATATTCATTTTAAACATTATATGTTTCATACATTTCATACCATATCACAGGGGTTCAAAACATGGGAGCGTCCATTCAACCACCATGGTGTCTTCCTGTTGCTTGTAGTCTTCACCCCAGTATGCAAATGTCCTGAAACAGTTTTACCTCGGGGCCTTCATCTCATCGTCTTCCAAGTAGTAGCAGCCCAGAAAAATGGCAACAACGGGATTTAAAAAGTGACTGGCAACAAAGGTTCCATCAGGAGGGTCCTCTTCCTATAGAAATCATGGATTCTGCTCGTCTGCTTTGGCCATGAAATCCTCTGGTTGGGAACCCTCTATCAACACCTGGTGGGGTACTCTGCCTCTCTCTCTTCTCTCTGGCACTGGTCAGCCTCCGAGTTCCAACAAATTCCAATTCAGGCAATAGCTTCTCTCAGTTCTCCTCACCTAGGCTCTGGTATGCACCAGGACCCCTCCTCTTTCAACAGATCCTTAGCATCCACAAGATTCTGTGGGTGCACCATCCTGCTCTTTGTCCCTTATGTCTGGATATCAGGACTGGTACAGTATCTGGGTACTGATCTCCCCTCGTTTCTTTGGACAACCAGTACTATCCACTTCTCATACCAAGTTGTCACATTTTGTGGGAATAAACATCAGATGAGGCAAATTTACAGGTTTAAAACACACTGTGGTGCAATGTTTATTTTCAAAGGTTAGAAAATAATAAAGGAAAACAAAAAATGCAGAAAATCACTACTTAATATCAGTAGTGTTTCTTATATTATACAGTCCTGGATCTTAGAGCTCCTATGACTCTTCTCATCTGCATTCAACAGCTTATCTACCTCTCCTCCCAGGGCTGAGCCCACTGGACTGAACTGAAGTGAACTCAGTGAAAAGGTTTTATATCTTTTGGTGGGGTCACCTGACTGACCCTTACATGTCTGGACATGTTGTTTCAAAACCAAGGGATGAGGGGTTGTGTCAGGGGTTTCTGGTTCAGTTAAAGGTACAGTGCATATCTCCACAGATATCGACTCCATATATCTCGCTCTATAGTGACTAAGCACTTTTACACATAGAACCTTATATAGTAACAGGTTTGTAGTTGAATTTATGAAAATGCCTTAAGTATTTCTTATAACTGTAGTAATCATGGAATTATTATTGTTTTATATGGTTTCTAATCATTTTTCTTTAAAAGGCTTTATTAACTGTACTCATTCCTGCTATCTAAAATAGCCTTTATGCTTTTTGTACACAAAATGCACTTGTGCACTTACACAACATCTCTCTAGGTGTTTGGCATCATTCCAGGGACTGGATAGATGGAAATGGAAAAAGAATGAAAAGACAGAACTAGTAGGAAGTTTAGTAGGGATAGTAAAGAGCTATGATAGGTGGCCAACCTAGGGTGGGGAGAAGAAAAGCTAAGAGAAAGCATTAACTGTTGTGCAACAGAAGCTTTGGTAGCTAGGAAATAAGGAGATAGAAAAGTGGTCCATCAGTCACAGCTGAGGGTGTAGCCTAACTCCACCTCACAGTTACATCCCATTCTTGCCATGCTGTAGCTCATGCAGAAGCCCCCCATTTCACCCTAAGTCCTCCCACCTCCCTCTTATGAGTGCTCTTGCACATGACCACCCTGGACCAGGATAGCCAGGTGATGCGTGGTGTCACTCCAAGAGTGAAGCAGTGCAGCCATCCACCCCATAGGACAGTGTTCAGCCAGAGGTTCTGAGTCATCTCTGCTTATCTCTGCTTCTGATGTCCCAGACTCTGGACACCAGCCTGGGTCACCAATGTACCAAAATGGTTCCCCACCACTCAGTGCCATGAAGCTAGTTGGTACATCCTTCAGACAATGAACAATAATCATGCAGCAATGAAATACCCAGGATTTGTTTGCAAGTCACAAAATAAAGTAAATTGGTGATCTGAGGCAGCTAGTGTGGTTTACTGGTTCTTAAAAGAACTGTGTAACTAGAGATCACAGATTCAAATCCTACCAGTCACTGACCCATCTAGACCTCTCTTCATTCTAGAACAAGTGGATGACCTTACTGCAGTTCAGCTCTTCCAGCTGTAGAATTGGATAGAAACATGAGGACATCACAAAAATGAGAAACTGCATCACAGTCAGTGATACTGGGTAACTGAGTTGCAAAATAAAAGAATAAAGCCTCCTGAAATCAACAAAAGCAGTACTCAGATGAGAAATGGATCCCAAGTAGTAGTATCTGTTGATGATTAGAGTTCCAAAACCATTTGGTGTGAGCAGCAGAAAATCCTCATGAACATTATGTTGTACTCTAGCATTATCACTAAATAATTATATTTTAAAGCAAGTTGTGGTGTAATTTAGATTATCACTCTTCTGAAAAATTCCGTAAGCAGCATCTGTTTGACAATTGCACTCAGTTATACAATGAAAAATAATCCTTAAGGAATCGTATTATAAAGCCCTGTCCAAACTTATTAGTGGTGGAGCTGTAGTGGTCCTCAGAGGTACTATCTTCAAATTAAAGAGCTAGTGTGCTACCTAAAACTAATATTAGATTTTAAAAGCAGACAACTATTACCTTTTATATCTGAGGTACTTTTTCTTGTCCCTTTGTTTAATTAGAAGATTGTTTATCTGATGTTAGTAGATGTGATGTGTGTAACAGCTCTTAGCTTGGCAACTGACATATCTTGCTCTACTGCCCACACTACATCATCAGCATTGTGACCTCACTGACTGTGACTTCACTGCTGCTTAGGAACACCAAGTGAGTGACTGCCAGGTCATTCACCTGTGATGTCACAGTCAGTGAGATCACAAAGCTGATGATACAGTGTGGGGATATATATATATATATATATGTCAGCTGCCAGCTAAGAGTTGTTCCACACATCCAGCACAATAGTATCATATAGAAGTCTTTTAGTGAGCAAAAGGAAAAAGAAAAATACTTAGAAATATAAA
The DNA here is from genome assembly GCA_016271365.2 of Neoceratodus forsteri. Classification (NCBI taxonomy): domain Eukaryota; kingdom Metazoa; phylum Chordata; order Ceratodontiformes; family Ceratodontidae; genus Neoceratodus; species Neoceratodus forsteri. The sequence goes on from CM028131.1 coordinate 1,530,111,906, forward strand.
GTTACACTGGACTACTGCTTCAAATGTGTATTATTTTCCTGGCTGCCTGTTTTGTCTCTACTAGCTCTTTAATTACATGATTAACTGGTTTGGGGTAATCCAAGAGATATTTATGGGAGAGTACTGACATTTCTGAGCAAAATACTAGCACACATTCATTTTCACTTCAATCTGCACTTTAATTCCTATACCAACCCACAGGTATTATTATGTACAATAGCTAGTGCGCTGCCCTTTGCATTTTGGCAAGGTCTGATTTACAAGCACATTTTCTTGGTGGCCTCCTACAGTGTTATATTACAATGTATACAGTGAAGAACTAGGCAATTAAGATTCAGTGCAAAGAAGTGTAGAATCATGCACTTTGAGCATTAAAACCTATGGGCCAAGTATGAACTGGGGGAGTAGTCACAGTAACAGGACAGGAGAGGAACCTGGTGGTTATCAGTTCAGATGACATAAAAGTGATGAAACAATGTGATAAGGCAGTGGGAAGGCAAATCATATATTGGGCTGTATTGGGAGGGTTATAACCAGTAGGCAGAGGAAATGATCCTGCCTATATAAAGCACTGGTGAGTCCCCACCTTGAGTATGGAGTACAGTCCTGGGGCCTCATCTACATAAGGATATAGACAGGATGGAGAGGGTTCAAAGGAGGGCAACCAAAAATGGTGCAGGGCTTACATCATGAGCCCTCGAGAGAACAGAGGATCTAGATCTGTACTCCTGGAGAGCAGAAGAGAGGGGAAACATGATTGAGACATTCATATACCTAAAAGGAATAAACAAGGTACAGGAAGTGAGCATATTTCAAAGAAAAGATGTCCAAAAACTAGAGGTCACAATATGAAGTTGGCGGGGAAGGATCAGAGAACAGAAGAAAGTATTTTTCATAGAAAGGGTAGTGGACCCCAGAACAGCCTCCCAGTTGAGGTGATTAGGGCTAAAACAGTAACAGGATTTAAGAAAGCATGGGATAGACACATGGATATCATAAAAACGGTGGGAAGGTAACCGGAGTTCGAACAGGGGCTGGAGACACCATGAGTAGGGAAGGGGACAGGTGAGTAGAGGCTGGGGTCCATGCTGGGTCTTATATTAGGCAAGCAAAAATGGGTCGATTGGATGTACCTGAAGGTCCTTAACTGCCATCCACTCTATGTTTCTATATAAAACAGGTTTGTATTGAAATGCACTCATTTTGTGTATGCTTTTTATTTATAATTCAGAATTATGATAACTAACAAGTATTTGTTGTTGCCAGTGCACTAACTGGTCCTCTACTAGCCCACTGGGGCTCAGACCTCAAACTGCCTGGTATGCCTTTCACCAGACAGATTTTCTCTCGGACTTGACCCAGACTGAAGTGCTCCCAGCCCGTCGGCTCCCTGAGCAGTGCGGTGATTCTTGAGCCAAACAGGTACATTCAGCATTGTCAGGCACCATTTGCTTTTCAAATCTTGGTGCCTTCATGATTGATTGCCTCGGCTCCATATCCCTGGATAGTACCTGCCACAGTGCCCTTGGTTTCTCTTCCCTGGGACTCTTGGAAACTGCTCTGTTGGGAAATCTCAGCTGTACTCATGGCCTTTCAGCTACGTGGCATGAATGCATTGTGCCTGTTTAAAAGTAAACTGTAAATTACAGCTGTTTTCGGACCGCTGCAGAGATATTCCTGAACCGGTGTAAAATTATACCATACTTTGCCTTACAGCCCTTTTCAGCTCAGCTGCTGAAATCTAAGTTGAGCCTATTAGAAAATAAACTATACATTGTGATTACAGCCCTTCGGCTTAGCTGTAGACAGTTGCAGAGCCTGTTAAAAATAAAACTATACAAGTGATTACAGTCCTTTCAGCTTAGCTGCAGACATTCATAGAGCCTGTTAAAAATAAAAACTGTACTTGTGATTACAGCCCTTTTGGCTAGCTGCAGACATTCATTGAGCCAGTCTGAAATTTGAAACTGTACCAGTGATTACAGCCCTTTCGAGCAGCTGCAGACATTGAGAGCCTGTTTAAAGAAAAATTAGATGTAATTACTGCCTGCTCTTAAAGTACGACTATTGTGATTTAAGCCCTGTCCTGATAAATATTCCTAACAGTACAGTTATACTTCTAGTTTCGTGTTCTACTCCCCAAGCTAGCCAGGATAATTATTGTGCCTGCTACATCATCTCTGTCTGTTACCTCTACCTCCATTGTCTGCCTCCTCTAAGCTCCTAGACTATCCTTCTTACCTAATTTTCCTTCAGTTCCTCTCTCTCAGCCCTCCCTCCATTCCCACTTCACTTTACACTCCCCTTTTCTCAGAGACTGCCCTGTTCCTTTTATTTGTGGCTAACCCCTCCTCTCTGCTTGCTATTTAATGCTTCCCTTGCTCTCTCCTCAGGTCCTCTACTAGCCCGCTGGGGCTTTGACCTCAAACTGCCTGGTGTGCCTTTCACCAGACAGATTTTTCTCTCAGACTTGACCCAGACTGAAGTGCTCCCAGCCCCGCTGGTTCCTAGAGCAGGCGGTGATTCTTGAGCTGAATAGCTACGTTCAGCATTGTCGGGCACCATTTGCTTTTCAAATCTTGGCACCTTCCATGACTGGTTGCCTCGCTCGTATCCCTGGATAGTACCTGCCACAGCGTTCTTGGTTCTTCTGCCCTGGGACTCTTGAAACTGCTTCTGTTGGGAAATCTCAGCTGTACTCACAGCCTTTCGGCTATGTGGCATGAATGCATTGTGCCTGTTTAAAAGAAAACTGTAAATTACAGCCATTTTTGGACATGCTGCAGATATTTCTGAACCGTGTAAAATTATATCATACTTCAGCCTTACAGCCCTTTTCGGCTCAGCTGCTGAAATCTAAGTTGTGCCTGCCAGCGCTGTGTGCGGCTCCCACCCACCCCACCACTCCCACCCTGGGTGGGCCATTTCTTTATAAGTGTTCTGAGCCTAAGTGCCTGGTTTTCCATTGGCTACTTATACTGACCAACCACCAGGGTATTTTCTTTCTTATGTATGTGCATTAGCCTATGACTTTCTCTCCTGTGTGTACAACATAACAGGATCTCTGTATGTAAACTAACTAACCTAACTGTCAACCTGGAGATATGAACACTTCTATGTATCTCCTTCTTGTCTTGAGTTCCTGCTTTATCTCATAAACTGGCTTAATTCTTTCATTTTAGCCTAATTTCTGTATCTATTTTCTCCTAATATGGCAGTCCGCTACTATGGAGGTTGTTACTTTCACTCTTAATGCTGCTTGGCACATGAATTGACCCTATATACCTTGTAACTATGGAACCTATGACCTCTATCTGACTACTTTAACTTTCATTTCTCTAACACTATAGCTGATCATTTGCCCTCTGTTGGGATGGCATGTCCTTCTCCTCTGCAAGGGCTGTACACCTATCATGGCATCTCTGCTATTAGTAGGAGACTTGCCTGGCAGAAATCTTCTTTCTCCCCTCGTGATACTAGATCATGGTTCCTAGCCCTCATTCTCATGCTTCTCTCTGGGTATATAGAACAATCCTGGCCCACCTGGTCACTTCTCCCTATTGACATCTTTAAGGTCACTAGTAAGGGGATATTTATTGCTCACATGAACATCAGAAGTCTTACCTGCCACTTTACTGACCTTGAGGCTTGGGTTCAAATGTACAAACCTGACATCCTTTGTCTCACAGAAACCTGGCTTAAACCGAGAATTCCGGACTTACTGTGTTCCCTTGATGGGTATGCCTTGTTTACGTAAGGATAGAATCTCATCTAAATGTGGTTGCAGAGTTGCTATATTTTTTAAAAGCCACCTAAACATTATGAATGTTACCACTACTGATCTCTCATCTGGTTGTGAGTCGCTCATGTCATCCTTCTACTCAGAACAAAAAGCTACACATTAGCTGTGTTTACAATCCCCTAATGGAGGCATTGGCAGTCTGCAAAGTTTCCTTAATCATATCACTCAAATTGTTAATAATAATGAAGTGATAATCATGGGTGATCTAAACCTGAACTGGCTGGGAACAGCCCATGGCTCACTACAATCTCTGTTGCTCAACTACAATTTGCACCAGCTGCTAACTGTACCTACCCGTACTGCCCCGTTACAGAAATCATCAACTCTCATTGACTGGGTATTGGCAAATCGCTTGGAGCATGTATATGTATCAGGCATTTTAGCTGATACGTTATCTGACCACTTTACTACTTTCTGCATCTAGTCTGCTGGTTCACCTCTCTCTCCCTCTGCCATGTTTTGTCACCTTCACTGACTTTGCCAAGTTGGACATTGACAAATTTCTATTTGATGTTTCGGTAATTGGCTGTGCTACCCATACCTCCATGGATGTTGATGAAGCCCTTCAAACCTTTTGGAAAAGTTTCTTGTTGTTCAGCGGAAATATGCACCACAGGTCACCAGGCATGTTAGAGGCAAACCGACCAGGTGGCTCCACAAGACCTGCTTGCTAACCTGTATCTCAGGGATAAATACTGGAAGCGCTACAAGTTCACTGGACTTCTCCTGGATTTCCAATAACTACAGAGCTCTTAGGAACTCCTGTAGAAAGATGATCAGGTTGCCAAGAGCAATTACTGCAGAACCTGCCTTAAGCATTGCTGGTGACCCAAAAATTCTGGACACACATAAAAGTCTTTTTGGGCACTTCACAATTGGATATGCAGAAGATATGATACTGAATGGGTATATTGTAACAACCCAGTCACAATAGCAAACTCTTTTAATCACATGTTCTCAGATTTATCACAGTATACCTCGCTCTTCCAAAATTGGCTACATGCTCTCCGACACTCACCACTAGCCAGCAAAACACGCTATTGATCTACCTAATGTGCTGCCAAACTCTCCTCCTTTTATTTAAAGGCAATTACTAGTCAAGATGTCTTGTCACTACTAAAGTCCATCTCAGACAACACTAGCACGGCTCTGACATTCTTGAACCTAGATTACTTAATTGCGGTTCCCTTATAGCCTTGCCGGCTAGAATTTTTATACTGTCTCTCTGTGGTAGCAAGGTCCCAGATATATGGAAATTGCTCCATTACTCCAGTTTTCAAGAAGGGTGACCTGAAAGATATCACTAATTATAGGCAGATTGCTATTCTCTCGGTCTTCAGTAAAATCCTGGAGAAACTTGTTGCCTCTAAAACAGTTGCCCATATAACCAAATACAACCTTCTCTCTGAAACACAGCATGGCTTCAGGAAAGGACACAACACATCGACAGCCCTCCTGAGACTTCCAACTGATATTCTATCAAATATGGATGGTGGTCTACTTACTGGCACTGTCTTTATAGACCTTACGAAGGCTTTTGATCTCATCGATCATCCACTGCTCCTTACCACTCTCCATAAACTTAGTTTCTCATTTCCTGTTGTCGATTGGTTTAGAAGCTACCTGTTAAATAGGTCTCAAGTGGTTAGGTACAACTCCTCCCTATCTGGAAGTACCACCATAAATATTGGAGTACCAGAGGTTCAATCCTGGGTCCTTTGCTTTTCTCACTTTTCGTAGACAATATTACAGATGCTCTCTAATTGTGTTCATCAATTTTTATTCAGATGATCTGGTCCTCTGCTCCAGCTCCATGAATGTTAAGTTCATAAACTCTTCCTTGTCTACTGATCCCATTAATGTGCAAAACTGGCTATCTGACCATAAGCTGGTACTGAACTCAAGGAAGACAAAGGCCATGCTTCTAAGTTTGGTAAAAAGATTAAGGCTCACTCTATGGACATGCTTTTCAATGTTTTAGAGGCTCACCTATCGAATGTGTTACATCCTTTAATTACTTGGGGGTCCTTCTTGACCAATCCTTGATTTCAACTTGCATATTCAATCTGCCTGCAAAGCAGCTAATTCGAAACTGGGTGTAGCCTATAAGAGTAGCTATATGCTTACACCTTCTGCTAAGTTGGCCATTGCTAGGGGTATCTTGCTCCCTGCCCTTACTTACGGTCCCCTGTTTTGTTTCAGCACATAAGACTTCCCTTCATAAGCTGGATGTAACATATAACAACATTTGTAGGTATGCCTCCTTGTCTCCTTGCCTTACACACCACTGCCAGCTATACAAGGACTTAAAATGGCTCTCCCCTCAGCTCATAGGAAATATGCTCTGTGCACTCATTGATTCTGTTCTTTGACTGAACACTCCATCCTCACTTGCTACACTGCTTGTTCCCCATAACTCCTACCATGGCCTGTATTCGAATGATCAATCCTTACTCCACATACCTAGGTGTTGCACCTCCAAAGGTACTACAGCCTTCCAGCACTCTGCCCTCGAATCTGGAACTCTCTTCCCCAGATTTGTGGCTGACTAAGTCTCATCTCTGCTTCAAAAGGAGCTGAGGCTTTATTTCTGTCTGGCTGACACCTGCACTTGCTTTATCCACATTGATTACCCCATCCCTATCTTCTCTCCCTCCTCAATTACTTTCTTTACATATTTCTCTACCCCTGACCTGTTGTCTTCCTTTTACCTGCCCCATTCCTTCTACCTCTAGCTCCTACATGTTTTCTCCTTTCACCTCGTATACTACTGCTGATGTGTACAGCACTCATGTAAAGGTATTATTCTTTCCTCTGTATTTTCTCATGACATAGTATGTAACCCTACATCTGTATGTATTGTAATTGCACTCTAGAATTGCTGTTTGTATTTACCTGATGTACTCTCTCAGGTGGTGCCTGAAAATAGTCAATTCTGGCTAGTGCACTTACCGGTTAACAAAAACTAAATAAAAATAAATAAAACATACAGTACATAGAACCACATACCAGCCACCATGTTTTTCTGGCACTATAAATAGTTATAGATGTTTAAATCAGTTGTTAAATACATTTATTTTAATTAAGGAAGTATTATTGTGGCTTAGTTGGTAACACATTTGTGCCTAAGCCACACATTCATGGGTTCCTGTCTAATAGCAATACTACAATGACAGATTCACAGTGCTTACTACTCACTTGCATTTGAAATTAGCAGAACTGTGGAAGGTTGGCTCACCAAATAAAGGGCTATGGTAAACCAGCCTGTAACAAATATACAGTATATTGTAAGAACAATTATGTTCCTAAAGCCCCTTATTAGCAACACTCCACATACCCTTTAGGCATCCATTTTCCCAGTAAAATTGATCTGGGCAGGAGGTGCTTGAAGGTCACATGATGTAATGCTGAAAAGAGCACTACTTCTAAGTACTAAGAGCCTGACTCACAACTGTGCTAGCCCATCATAAGCATGAATTGCACATTATTGGACGTGCACCTCCGTATCCTTTAATGTAGTGGAGGAAATCTGAAAATACACCACTGTTCCACCTATCCCTCCATGCATTTTGAGGGCTGGGGCAATTCCATAATGTTGTGGCAGGGTGCATGGATGACTTATGCAGCCCCCTGCCGCATAGCCTCAGTGACCTCTTGTATACCGATGCACATTGTAAATTTCTTCTGACATTGCATCAGAGTGTCCCCGCTGCTCCCTGAACTAACTACCCATGCAGTTTCATGGATTTGGTCAGAAGCAGCCTCTGCATGATTGGGGGGATACAAGATAACCAATGGAGGCACTCACATATGCCAAGAGGGCCTCTCTGCTTCAAGAACCACTATATAAACCCATGCAGGGATGCACAGGGATTTAAGGACCAGGCCTTTAAGTTACTAATGATAGCGTACTGTATATGCACTATGGCATGTAACTGCAGTTATTATGAGGCATGACATATTGGGTGTATTGTTGAGTTAAGTTGTAATCCCTGAATTATTTTAATAAAACAAAAATACTATTAACAAGGTAAAATTAATTTTTAAATTCAAAGATTAAGATATATAGTAACATGGTAATTTAAAATCGAAGGGACTCTAGGTCCATCAAGTCTGTTTCACTCTTCCCCACTTTATAAGCAGGGAATAACAAGTAATCTTTTTAAACATGTACTAATTTTATGGATTTTCCACCTGCCCTATTGCCCAGGATACCATGTAATTCTCCTGGTAAGCAGAAATGTGTCCAGTCTTACCTTGAAGGTCTGTGCTGTCTTCATGTCCACTATCTCTGCTGTTTACTTTATATATTTACCTATTTTTGTATTCTACAACAATGGTACATTTCTACTACTCGTCCGCTCCCAGTTACATTAATGTAAATTGGTGCTGTATCAGTTAGGCATTGTGGCTCAGGAGTTAGAGCACAGAACTGTGAACCAGAATATGAATGGAAGGTTCAAATATCACCACAGTGGTATACTGCTCATGACTCCAAGCTTTGAGCTGGTGGAGTTACATAATGCACTCAATCTCAAGTGGGGATTTTTTTCTCAGTTTGCTAACCCTGGCAGATGAAGCATGGGGTACTTCATAGGAAAGGTAAAAACGTCAGCACACTGGTAATCACAGCCACCATATTAGGTGGGTAGAAACAGTACTTTTCAAGAGAGGGCATATGACTAGCCAGGAGAACAACTACCACATTGTCATTATGGATACTGGTGAAGTAGCAACCTTCCTCCTGCTCCATCCACAAAGGATAAGACTCCCTGTGGGGTGATTTACAGGGTCTGGCTGATATGACTAGGGAGGGAAGTAGGAACCCAGGGTACAGAATGATGTGGGTGCTTGAGAGGGCTCAGAAATTATGAAATACTCTAACCACAGTAAGTCGCTCAGTGTATAACACTGAGCAAATTATTTGACTGTCCCTGAGATTTAGTCCACCCAGCTGCAACATTTGGTAGCAGCAGGTGCTCACTGCAAATTACTTGTTCCATCTCAGTAAAGCTATCCATGCTAAAGAGAGTGAGGAAGAGATGGGGAGGTGGGAAGGAGAGAGCTGTCCCATCAAGGTAGAATGAGATTTCAGCAGGGTTCATATCTTTGTGTATACAGTGTTTAGAGGATTTGGAGCTTGACAGTTTAATGCTCTCAGTGTGTACAGCTTAAGATTACATTACAGAAAAGTACTTCAAAGCATGACGAAAATCTGAATCAATAGTGGAAAAACACAGTTTGGGTTTTCATGTGAAAAGGACATCAGTAGGATGTCTGATAAACATTTAAGCTGCAGACTGCATTGCTCAGCAGGTTAAGCTTAGTTCTACTTCTATTTCGATTGCATCAAGTTGCAAAAGGAATTTTTCGGAAAGGTGCTGGATTCCTGAGACATTTCTTTTTGCTCCATGTAGGACGGCATCAGTTTCTAAAATTTCTGAGCAATGTTTTAAACCAGACGAGGGTTGGAGTTGTTGGTGACATAACCCTAATGTGAGTTTTATGTTCAAGAGAACATTGTCACATTTATAGCTGCATACCCATTGTACAGAGAATAATTAACATCTGTCTGTTCAGAACAAGCCTATTCAGCTACTGAGGGCATCTGTGACATCACTCTGCTATGAGAGTGAAGCTCAAGAGCCATTGACTAGGCCTCAAGGTAGATAAATAGGCTTGTTTTAAGTGATAAATGTTTGTTATTTTTATAAAATACTGACAGCTCATTTTGTGCAAACATGAGTATACAAAAGGATAAGTAGTATTATTTTAACATTACCCTGTCCATTGTCCGTGTAAACTGCATAGTCACTGCTGTAACGCATTTTACGATTCTAATGGAGAACATGTTTTAGGAACCACTGCCAAAACAGAGCTGTCCATACATGATATAGAGAATAACTACCCCTCCCTCCCTGAAGAGCAAGCTGGTAACTTTGTGAGTGTGGTGACATCTTGGGCACCAGAGTGAAGCTCAAGTGCTCTTATGATGTCACCACACTCATGTGGTGTGAAATCACTCTGAGTTCTTCACTGAGGTTTTTTTTATCTGTAATACATGAGTAGCCTCTTTCAGAAATCACTGCATGAATACAGCCATAATGCCAGATTAGTTGTGCTTTTTCCCCATTTTTTATGCAGTGCAAGGTTTAGTGTGGTTTCTGTACTAACAATTGCCATTCATAGAGAGCAGCGGGATGGTTTTTGAGAGTAGCTGTCCTAATCAGGTCACGCCCAAGCAGTGTCTGTCGTAGCTGGGCGCAAATCTGACTAGGAGAGCTGGGTGGAGAAATAATGTTCTTAACCATGGATTATTTCCTGAACATTCAATTGACAGTTTATCAGTTTTTAAAACACTGCTGAAATGGGCTGTTCACGTATTATAATTCAAGCTCCCCAACCTTATCACCCAATTAGACTTTTGCAAGGAAAAACTTATTTTAAGTGTTTTAACTTACTGTATTTGTTGTTGTAAAGTCCTCGATCCAGCAATATGGCGGACACTGCAACAGTTCCATTTCATGTGAAAATGCGACGGCCCCTCTGGCTTCAATACAAAATTACAACAACAAAATACAGTAAAGTTAAACACTTACAAAATAAGTTTTGCCTACAAAAAGCCTAATTGGGGGACTTTGGGGAGCTTCAGATTGTACAGCTTTCCTTTAACAAACTGTGGCTGCTCTTATTAAGGGCAATCAAAAATGTGGTAGTGAGTATAAGACTTATAAAACTGTTTGTAGAATATTTCTGTCTATTTTAGTTTTTATTTATTTATTTAAATGTTTTACCAGGAAAGGCACACTGAGCAACAATTTGCTCATCTCAAGGTGCGTCCCGGGGTTAGTGGGAGAACAGCAAACAAGTACATTTAATACACAACAGTACAGAATACAATACAATAATGTGGTTGATCAATCGTACAATCATACATACAGCAGATGAAATAGGTAAAGTTTTTATTTTATTTATTTTTGTTGACTGGATAAGTGCACTAGACAAATCCTGCCTATTTTCAGGCATGATCGCGGGGATACAGATGAATGCCAACTGACCTTGAACCAGATTAAGCTTTGGTGGTATTTTTTAGTGAATGGGGAAATTTGGCCAGGACACTGGGGAAATTCCCTGCTCTTTCGATAAGTGCCATGGGATCTTTAACATCCACCTGAACTACCACCAATCCAGGAAGATGGGACCTCGGTTTAACATCTCATCTGAAGATGGCACTCAGAGTGCTGCACCCTCTCATGCTGCACTACAGTGTCAGTACTGAGATATTAACCCAAGTGCTAGATGTGGGAACTGAACCCACAGCCCTCTGATCTCCGGCCTCAGAGGCGGAGTGTGCTACCTACTGAGCCACTGACACTGTATAAAAGCTGACTCCTAAAGGCTCAAAGTCCAAAGGAATTGAGAAGTGCTGAAATAACACAGGGTAACCCTAGTTCAGAAGTGACCAGGGTAGCAGCTTTAGGTGAAACTAAGCAGTAATAATAGTAGGAATAGAGTTAGCAGGGACCATAGAGTTGCCATTATATGAGATAGAGTGTTAGCTGTTGGTGGAGAGGTGCTAAGTTAAGGGCAGGTGCAGTTAGGTGTTAGGAAGTTGGGTAGGGCAGAGGACAGGGAGGCAGGGAGGATGAGTGATGAGTTGGTGAGGTAGGGAGTTCCAGAGCTCAGGAACGAAAGAGAGAATGTGTTTTATCCCATGTTAGTGAAGCAAATGCAGGGACTGTCAGGGCAAGGGTCAGTGGATCTAAGGGAGGAGAAGAGGAAGGAGGGATGGATAGAGGGGTGGCTAGGAAGGTGGGAGTGCCCCAAACCAGAATTTTGAGGCATATTTTGCACAGTGAGAGAGGTGCCTATTTACAAGAGAAGAAAATGCTAGCTGGTGGTAAAAGTCGCAGTGGCGATAAGGAGGAGGAGAGTCCAGGGCAAAGTGGCAGAAGGTTAAAAGGATGTCCAATCTGGTTAAGGAGGATGGGGCAGCACTGTAGACCACATCACAGTCGTATATGGGAAGAGTCATCTTCTGGACAAAACAAAATGGTATATTAAATGCACGCTGAAAATAGAAAATAGAGTTAAAAATCTATGTTTCAACCTTAGGTCTTCTTCGGAAATATCTAAAGAGAAAAAAGTTAGTTCTTCTGGACAAGCTCATGCCTTGCCAAGAGAAGAATGCAGCTATGGTTCCTAAAGAGGTCACCAAGCTTGGGGCACAGTTTTTTAGGATGGCATTGACATGTCCAGAGAAGTTGAGGGTTAGTCAAAGCCAAACCCTAAGTATCTAAAGAGGAAGTGTCCTCTAGTAGTGTCCTGTCAATGGTGTGGAAGGATAGCATGGCTGGCAGCCATGAGAGTCTCTGCCTGTGCCAAAGATCATGGAGACAGTCTTCTTGGCATTGAGGAATAGGTGGTGTGAGCTGAGCCATTGCTGAAGCTTATTGAAGTCGAGCTGAAGTCTGGCTGCCACATCTGAAGGGGATTGGCCTGAGGTAAACAGGATGGCATTGTCTGCATACATGTGGATGGAAGATGAGGTGCAGACAGATGGAAGGTCATTTAGAAAGATGGAGAAGAGCAGTGGACCTAGAACTGAGCCCTGAGGGACACCAGTGTTGATTGTAAGAGGAGGAGATGGGTCAGCAATTCTTACTGATTGCGTCCTTCCTGTAAGGTAGGCTCTGAATCAGTTAGTTGCCGAATCTGAAAGGCCTGCTGATTTAAGAGTGTCTAGAAGGAGGAGTGAGACCATGTCAAAAGCCTTGGCAAGGTCAACAAAGATGGCAGATGTAACCTGGCCACTATCCATCCCTCAGAGAATAGAATCTGTGAGCCTAAGTAGGGAGGTGGTGATTGAGTGTTTTTCAAAACCAGATTGGAAAGGGATTGACAAAGGAGGTGTCAGAGAGAAAGGTGGAGAGTTGGGAGAGTACCACATGTTCCTGAAGTTTAGCACAGGGTAGGGAGTAGGAAATAAGACAGTAATTACCAGGAGGAAGGATCGCCTCCCATAGGAAGGGAAGTACCATGATGTGTTTCTAGGTAGTTGGGACAGTGGCTGTTGAGAAGGATTGGTTTGGGAGGGCAGACAGTGGTTGTGCAGTTGTTGGAGCAGAAAGGAAGAGCAGCTTAGGGTCAAGTCCATCAGGGAGCATCCTTTGGAAGGGGTTTAGGGAGGGAGGGCATTTAGGGTGTCAGTTTGGGAGACAATTGCAAAGGAAAATAAGGAGCCTTCAGATGGAGGGGACTGCTGGTAGTGGGGTTCTTGGAGTGGAGAAGGCACAGAGCTTAAGGAAGGGGGACAGGAGGGCTGAGGCACAAGTGGAGAAATAGGAGTTAAAGTTTTCTGTGACAGATGCAAGGTCAGTAATTAGTGAGTCATTTATGTTTAAAGAGGGGTTGGGGAGAAAAGGGCATTCCACCACCTTCCAGAATTTGGAGGGTTATTTATATTCGTGTTGAAATTGGCATGTAAGTGTTCAGCTTTTGCTAGCCTGATAGCTTTCATACAGGAGTTTTGAAGTGACCAGTATTTTGTAGGTCATTTGGCTGTTTGGTGACCTTATGCTGCTTCCAAGCTAGGGTCACAGGCCCTTTGGTAGGCTAGCAGTTCAGGAGTTATCCAGGGAGGTGGCTACTGTGAACTCTGGTCTTTTAGGGACGTGTGGCAGTTCCAGATGACAAGAAATTTATCTTTGAAATACTCAAAGGCAGCATTGATGGTGTTGGCTATATTTATCAGGGACTAGCTAGTGTGACTTAGGTTGAGCAGGAGACAGATTAGGTCCAGGGATTTGTAGGATCGAATTAGCTTGATTTTAGGTGGTGCTATTGGCCTATGGATTTTACTGACAAAGAATATGATGATGATGATCACTAAGGGTGTCAGGGAGTAGCCCAGACTGTACAATCCTGTGTGGGTGGGAGGTTAGGGACCAATCAATGAGGGAGTGGTTGTCAGATTTGTGGTTTAAGAGAGTAGGCATGAGAATTAGTTGGGAAAGGTTGTGGGGTTTGCTTTATTCCGAGCCTTGTTTAGGAGGCCAACCAATTTAGATTAAAATCTCCCATAATGAATAGTTAGACCTGATTGGGTTTAGGAGAATATGTTAGAGATGAGATCCATAGCTACAGTAGAGGAGGCCCAGGCAACAGTAGATCTGCAGCAAAGATGGAAATAGAAAGGTAGGGTGACTCAGATGACTAAGCGCCTCGGAGGTATGGAAGTTGATAATGTAGTTGTGAATTGTAAAAGGAGGAGATATACATAGCCACTCCTCCACTCCTACATGCCGGGTCTTGATGAGCAATTGTATAGCCAAGTAAGGAGATGGCATGATCAGGATTTTATTACTGAGCCAGCTTTCTGAGATGATAAGTATGCCGGGGCTAGAGATAATACTAATGGTTGGAGAAGAACAAGTTTTGGTAGAAGGCTCTGTATATTTAGATGAAGTATTTTGAGACCTTTTGGGAGGGGGAGAGGGTTATACGAGGAGGATTAGGGGAAGAGTTAGCAGTTTTGCCATTGGTGGAAAGAGGGCCAGGGTTAGGGTTAATATCACCTGAGGTAAGTAGTAGTAGTGCTATTATTATGTAGTGAAGCTTTTGATTTTTATACCAGAGTAGTGGGGCTGCCAAATAAGGGTACAGCAGGAGTAAGAGACTGGGATGTGAGAGATGTGAGTAGGTGAAGGTGTGGCATAGAACTTGGATGTAGATGTGATAGAGGCACTGGGGAGGAGAGGAAAGTGGTTCCATTGATAGGAGGAGGCAGGTGCTACTGTGAGAATGTATGTGGCGGTTAGAGGAGATGGGGGAATAATGTCGTACAGGGCAAATTGTTTAGTTATGTAGGGACTGGGGATAGTATGTGTGGAGAAATAGCAGGCGTAACCAGGGTGATATTATGAGCATTTTAAAATCTGCATAGTGGGGCGCTAATTGAAGAAGGTTGTGTGTACCAGGAAGGAGGTGAAAGGTGACACTCTGAGAGCAGGATTGCTGGGCTGAGAATTAGAGGATGAGGTCCCGATTGGTCAGATTGTGTAAGGAGCTAAAGGGAAGTTGGCACTTAGTCATGTGACAGACAAGTCTATATAAGAAAATGTCCAAATAGGGGTGGGGAGCCGGTGCACAGCGCCGGTGAGGTATCTCTGGGGGATTGGCTGCTAGTATCGAAAGCAGGCAGGCAGTGGCAAGATATCTATCTATCTATCTATCTATCTATCTATCTATCTATCTATTCATTGAAACAAACTACATTAATGGAGATTAGTGTTGCTATTGTATGAAACTCAGACCCTCAGCATTTGGGAATGTGCTATTGTGATTTTCATCCCAATGCCCACAAAGTTTGGAACTGTGCCATTCATCAATAGTGGGGTACCTCATGCATTGCCAACATATTCAAAATGTGTAAATAGCAACCGTAATCCTTGCCCCAGTCCCTACCCTTGTGATTCAATGCCAAGTTACAGATCCAGCTTCATCCCACATGGCTGTGCTGCTGATTCATGTTAGCCTCTTTCAGTCCAGTGTCGCACTTAGTACACAATTATATATTAACTGTGAATGACCTTTTGAACTCTGTGTATAGTATAATGTACATTTAACAGTAGCATTTTCTTTCACATATTGCCTAGTAGGACATGTATCATACTGTACTTATAAACCTGTAACAGGTCTCCTGCTTTGCAAAGGGGCTACAGAACTGTGTGCAGAGCAAGCCACATCATCAATGGATGTAAAACTCTTTAACTTTGCACCACAAGTGTTCTAATTACAGACCTAAATAAGTAGGATGTGCTTTAAAGGAAAGCTCTGCTCCAGGGCCCTGCCCCTGCACCCAGCATTGTTGTTTAGGTTTAGTGAGCTTTCCAGCAAAGTTGTTGATTTAGTGTGAAAGTCCGCCACCCAGCATAGGATGCTTAGGTGGCTCCATTTATCTGTAGCAGGCATCAGCACCTGTGCTTCAATGCAAATGCACTGAAGCACATGGTGCAGTGCTGCACCTTACAATAAATTTAGCCACCTAACATCCACAATGCTTCTGAGTAGCAGACTTTTCACACTTAAATTAAACAACTTTGCTGTGGGAGAAAAAGCCACTTTCTCTACTAAACCTAAACCAGAGCTTTCCTTTAAAACCAGATCTGTATAGCAAAACTTCAGACCTGTAGCTTGGCCTTGTGTCACAAGAGCAGGTGATGGGGTGAGGATTAGGGCTGTTATTACAAATTTTGAATATATTGGGCTGTCGATGTACCCCACTACTGATGCATGACCCGTACCTGTAGCTTAGTCTTGGGTAAAGAGGATGTGAGGGGTGATGGGGGTGGGAGTTAGGCTTGACCACCCTAATAGCACGTTTCCAGACTTGGTGGGTATTGGGCTGAAAACCACAACAGCACATTCCCAAATTGTGAGAGTTTGAAATTTATGCAGTAACCCTAATCTTCATTAATGTAGTTTGTCAATGAATTTCCTTAGTTTCTGAAACAGTAGAGTGGTAACTTGCTTTTGGGACGCTTGATGCCCAGTGCAAAGAAGGTGACTCGTAGGTTTCTTTGTGCCTTCCAACTTTCTTTGCACTGGGCAACATGCACAGGGCACTTTGTTTCCTATGCATGAGTCTTAACTTTCTCTGTGCAGGGCCCTGCAATGTGTGAGAACTGAATTACTCATTATCTAGTTATCTAGTAGCCTCAAAATACACACTTGGAAGCAGTGATGACAGGGAACGTGGAGTCTAAGGCCATGAGTGTAGAGGACCATTAATTCTGGTGGGAGTGTAGGGGATCACTGTGTGGGACTAATGATCCTAAGAGGCTGTCCTCAAGAGAACTCCTGGTGGCCTTTTCATGCACAGAGGATTTCTCCAAAGCAAGTGTTTTCACTTTGGGGGCCATTTGGACCTGTCTGTAACAGTGAGATGCAGTCAGCTGTGCTGGAGATGGTGAAATATCTGTTACCAAATACTGAGCAGCTGAAACATTTTAGGAGACGGACATACTATTTGTTTGGGGAATCCCAAGATGGTACTGTATGGATATTGCAGATGTTACTTCTGTCAGAGGGCCTGGAGAGACTGCCAGACACTGCCTGAGAACAGACTGAGGTAGACCCTGGTGCATGTGCCCAACACACTGTCTGGTGAGAGTAAAGACCGGTCAATGTGGGTGCCCAAGATCCAGGGTGGACAATTAGCCAGGAGATCCAGAGTGAATGTCCAACAGCGATGCTGTCTCCTACACACAGCTAAACTGATGCTCCAGTGGCATGGTAGTAAATAAAAACAAGTGAACCCAAAGTGTGTAGCAAGGTGAGAGATCTGGTAAATTCTGAAAGCAGCTTAGAAAGGCTCTGTTCTGAGGTAGAACCTCTAACCACTGATACAGTGCAAGAATAAAAGAGGTGATGGGGCTCCTTTAACAGATGAGTAAAGGGCAAAACCTTTTCAAGGTACCCTAAGGTTTTGACTTATGTCCAAAATCTGAATAGAGCCTGTCTTGCAGTGTTGACAAGGATAGCAATTTGGGGGTCATTTCTCCATGTGTGTAACTGTAAATATGTTAGTAAACATAACAACACCCATCATGTAGCAGAGTGATTTCTGGCATTACCAAACAAGTATCAAGTAAACCTCATCAAAGAGTGAGTGAAAAGGAACTGTGATTAGCTAGAGACTGAGTGTATTTGATTGCATAACATATTTAAAGGGAAAGTTCCCTCAACCTATTTTCCATATACCTATGTACTGTAGTTTGCAGACATGAACAATGATTCCCTCTTTTGCATCCCCTAATTTCATCTAATTTAAATATAAATGAGTTTGCTTCACTCTGTTTTGCCCTGGTGTGAAAACCTGTTTGTCTCCATTCAAAGGTCATGACCCAACTCATACAAGGCATCATGGGAGTTGATGATGTGTACATGCACAAGCCAGCAGAAGTTGTATTCTCATTCAGTTCTGTTACATATCTTGTAAGTCCCTGTATTCTCTAAAAGCATTGTATTCCAACTCAGATAAACTTTAAACCACAGCAAAACAGCAGGGCACTTACTATACATTGAAAGGTTTCATGGCCATCATAAGACAAGAACATAGGGGTCTAAAGAGGACAGCAATAGCACTGACTCATAGGGTGCAACTATTGCAGGCTTTAGCACCAAAACATCATAATATTCCAGGATGCCTTATGTGAGTCAGGTGATGACCTTTGCAATTCAGTCAAGCAGCTTTTAAAACCAGACATAAGTACCTTCATTTACATTTAAATCCTGATAAAATTAAGAGGGTGCAATAGAGGCAATCATTGTGCATGCCCTACAAACTACATGGAAAACAGAATAAAAGACTGAGGGACCCCTTTAAAATGAGTAATCAAATGCAAAGGAAAAGGTAAGTGTTAAGAGCCCTTTTAAGAACTTCAGCATAGGAGATCTGACAGAGCTGAATTTGTAAGTCATTTCACATGAGCAGTGAGGACACAAAAAGGCTCTTTTATAGATGAGTTCAAAAGACACATGAAACCACCAGCAGATTCTCCCTGTTGAGTGGAGCAGCCAAACCAGAGTGTATGGGAGCAGGACTTTTCTTATGTAGTCAGAATCCAACTACTACAAGAGAGCTGCATGATACATACTGTATGTGGGTCATTACCACAGTCCCTGTTGTTAACAGGCTCCTAGGAGCAAAGGAAATAGTCTGTCTGAAATGGAATAGGTCCATCAATTCTGAGAATCATATTCTGTGGCTGGTATGCTAAAGACCACATGCATATGACATGCACAGTGCTAGGGGCCATTTGCATGCCATTATGTGCTCATTAGCAGCTTGGCACAATGCATCCATGCACAAATGCAGAAGACATAGTACAGAGCCTTGGTCGCCCCACGTGGAACCCCACCCACCTATGCCATCCCTGGCAGACTAGTAGAATCCCTCCTCACCAGATTCCTGTCAGCATTGTGAAACTTTACTAAAGCCCTTCCTGGCCATCTAGTGGACACACTTGTTTCACCCAATTACTGTTGCTGTTCTGGAACTGTATTAAATCCCTTCCTGGGCAGTCTAGAGGATCCTTCTTCACCTGATCTGGTGTTGTGGAAATGTACTGCTGTCCATCCCTGACATGTTAGTGTTACCTCCCCAACCAATCACTGTCAAAGCCTCCTCCCCAGCCCACCAACTGAGCAATCACCACCCCTGCCAGTCCCTAACTCACCCATCCATCCATAGGTGAACTGCCTTCAGGTTCTCAGACACTGACCGGCTATCACCCCAACTCACCACCTTAGCCATCTGCCATCTGATTGATAGGTAGTGAATGTGCACATAGTTTAGAAACAGTTCTTTCTACAGAATGCATGCATTCACTCATTATCAGTCAGATGGCAGCCTCTGAGGGTAGAGAGGAAGGTCTGTGTCAGTTGTCGCCTGAGGATCAGATGATGGCTGACCCATTGACAGGTGGGTGAGTAGGTAGCCAACAGGTGGGGTGGGTGGTGGGTGTTCAGTGGATGAGCCAGGGAAGAGCTTTGGCAGCAGTCCATCAGGACATTATACTAGACTGCCAGGGATGGACAATTCCACAATACTGGACTGGGTGAGAGAGAGGTCCACTATACTAACAAGGAAAGGTTTTGTACAGTTCAAAATACCAACAGGGATCTGGTGAGGAAAGGAGGTTCTCCAGATTGAGAGAAGTGCTTTAATACAGTTCCATAATACTGACAGGGCTCAGTTCAGGAGGGATGTCCACTAGACTGCCAGGCAAGGGCTTTATTTTTATTTTTATTTTTTAAATTCAACTTTATTAGTTTTAGAGTTACAACCAGTCACATGTTTCATTCAGAACTATACATAGGATGACAAATAACTTTCCAAAGAAAGAAAGAAAGAAAGAAAGAAAGGAAAAAAATCACCACACCCTATATCTATATAGCTACCCTTCCCCAACCCTAACCCACCTGAGTGGCTTAAATTATTAGCAAAGTAGCATTAACACTTTATCATCAGACAATAAGGTTGATCCTGGGATAGGTAGAGAATGAAGTCTCAGAGACAGAGCCAAGAGATCACTGATGTAAGTACAACGTGTATAATTTATCCCATCTTTATGAAATAAGTCCATACGATTGCAGGAACTAGCAGTGAGTCTCTCCATGTTAAAGCAGGTTGATAGGTCTTTCAATCATTCAGTGTATGTTATGGCTAATTGGTCAGTCCAGTGTTTGAGGACTAGTCTTTTGACCACCATTGAAATTAATGCAATATATGATATCTGCACTCTTGATTCTCAGTTTTGGAATAGGTACCCAGGATGCAGATTTGGCGAGCAAAAAGCTGTCAGACCAAAAGAGGATCCAAGTTGGCCTAGATAGAGCGCCACAGGGGCCACTTTGTCACACAGCCAAAAATATGTAGCAAGTTCCTTCTGATTGTAAACATCTGGAGCATAGGGGAAGAGGTAGTTTTCCTAAATGGGCCAGTTTGACCGGAGTGTAGTACATGTTGTTTAGTATGTGATATTGAGTAAGCCTGAACCTGTCTTGAGTATGGTACTTGTGTAGATCTGTCCAAATCCGTGGCCAATTAGGAGTAATGTCCGGTAAGAGAGGACCAGACACAGGAGCCTGTGAGTGAGCTCGGGAATTTAAGGTCTAGTAGGTAGGAATATATTGATGAGATGCAGTGAGTTTTGGAAGTCAAGATTTGAATTTGGGAAAGGAAGGGACTGACCTGTGAACTGCGGAATTCAGGACCAAAATTCACATTACTAAGATGTCTCAGTTAGTATATCTTGAAGATCTTATTGTTAGGAAGGTCAAACTTGGCTAGAATGTCGAGAGAGGAGAGAAGGTCCCAAGAGTATAAATTCTCAACTACTGCCTGACTAATTTGAGGAAGCCAGTCAGGTAATTATCGAGCCACCCAACCTAATATTGGGGTTCAGGTAAGGGGTTGTGCCATGTCTCTTTGGGGAAGATTTTGAGGTAATGAAGGCACTGGGAGAGGGTTTTGAGAGAGGTGATGATGGTTGACTTCGAGATTGAGGGTGGGAGTGCTGCCCTGGGAATGAAAAATTGTCTTAGAACAGAGATTAGCCTCCTGGAGTATCTGCCTTTGATCTGGAGCCAAATCGGGAAGGTCCTTCGGTCCTACCTGAGAGCCATCTGCCCAGTTTGAGAGGTGAGCTGCCCAGTGGTAGAATAGTAGGTTAGGAAGACGAAGTCCTCCCTATCTTTGGAAGGCATAGTTTAGAAAATGAATGTCTGGTAGTTTTGTTTTGCCAGATAAATTGAGAAAAGATGGAGTGGAATTGCTGTAGATATGAGGGGCAGCCAGAGGCCCAATAAACTGAGGGGTAAAAGATGCGGGAAGGATGTTCATCTTAATGATGTTAATCCTGCCCCAGAGAGAGATGGAAGTTTGGACCATCTTTGCAAATCTAACTGAATATTAGACTTAAGGTCATCTAAGTTAAGCTTCTTATGTAAAGCTAAATCAGAGTAAGTGTATACCCAGATACTTAATTGATTTGGGAGACCATCTCATACCGAATTTAGCAAAACAGTGTTTGTGTGTGAGGGATTCAAAGGGAACACCTCTGATTTTGCAATGTTCAGCTTATATTGGGAGGCGACCATATTGTGTGATGCGCCTGAAGAGCATGCGATAGTGACTCTTGGGGTGGGCCACATGGAGCAGGACATCTCCCACATAAGCAGAAAGAACTAACTCCTGTTGTTGCACGGGCAGCCCTGAATATGTGGGGAATGTTTGAGATTGCGAAGAAGAGGTTCTAAATACAAATTGAACAAAAGGGAGAGGGACAACCCTGTCTGGTACCGTAAAGAGACAGAAAACTGAGAGAAGACTCCATTGCAATAGATCCTAGCCGAGGGAGATTTGTATATAACCTGAATCCACTTAAGGAAAGTAGGCGGAAATCCATCTTGGCTATTGTTGCCACAAAAATCCCAGTTAACTCTATCAAATGCTTTCTCAGCATCTAAAAGAATAAGAGCCATTGGAATATGAGATGATTGGGCAGCATGTGAGATATGAGAGAAGTTCTAAGCTGGTCTGCAGGAGCGCTCTTACCGAACCCTACCTGTTCTGGGCTCAGAAGGTGAATCCAGATCTTTTAATTCTCTCGGCTAGGATCTTAGATAAAATCTTCATATCGCAGTTTAAAGAGAGATGGGGCAGTAAGTCACAGGGTCTTTAGGTGGTTTGTCTGGCTTGAGGATCAACACGATCGTGGCTTCCAGTAATGTAGGGTCAATAGTATCGACTTCAAACATGTAGTCATAGAGCTTAAGGAGAAGGGGCTAGTTCCTTGTTGAAAGTTTTGTAAAAATTAGAAGGGTAGCCATCTGGGCGGGTGCTTGTCAGGGGCAAGGGAAGTAATGGCGTCCTCGACCTCAGACAGAGTGATGGGAGAAGCAAGCGCACTTTTATGATGTGCAAGGAGGTGGGGAAGTTCAAGATCTTCTAGATAAGCCTCAATATCCAAAAAGTAGTACTTGGGGGATGACTGCTATAGAGTCTTTTATAAAACTCCTCAAAAATCTGGGTGATTTCTCTGGGGCTAGTTTTAATTAGCCCTCTGGGGTTTGCAGCGTCGGGATTAGTCTCGAACTCTCCGTTTACACAATCTTAGGGCCAGTAACCTGCGGCTTTTTCACCCTGATCGATATACTTGGACTGGGTTTTTAAAATGGCATATTCCGCCTTTTCTTTGAGTAGATCCACATATTCATTCTTTACTTTTAGTAGAGATTCAAGAGTGACTAAGGGAAGAGGAGATGTATGAGCTTTCCATTAATTTGATTTTGACCAATAGCGAGCGGCACGTGCCAGTCTGCATTTTTCCTCGTGGAAGCTAATTTACTGCTTCCCTCTGAGGTAACATTTCAAGGAGCACCAAATTGAGTCCACCCTCAGGGTAGAATTCAAGTTTAGTTCCAGAAAGTTAGAGATGAGATCTTTGATATGGGAGACCGTCTGGTCTTCCTCGAGAAGTTGAGTGTTGAGTTCCAAATAGTATCTCGCTGAAAGTTAGATCCGGAGAGGCCTTCGCCCAAACTGTGGCATGATCCGACAGCACTATCGGCTCAATGCCCATCTGGAGGAGGCCAGGAGAAGTGACTTACTGATTAGAATGTAGTCTATTCTAGACCAGGAGTTATGCACTTGGGGAAAAAAGGGAAAAGACCAGAGGAAGGGTTAGTAAGTCGCCAAGGGTCGCAAAGGTCCAATAGCTGCGTGAAGTCCGATAGGGCCTTTTGGGATGGAGTTGTTGGTCTCCTTGGTTCATGAGATCTGTCAAGGATTTGACAAGGTGGGACATTCCAGTCCCCTCCTAGTATTAGATGTGAGGGTAGGAGTGTACTGATTTTATCCGTTAGGGTCATAAAAACTCAGGACTCCCTCCTACTGGACCATAGACAGAACCGAGCACAACCTTACAATTACTGAGACACCTTTAACCAGTATAAACCTGCCCTCTGGATCTGCCAGCTCTTCTTCTGCCAGGAAGGAAACATGGTTTTTAATTAGGATAGCCACACCCTACTAGTCCCAGAGCCACTCACTGAGAAAACTTGGGAAAAACCAGATCTGATTAGCCAGATTTTTCATTATTAACCAGATGGGTTTCTTGAAGCATAAGTATGTCTATCCTGAGTAAGTCACAGTGGTTAAAGACCTGAATCCTTTTGGCTCTATCCTTGATCTCCCATACATTCCAAGTCACTGTTTTAACCGATATCATAGCCATTTCTGGACCATTAGGTTAGAAAACAAAATTTGTTATACCTGATGACTACGAGATAAAGGTAGCACACTCTAATCCCCCATAAACCTAACCAAACTATAAGAGAAAAACATTTGAATCTCTGATGTGCAGGAATTAGCAATAAGAACAAGTAGCAATATAGGACCATTGAGAAAAGGTACAACAGAACCATGAACAACCTCCCCACCCCCATGAAAAAAAAAACAACAACTATATACAAGATGGTTCCAGGCTAGCACTGATAAACCATGAGAATAAAGACAACAGGAACCTGAAATCCAAACCTCAATGGCAAGACCCAGGGCTTTCATAGCCCAATACCAATCGCTTATAAAATTATTACCAGAAAGGAGATATGGGCTTTTGGTGTAAGTCGGCCAGTAAGGTATGGGGTAGAATCCTGTAATAGACCTGAGGGTCACCATATCACCCTTGATAAGCTCGTGAGGCAACTTCCTCTAAGCTTGTCGCAACTCGGGACCCCCCCACCCCATCCCATCTTACTATGGTGGAATAGCAGCCACATATGGCAGTGGCCCACATGAGAATCAAGAGGAGAGACCAGATTAAATTAGTGTTTTCGGTCAGCTCATGGGTGAGACATATACCACACATCCGCTAATAATTATGACCAGTCGCTTACCGTCATCTGCAGGGTCTGCTTCGCGAGAACTGGTCTCTTGCGTGGAGAAGAAACATTAGACCAGTAAATGATCCCTCATTTAAGCAGATCTCTGGGGACACATATAGTGGGACCAAAATTGGTCCGCTACCAATTCAACTGGCCGGAACAAGAGGGCCCCATCTCAAAGGTTCCGGGACCGTGCTGATTGAATCTAAGGGCAGCGGCCTGCCAGGACCAGCACCAAGGCTCTGCATTCCTCCCACCGCAAGACCCAACCTCCTCCCACCAAAACCAAACAGGTAGGCACTATGCCAGATACAACTTTATAGCCAGAAAAAGCAAACAACCGTTGTGGTAGCTGATCCCTAGAGTTCAGTTCATTTCCCTTTAAACAGGTTCGGAAGCCTTGAGGTTAAGTCTTTGGTGGCCTGGTCAGGGACTCATAAGTAAATGTCAAACCTTCAGTCGTGACCTTCAGGTTAGCTGGATAAAGCATCCTGAAATGGATGCCTGCCGTGATGAGCTTTTGCACCACAGGATGAAAGGCAGTTCTCTTCTGCCTGGTCTCGATCGGGAGATCTTGAGCAATTCATATCTTAGATGTTCCCCAGGTTATAGCTTGTAGTTCATGAGCCTTGTTGAGGACATGTTGTTTCTCAAGGAAGGTTAGGAACTTGATGATGATCGGTCGAGGAGGAGAATCCGGTGGGGCCCTTGGTCTCAAAGATCGGTGAGCCTTTCGAGATGGTACTGTGGATTGAGAGGTGAGGGACCGGACGATTTTGAGCAGAAATTTTGGAGGAAAGTGATGATATCTGGCCCTTCTTCCAGCTCCGCAGCCCAATAATTAGGAGGTTGTTTCTCCTACTCGCTCTTCCAGATCCTCCATTTCGAGCAGGAGCTTCCACACTTGTTGCTTGGTGAGGTGATTTCTGGTTCCACTGTGCCTCTCCATTTTCCTGAGATATGACCCTGGCTTCGAATCGATCATCCAGCTTTTAAGGAGGTAAGGTCCCCGTGATAGATTTTAACTCCGATGTGATGCTTTCCAGAGCTTCCTGGAGAGGTGATACCTCCTGAAGAAATCTTTCTTGGAAGAGGGACTACCGAGGGAGCAGTGCCACCCGATTTGCTTGGGTTGCTAGAGGCCTGACTCCTCACTTTCTTTGGAAGCTTTTCCGATGTGTTGGGAGGATGTGCCGCATCGTGGCCTGCTTCATCTCTGCCTCCATCACCGCGATTAAGCTATGCGATGCTGGGAAAGACAAATGAAGGACGAAAGGCAGAGACTAAAGGAGCTCTGACTGCTATTATTTGTTGAATTAGGCCATTAGTATCAATTTAAAATCGATTTAGAGCTGATGGGTGGTGGGAGCCTAGAGACTGCACCCAGGCAAGGGCTTTAGTACAGATCCACAATTGTGTCAGGGACTGGGTGAAGGATGGGTGTCCATTAGACTGCCAGGGTTTTCAGATCTTTAATATTGCCCAGTACTGACAGCAATTGGGGTGGGGACCACTAGATTGTCAGGGTTGAGATCAGCAAGATAGCCCTGTACTAACAAGGATGTGGAGGGTGAAATGAGAGTCACCAGCACCAGTGCTGCAGGGGAGATGGGGTCACACACACCACTGTGTGCATTGATAAAGCAGGGTTTCAGTAGCATTAATAAGGGATACCCGACTGTCTGTTACTGCTTACAAAAGCCTCTGAATATACCATTGTATCCTGTATGCAAGAGGGCCCCTGCATTTGCAAGGTCATAATATAGTCTTTGTATCAGCGTCATCCACTGTGCATAGTGCCAGCTACTCTTGGATATTGTCCCCACCTGTCCAGATACACTGAGTCTGGTTAGTTTAGCAGTATGCTTCTTAACGCTGTACTAACCTTCATAATATAGGGGTCATTGTGCGTCTCGTTCTACCTCTCCCTCAAAACATTTAAGTATCCCCTTAGCATTTAAGTATTTAATAAGTTACCTTACCTTAAAGTTTTTAGTCACCTTAAACTTAAAACCTTCACTCAGCAGGTAGATTTTGAAAACCATTGTGCAGCATGTAGATTTTTTAAAGTCGCAATCAGTATATTTTCAAAACCTTTGTGTAGAATTTCTGTTTTGTGAAAACCAATGTGCAACAAGTAGATATTAAAAACCCTCATGATTTTGGAAACTGTCATGCAGCACACAGAGTTGGAAACCCTAGTGCTGCATGTAGCATTTAAAACCATACTGCAGCATGAATATTTTGAAAATCATTGTGTAAATGTTCAAACTATTTGTGCATCAGGTACATTTTTAAAAACATTTGTGAGGGATTCCTGTGCAAACATTTTATTAATTAAAGATATCTACATACAGGCCATGTCAGGGGCACCGTGAAAGCTACCACCTACCATGCGGTAACCCTAGATCGAAGCTGTCTCAGACTGCTGAGAGTTACCTGGGAGCAGAGGATCAAGCATCCGATGGAATATTCTCCTTTCCTGAGGAGAGAGGGCTTGTGGCTCTGATTCAAGACTGCCACCTAGTGGAGGCCTGGTGGTAGTGTGGGTCTGCAGTGGCATGAAGGGATGGAGCTACAGGACACTGCGGCACATGCATGCCTTCATACCCACAGGCTGACATGCACACCCCAGCTATGGGAAAGGGGAAGTGAGAGAAAATGGATGGCAGGGCAGGCATACATGATGATGAACGTGCCGCCTCACATGTGCCACCACCAGGCCCCCTGTTGGCAGCAACTGGATCACAGTCTCTGGATGGCCCTTCTCCTTCTGATCACGCCATGGAAGACAATCTGTAGGCTACATGGCTGATGGGTAGCTCTTGAGGTGGTTGCCAATGGGTGGTGGCAGGGATGAATCCGAAGACAGCCAGCTTGCCTGACCAAGGAGAATAAACATCATTATAGAAAGAAAGATATCTAAATGCTACTTTATGTAGCTTTAATCAAAATTAAGTATTTTTCGTGTGGCTTGTATTCAAGGGTGACTTGTATTTGAGGTGGTTTATTTGCAAAATCACATTTTAAGTACTAATAATAAAATATTACACATCCTGCATTTGGCCAAGTTTATTGTTATTGGTCTACTTCATAGACTTTGATTTTGTTGATCACCCTTGCTCCTCTCTACTCTTTGCAATCTGAGAATTTCACCTCCAGTTGTAGCCTGGTATGGAAACTATCTATCAAATAGAACTCAAATTGTGAAATTCAACTCCTCTTTATCTGATGGTGCTACCATCAGCATTGGGAGTTCCCAGGGCTCTATTCTGGGACCTCTTCTTTTCTCACTTTTATCAATAACATAGATGAGGTTTTCTTGCATGCTCATCTCTTCTCTATGCAGATTATCTTGTACTCTGTTCAAGCTCTGATAAGGTCAGCAGCATAAATGCATCCCTTTCTTCAGATTTCACAAATGTCTAAAATTGACTTTCTGCACATAAGCTTTTACTTAATGCTAAGAAAACCCAAGCAATGTTACTTGGATCTGCCCTAAACCTAGGACATGTCAAACTCCTCTGCTGGTGCAAGACTGCAGTGATGCACAAATAGAATGCATTACAACTTTAAAGTACCTGGGAATTCTTCAGGACCAATCCTGGACTTCAGTCTACGTATACAATCTGCCTGCAAAGCAGTGAATGCTAAACTGGTGTCACTTACAAGTCAAGTTTCATGCTAACTCCCTCTGCTAAACTTGCTATTGCCAGAGGCATAGAACTCCTGCCATCACCTACAGCATGCTGACCTTTGCTGCCTCACACAAACCATCCTTCATAAGTGGGATGTCACCTATAACAATATCTGTTGATACACCTCCTCATCACCATGGTTTAAGCACCACTGCCAACTGTCCAGGGACCTGAGCTGGTTATCCCCTCAGCTTGCCATCAATACTCTCTTGGCTCCTGATTGACTCTATACTCAGCAACCAGACCCCTTTAGCACTCTCAACATTGCTGGTACCTCAAACCTCCTCCTATAGGCTGTGCTCGATAGATAAATCCCTGCTGAATGTACCTAGATGTAAAACATGAAAAGGCTCTGTTGCCTTCAGTCACTCTGCTCCTAAGTTTGGAACTCTCTCCCCAAGCACTTCAGATATCCGGATCCCATGGCAGCTTCAAAAGGAGCTGTGCCTACATCTATCCTTTGCTGATCTCTGCACTTGTTTTAATCCTCCTGAATTCACTCATCCGCCAGATGCTTTCTGGCCTAACTTTCACCTCCCTACCCCATAGCGCTTCTTACCCTTACTATCTCCTGAGGTTATCTACCCACCACCCCCACCCCCTACCTGAGTCTTGTCTCGGAGGCCATGATAATGCATCCTACCCAGTCAGAATTTGCCTTTCCTTGTTCTGCTGCCTATTTGAACCTTCATTGTTGTGACTAATTTGAGCAATATTTTTTGCTGCTATGTTGTGATATCTCCTCCTGTACTGTGTGGGGTTTTATGCCTAAAGATTCTATGTGAATTTCTTTGATTGTTATTGTCTTGGCAGCATGTATTCATTACTACTGATTGTTTTGATCTATACTATTGTAATTTCATTGTACTCATGCTATGTATCTGTCTTTGATTGTTGTACTCTCCGGTCATGCCTGAAAAAGTCATTTAATCGTTAATGCACCCACCGTTAACAAAACTAAATACATATTCAAATAAGTAAAGAAACATCAACTAAGGAATTATTTTAAAGCTTGCACAATGATGATCCTATTTTTCTTTTCAGTCTTTGGTGTCTGGGTAAGGCCCAGTAGGCATAACTGCCTGTTTTCAGAGGTGACATGGAGCTCTGGGAGGTTAAGTATCTTGTTCAGAATCATGCAGTATGCAAGTGGAGGTGGTGGAAATCAAACCCAGTCTGCTGGATGTATCAAAAATCACACAGTCCCACCCACAGTGTTTAATCTGACATGACTTCAATCTGACTAGAAGCTGTGGCTTGTATTTGAGGGTGGCTTTTATTAAAATTATTCATTTTGACATGCAACTTTCTTTAGAAGGTGGCTTTTATTCAAGGGCAGCGTCTATTTGATAGCATACGGTATTCAACTTTTTATACTTTTTTCAGAGAACTAAGCATATGTGAATAAATCATTAATAACTTCAAAATGGATTAACATGATTTCACCAAACCATCAAAATGACCTATGGCTCCATAACATCTAACAAATCTTTAACATTATAATGTATCTCTTTGTAGAAATTTTTGTATTTTTAATTTTTTTTTTGGGCAAACTGAGCATGTGTGAACAAATATCATCAATAACTACAAAATGAATCAACATTTTTCAGAAATCTGAAAAAGGACCCATTCTTCCATAACATCTACCAAACCTCTAAGGTTCATTACTTATTTACTTGCAGTTTTTTCTCTATCATTGAGCAAATGTTTTGGTTCAAAATGGGCAAAAATACATAAATTCAACACTTTAAAAATCCAAAATGGACAAACAGATGCCTATAAAACCTGTCACATCAGTGGAGACTAAGAACCCAATTCCAAAAGAGCCCTTGGATCACCACAAGTTCTAGGATCTAGGGCTGCACCCTCCCTGTGTGTCAGGGACCATGCACAAATTCTGGAACATCAGGGGTCCCTGCACCATAACACCCAGGAAATGCCACAACAGCAGGCTAGCATTGAATGCTAGCACACCTGTGGGATCTGATGGATGGATCTGCCCACCACATCCCACCAGGTGCAAGACAGACCTCAATGCCCTGAGTGCCCCTGGGGCAGAAGTGGCACAGGTGAATACCATAGGGGTGCTGGAGAGTTCATGTGTATGCTGGGGGATGATGGGCACCTGATTTGAGTTGACCTTGCCAGCACTAGCCACCTACTGGTGTATTCAGTACCATATTACTGTTACACCCGTAGGGTGCCCAATAACCCTCCCGGCATACACCTTGCTTCCCAACACTCTGAAGTAAACTACTGTCCCTACTGACCCCGAACCCCACATATGTGGCCCCTGCCAGCTCCCACCTTGAAGGATATTGCTGCAAGGGGTTTAGACCACCTCCTGGCTGGTCTAACATTACCCACTCCTACCACAATGGCGGGGCTCTTGGAATTGAAATTGGCAGATGTTGCAGCCCCACGTGGTGCAAGCCCCTTGCAACCTGGCATACCCAGCTGCAGGTCACAAGGGTGGCACAGTGCCCTTTGGTGCAGCAGCTTACCTTACCAGTGCAAACCATGTACGAAATAGGAATGCTGCAAACAATGATGCAAGGTGAAACTTGCGTATTGTGCTGTTTGACGCAAGTGTCTTGCATCAGATGTAACTCTTTCAGAATCGGGCCCTAAGACTGAGATGATACTTGCCAAATCTTATAGTCCTAAGATCTAAGACAGCCACATTATAACCATTTGAAAATGGCCATTTTTAAAGAAATCTCAATGCAACCCTAATATACAGGCACTATCATACCTGTATAATATCTAGCTGTCTGTCTGTCTGTCTGTCTGTCTGTCTATTTATCTATCTGTAACAGATAACATCTACAGGGCAGGCAGTTGTGCTCTGAAACACGTATGTCTTGGTATGCATTGAAGTACAAGGCCGCAGTCCGTGCATGCAACCACCCAAGGCATGTGTATATCAGAACGACTCACATCCCTATAGCAGATTATCTGCCCCATAAAATGCACAAAATTGTTTTGGAGGGGTGATAAATAGAAAGACATGCAGGCATGCAGTCATTATGGGATAATGCACAGTCATGTGGTGTGTTTCACCCAATCAAGAGAAGGCATTTTACACATTTTATAAGTATATATCTAGAGGAATAAATGATAGCAACATGTGACATACAAGGAAATAGTACCACTGAGGGGTTGAAAAAGCTCATAGAGCCACAAACCTGAAGGACGAGTGACCTTTATGAGCTTGTTCGATCCCTTGATGGTATTATTTCACGAGTACTCTGGACTTTGCCATCTTTTATTTTATATTTATTTATTTAGTTAGTTTTATTTACCAGGTAAGGTGTGCTAGACAAACATTTGTCTGTTTTCAGACATGACCGGGAGAATACATCCAATTACATACAACTTACATGATCAAAATATCAGACATTTGTATACAAAGAGCATTATTCGAACAGAATATGCACATACCTAACACAGTGTAAGCATCAGTGTAATCCAATGCATAGGCAACAACATAAGCAGGTCACATAATAGGTCAAGAAGGAGGCCTAAGACATTCAAGTTCTATATAGGCTAGAATAACAGGTTGCCATACAGTCCACCATTTAGAAGTCTTGAGGCAGGAGCAGGTATACAATTGCAGCAGGTGGTTTCAGAACTGTTTTTGAATACTCATGCAGTTGTGCACTGTTTGATGTTAGCTGGGACAGTATTCCAAGGTTTCAGGGCAGATATAGCAAATGCTGACTCTACTAGCTTGGTCTTTGTCCTAGGGACAGTGAGCAAGTCATGGTCAGCATGATGCACGATGGTCTGCATATAATGCAGCAGGTTGGACACTTGTTGCTGTGTCCTATGTTTTAATAACTTTGGCAGTGTTTAATGAATTCAGATAAAATTTTTAGGTGTTGTCTAGATGGCAAGCTCTACATCTGTGGAACGTTTTGTGATGGCAGCCTGAGGAGTTTCTGAGATATGCAATATGTCATTTTCTGTAGATGGCTAATTTTTTCCTATACTTAATGTGGGTTTTTTTTTGCTTTCACCCACAGGGCACACAGAATGGAATTTGTTCACCAAACTTTCAGGGTACAGGTGTGATTTCTTAAAATAGTGCTTTTGAAATGTTTTGTGAAACAATATTAAATGATTTAAAGTTTTGTATTTTTGTTTGGAGCATGCTCATTAAGGTTCTTCCGATAACGTTCTGATATGACACCAAAAATTCTGCATGAGGCACTTTTTGGTTTCTTACCACTGCATGGCACAGCATTTTTTGTGCCGTGAGAGCTGCCATCTTGTTACTTTTCTCCTCAAAATAATAAGCATGGAAAATACATAAAAATGCTATCATTTTAAAAACAAACACCAAAACCTAGCTAAGCGGGCCCAGTTTAGCTAGATTCTGATGTTGTTTTTTAAAATAAAGGACATAAATGCCTTTTCTGGGCACCCAAATCCTGAGTGACCCACTGAGCGAGAGGAGCTCTTCACCTGTGTTCTCTGTATGAGAAGAGAGGGACTTCTTGACTTCTGCAACCGTAGCTGGAACTTGTGATGTGGGCTGCAGTGAGAGCAGTGAGCTGCCATTTCCTGGTGTCTAGTGGCACCCACCCTTGCTGTCCCTTTCAGTATGTTACATTTCCCTGGTGGCTAGTGGCACCCCATGCTCTAATTGCCTCCCCATGTTTATATTATCTTTCCCTGTTGTCTAGTGGCATCCCCACTCTCCAATCACCCTCCTCATAATGATTTTTATCTTTACCTGCTGTCTAGTGGCACCCCACCCTCTGATCACTGTCCCTGTAACGACTGTATCTTTCCATGGTGTCTAGTGGCACCCCACCCCTCTGATTGCCATCCCCATCATGATTTTATCTTTCCCTGGTGTCCATAGCACCCCCACCCTCTGATCACCATCCCTGTAATGGATTTATCTTTCTCTGGTGTCTAGTGGTATCCTCCACCCTCCAATCACCTTCCCTGTCAAGAACTTATCTTTCCCTGGTGTCTAGTGGCACCCCTCACCCTCAGTCTCCATCCCCATAATGAATTTATATTTCCCTGTTGTCTAGTGACATCCCCACCCTCTGATCATCATCCCCATAATGTTTGTTGTCCTTCCCTGGTGTTTAGTGGCACCCCACCCTCTGATTGCCATCCCCATAGTGTTTGTTATCTTTCCCTGGTATCTAGTGGCACCCCCCACCTGCTGATCACTGTCCCTGTCATGATTTTATCTTTCCCTGGTGTCTAGTGGCACCCCACCCTCCAATCACTGTCCCATAATAGATTTATCTTTCTCTGGTGTCTAGTTGCACCCACACCTCCAATCTCCATCCATGTAATGAATTTATATTTCCCTGGTAGGTAGTGGCATCTCAACCCTCAATCTTCATCCCCATAATGTTTGTTGTCCTTCCTGGGGTCTAGTGGCAACCCCACTCTCTGATCACCATCCCCATAATCTTTATTGTCTTTCCATGGTGCCTAGTGGCATCCCCCATCCAATCACCATCCCAATAATTAATTTATATTCCTCTGGTGTACAGTGGCACCCCATCCTCCGATCACCATCCCATTAAGTTTTTGTCTTTCCCTGGTGTCTAGTGGCCCCCACCCTCCAATTGCCATCCTCATTAAGTTTTTGTCTTTCCCAGGTGTCTAGTGGCACCACACCCTCCAATCGCTGTCCCAATCTAAATAAAAGAAAACTGTCCCTTGATGTTTATTTTATCTGTAAAAAGAAAACAGTCCCTCACTGATCTGACACCCCACCCCTCCCTCAGCACCCACCACCCCAAACCCCCAGTAATCCCCTACACACCCTCACTCACCTAACAGGTCACTGGGTGAAGATCCACTCTGCAATTGAAGACACGTCTTGCTGCTGGAACACGCCGACTGCAATATGGAAAACTCAGGTTAAGTGCAGTTCAATGTATTTCAATGGGATTTTGAACTTTGATGCATAACTTTGTAAGTTTTGCAACACTTTGATCCCAAATTGTCAACATGGCCTTTTGAGACCCCACCTCATAACCAATGGCAGTGGAATTATGCAAATCAAGCCCAAAAGTGATTTTGTGGTCACTTGACAAAATCCCCTTTCAGGCATAATTTGAAAATGTTCACTTCCCTTGTTCATGAGTGAGGCTCAGAAGACTGTGGCTGAAAATTTGGGGTCCATATAACAAGCATTTGTCAATGCCGAACTTTGTCGTGCTGCATTGGCAGTGGGAGTGGTGGAGCTAGAGATGCATAGTGCTGTGATTTTGTGAATGTGTCTGAAAAGGTGATTCTGCACAGCGAGAACGCCATTGTGCGCCACAGCTGTGGAAACACGTTTGGGAAGGCTGTGAAAATGTCAGCTGGACTGTTGATTAGGAGATGTGCACAAATGCCAGTGGTGAAAATGTGCCATGAAAATATTGCAGATTGACGAGTTATAAGGGTGCGTGGAAACACAGTAATTGTATGGAGTTTGCACCAAATTTTCAACATAGGCATTTTAGGACCTCTGCTCATGAACAGTGTCACCATCATTTCCTCAAACTGTCCCAAAAACTGATTTTGCACAGCAGCCGTTGCAATTCTGTGCCAGACGTGCAAAAACACATTTCAGGCAGCTGTAGTGTTCATAAGGAGGTATGGAAAAATGGTAATGATGAACAGCTGGAGTGAAAGTATTACAAATTCACAAAGTCATGAGCGTGCGTGCAAACTGTGCAATGCCGCTCATAAAACACTCATTTGATTGACTTTCATTCCCAAATTTTCAACATAGGCATTTTAGGGCATCTGCTAGTGAACAGTGTCACTGTCATTTTCATCATGTGTCTCAAACACGGGCTTTCCACAGCGACCACGCTATTCTGAGCTGGAACTGCAAAAACAGATTTTGGTCAGGACATGGAAATGACAGCTGTACTGTTCATTAGGACGACTGCAGAACAGTGGCACTGTTGAAAATCTGGTGAAAATATTAGAAGTTTGCAAATGGCGTGCGTGCAAACTCGCCAATGCTGCCTTCGTAACACAGTCACTTTATGGAGTATTGTCACCAAATTTTTAACACTGGCATTTTAGGACCTCTGCTCATGAACAGTGCCACTGTCATTTTCGTAATGTGTCCCAAACCCTGATTTTGCACAGCGAATCGCTATTCTGCACGAAAAGTATGAAAACACATTTAGCGCAGGATGTGAAAAATGACAGCTGTCGCAGTTCACAAGAAGGTGTGTAAACTGCCAATGTTGAGAATCTGTCATGAAAATATTGTGAATTCGCTAACTACGAGCATGCATTGCATAGTTGCCTCATGCTTCGTAAAACAGTCAAGTTTTGGATTTTCCACCAAATTAGCAACATAGGGTTTTGAGAGCTCCCTCATGAACAGTGGCACTGTCATTTCATTATGCAGACCGAAGGTGATTCTGCACAGTGACTGTGAAATCACCTTTCGGGACGAATAACGCCATGACAGTGTAAGAACTCAGGAGAAGGGGTCCCAAAACCCATGTTGAAAATTTGGGGCCAAAATTCACAAAATGCCTGAGATATGCATCAAAGTTGAAAAAACCTATTTATTCCATTATACAGCTTACGGCATTTCCTCAGTTTGCGGTCAGCTTTGAAGAGTGCAGGCGTGTTCCCAGTCCACGAAGATCGTCGTGCAGACTCGGAGGTAAGTATGGGGTGAGGGGGTGTGGGGAGGCAGGGTGAGCAGTGGGTGGGTGCAGGTGGGGAGGGGCACAGAGACTATGAGGGACCATTTTCCTTTGCGGGTTCAAAGCGGAAAAAACAAAACATCGTGGGACAGTTTTTTTTTTGCAGGGGATTTGGCATGCTGGGGTAGGCTCCCAGCGTGTCATCTAACTGTTTTGGGGTGTCTGTAGCCGACTAGGAGTTGGGCACCCATCGGCAAACAACAGGGAGGGTTATTGGTTATTTCTGCCGATGGGGAGTAGGGTCCCCGTCGGCACACAAGGAAAAGGCAGGGTGGTAAGAGCTGAGGGGAATGGGCACCGGCATATCACAAATGGGGATGTTTTATGCCGACGGGAGGGGCCCCCGTCAGACACATTCACAGGGGCTGGGACAGCCGACAGGGGATTTTGCACCCCGAAGTCAGCAGTTCAGCGGCCAGTGTGCTGCCATGTACATAATGGCGGTGAGCATGGCAGAAAAGGACCGCTCGTCTGGCCGAGCTTTGCTCGGTTGCAGCAGACCTTTGCTTAGATGTGCTGCCACATTATGTATGCATAGTGTGGCGCTGGCATGCAGGCTGATTAGGAATGCGGATCGCACCTACTGCGCGTGCCCTGCATTCGACGAACAGCAACCGACCTCCAAAGCTGCACTCGTCCCAAGATGTTGGCTGTGCAAGCGTGCCAACATAAAAATGATGAAGTCATGCACATATGCTGAAATTTTACTATGCTCTCTCATAACTTTGGTGACTGTAAATATTTTGACCCCAAATTTTGAACATAGCCATTTTTCACACCACCTCATGAATTTGACAGCTGTCATTTTCAAAATCCTGGCCAAAATGTGTTTCGCGCCTGTAGCTAGACTGACATTTGTTGCCAGAGAATGAAGTTTTGCAGGGATTGGAACATTTTTCACTACCAGGCTTATGAGGTAGGGTAATAAGAAGACTATGCTGACAATCTGGTGTACAAATACAGTAAAATGCCCAGGTTATGAATGAATATTGCAGTATTTCAACATTCACTCATAACTTCACTACTTTTCACTATTTTGACTCTAAACTTTCAACATAGCCATTTTCCACCACCTCATAAATGTGATGTGCCATTTTTAAATCCTGGAGGAGATGTGTTTTTGCACTTCCGGTGTGAAATGACATTTTGGCCAGTATACTATACATGATACATGTCGTGTTTATAAAGCGAATCATAAAACAAGTATCTTGAATATTTGGGGTCAAAACTGAAAAACAAATATATAATTTTCAACAAACTTAGTGCCACTCTTGATGCGACGGTATGCTTTGTGATCATGTGCTGGTGAGCTTGAGTTCAGGGGTGAGCTCAGTGACACAGCTGGATGGGGTGTGGGCGGGGATGGTGCTGTTATGTAATACCCCCAGCCAGGGAATGAAAGGTGCAGGGTTGTCCATACATGCCTCGCGTATCATACAGTGAAGGCAACAGTCCTCTTGTCATTAGGCCCTGGACCTCTGCACCCCTGGATGGCAGAAGGCCCTTTGCATTGGCTGACAGATGCACTCTTTGCCCTGTTTATCTGCAGCCACCATAGAAGTGTAAGAACCACAGGGCCCTGTGCTTCTGCAGACAAACAGACAGCCCCATGAATTCTTCAAATCCGTTGCTTCACACAAGGACCACAAGGGCCCTGCACTTCTGTGAGCGGATGGAGTCTTCCCTTGGCATCGGCATCAGGTCCTGGAGGGACTACCATGAATGAGGATATGATTCCAGTACCTCAAAAAAAGGAAAAGTCTTTGCAAAAACATTGTTAATGCACCAGTTAGGGTAACAATGTCACAAAAGTAGGAAATGTGGTGTTAGGGTTTCCAACTGTATTAATGTGGCATTAATACCTTAATAACATATTATTATCTAACAAGCACTGTTTGTTTGTGTGTCTGTGTGTCTGTGTGTGTGTGTGTGTGTGTGTGTGGTGTGTATAAATACATACATATATATATATATATATATATTCATTACAAAAAACTCTGTTAATACCTCAGTTAGGGTTCTCATTACAGCAACAAAAGTTTGGAAATTCGATGTTAGGGTTACCAACCCTACCCCCACCCCTCCACAGACCAACAGACATTGGGGTGTGGCTTAGAATCATCAGCCTAACTCTCACCCCATTCCATTTGTAAGGAAGCTGAGATGGTGCATTATAGGAAAATGGGATAAGAGTTAGCCTAACGACCCCAAGGCACACCCGACGCCTGTTGGTCTGTGGAGAGTGGGGGTGGGGGTAGGGTTGGTAAACATAACATTGAATTTCCAAACTTTTGTTGCTGTACTGACAACCCTAACTGATGCATTAACGGAGTTTTTTGCAATAAATTCCTTCTTTGAGAAAGTGTAATGTTTCTTATATGTGGTTGTGGAACCGTCAGGCATACATTTTAATTGTCTCTGATTTTCATGTGGAGGCCCTGCGCTCCCATCTATACATAAGTGTACAGATATTTCGGCTCTGCTCTCCCAGTACTGCATAGTGTAGGGCCCTGCACTCCCATTATTGCATAATGGGATCCATATGTGGAGGGCCTGCATTCCCATATACCCATAAGTATTGAGACATAGTACAAGCCTAGAGCCATTCCAGGTAATCAGTGTGCTGCAAAAGTTGCAATATCTCAGTAACCATAGCAAGTTTGGAAAAATTCCACTGCAGTTGTATTCATGACCTTGCCACCTCCACATGCTAAGTACACCTAAAGGTGTACTAAGCTGTGCTAGCGTAAAATCCATATCTCAAACCCGTTTTGAGGAGATATAGCTGCCAAAAGGTGCCACGACTGCCACAATGTTATCCTATGGGAAATTCACAACTTTGGATTGCTGTAACCATGGAACTGGTGTAATTTTTTCACCAAACCAGCAAAGGCACATCTGTGGGGCAAGAGCTAGCTGCCCTGCAATTTGAACCAAAAGTCCTAACAGTTTTTTGCTATGAAGTGGCAAAGAAACTGATGTTTAGGGTTGTTTACCTGTGTAACATTTGCAAAAGTTCCATGGACTTTCGGGAAAGTACCATTGGTTTAGCTTGGGGAGCTTTCGTGAAAGTACTGCAGAACTTTTGTGAAAGTCCTGCCATTTTAGATGTGGGACTTTCACGAAAATACCCATGGAACTTTTGCAAAAGTTCTGCACCTAAGATAGTGGAAAAATTTAAAAACACATTTCCAGGCATTGTAGTGAAAAACTAATGCCAGGGTCGTGTTCCTAGGGCCCGAATAGGTAAACCCAACTGGTGGTGTTTACCAAGGGCATTATTTTTGAACTACTTTTTTTTATGCCTCGCTAACTGAAAACAAGATGGCAGCAGCACAAAGTACCAAACCCATTTGTTGCAATAAAAAGTGCTTTCACGAAAGCAAAAAAGAGTTTTAAGCGGACATATATTTTTTCTCATAGGCTATAATGGGAAACTTTAAACTTTAATAACTTTTGAATGGATTAATATTTTTCACCAGACCTTCAAAGTCACTTTCTGACCCAGTCCCCATGCCTAAAAGGTTCAGACCAGACAGACAAACTTTTCAGGCTGTGGAGATGAGCAAAGAATTCTACAAAATTGAGGATTTCTCACACTTTTTAACACTCCACAGCTGTTTTTCATTGCCTAGTGCCCAGACAGTTTGGAATTGGCTCTGAAAATTTCAGGGTAGAAAGGGCTTGGGCCATAGTGGGATTTCACTAGTTTGAGGAAAAACATGATTCCATTCCAGAGTTATAAGGATTTTAAATTTCAGTCTTGAGCATTGCTCAGTACAGATTTTGGATAGCTGTTTTGTATGGGGGTGATCTTTTTCATGAAAAAAATGATTTTCTCGTGGCGCCATCTTGTTTCCATTGTTTTCAAAATGTTTTTGACAAAGCCATACAAATTATATCCTGTAGAGACACCAGCACATATATCTTGCTAATTGGGACCCCTTAGGCGGATGCTGCAGTTAGTTTTAGAAACATCACCCAGAAATGTGTTTTAACACATTTTAAAATATTTTTCATGACCTGAATTTCTTTTCTCATATGGCCTTACAAAAAGATTCCTTTCATATGAAAAATAATTTGGACTTAGTTTTCTTTTCAAATTACTTTTTTTGTATGAAGAAATATTTTTCATATGAACAACACAACCTCATTAAAAAGATCCCTTCATGTGATAAAAGAACTTGGACTTAGTGCTTTCATTATATTATTTTTTAGTATGAAGGAATTGTTTTGTATGAATGACACAACCTCACCAAAAAGAATCCTTCATATGAAAACAGAATTTTAACTTTTTGTTCCACATTTCAACTTTAACAAGCCATAACTCCATCAATATATGGAGTTATGGGACAATCTATATCATAAAAAGGCCTTAATGGGCACTACAACACTGACACATAATCCCCAAAAAGTCATGCTAGGAGGCATGTAGCCCTGACACGCCCCTGCATGTCCCAGCCTCAGGTTGCTGTCCCACGCAGGCTCAATCAGGGTACAGTGGGTGGGCCAGAAAAGTGGAAAAAGGCCCCTGACTGACCAGATGATGGCCATCAATCCCTGGTGCACCACAGTAGCCCAGGATAGCCCATGCCGACACCCCACCAGCCCCCAGGCTAATTGGTTGTGCCTAGGGCACTTCTCCCCCAGAAGGGGATCCACCAACAGAGGGTTATGTTGGGTCATCCAGAATCACCTGCTGTCCCCAGAACTGGTGGTAGTGGGGCAGCAGATGGCAACCGGGAAGAAGGGTGGCAGTGGGTCCCAGGTGGCCTGAAGGAGTGGCCAGTCTGGAGGCGAAGGAGAACTAAAATACATACATATATATATTCTCCTTAGTTTAGAAATGTGTTTTAACCTCCTCCCCATGTTGTAATAGAAAATAGGGATTTAATATCCTGACTGTTAAAATGTAGCATGCATTGAAATATGAAATGCTGAGAGCTGTCTCTGATGAATATGTAATGCTGACACATTCTTTATTAAAAATTTTAAAAATGTAAGTTAAAAATATCTGTTTCCATATCTCAGCAACCAAAGGGAGGATGTCCTCAGAAGGGTGGGGTGAGATTGGAGGCAGGAGACTAGTGGTTACAATACCATTTTGATAAATAGAAGATTACAGTTTAAACCCCACCAGAGGCAAATATGTACTGTGTGAGCTTAAGCAAGTCATTTAATCTATCAGTACTCCAGTCAACCAGCTGCCAAAAGTGTAGAAGCAGGAACCACTGAAAACAAAATATTGCATCTGAGCTGGGCTGTCCTGGGTAAACAAACTGTAAAACAGTAAATAATAATACCTTGTTTAGGGAGGAAATGGAGGCATCTCACAAAGGGTTGACCTATAAATTAAGTTCATTTTCTACAGAGATTGAGATTGATCATGCAAGTACAGGAAGTGACAAAGGAAAAAGTTGTAGGCTTCTACTGTGGTCACTTTATATGAGGCCAATTATTACATGAAGTGAGACAAAAAGAATTGAAGGGTTCACAGGGATAAAGGCCATGATGCAGCCAGTACTGAGTAACAACTCTTAAACATCACATGCAGTTTAATATTGTACCCTCAAACTGGAATACATAAGCAATGATGATTAAACTATGCATGGGGTGATTCATATTTCTTCTGGCACATGGGTTATTAGTCTAGGTAATAAAACACTGAAAAAAACCAATTGTAATACAATCAAAGTTATGTTTAGTAACCTGAAGTGAAACAATAGGTGGAGTAATGTAAAGTACCATGGGAAATGCTGAATGCACACATCAGTATACACAGATGAACACAGAGAGGGCGTCATCTGTTAAAAGTGCAAGACTGGAGCTACAAATAATGCAAATGAGAAGAACGTCAATAAATGCAGAACAAACAACACATGGCACAATTAAAGCAGGTGAAATGAGAACAAAGTAAAGACATGATAACACTGACAACAGAAAAGAATTACAACACAGAACACTGAAAACTGATCCAGATGTGAAGCAGTAGAAACAAGTAACTCAACTAATTAGGGTACAGATCAACAATGGAAACCTTACAGTTCCAAAGGGTGTTGATTCATTGTACTGATGTAGCAAGGAATAAAAGAAATCTGTGACAACCATGACATTGCAACCTAAGCAATACCAGATGTAGTGAAACATGGGAAGACAATGGTTATGTGACTCAGCCCTGTGATTTACTGATGAAAAGGTGAGCTGAAGGCTAAAAGGTCACAATCCATTAAATTGGTATAGCTGCTCCCCACATGCAGAGGGACATGAACAGCCATGGAGGTCCCAATATATGCAGGATGCCTTTGGGCACACCACGGAATCAAAGCAGAGTCTGCATGCTCATTCCATGCCTGAGTCCAGCTGCACCATCAGCTCCATCTTGGGCTGGTTTGGGATCAAGCAATAGGGCAAGGGTAAACAAATGCCTGATCCTTATCACTGCCAGGGCAGTGTCTGCAGCCAGTGGAGGGCAGACACGCTGAAGCCTTAGTGGATGCTGTACTACCTGTGACCCCTCTGTCCAGACTCCCTGCACATTCAGGGCCAGTATGACCCGTGCTCCACCAGCCCCTGAGCCCCGGCAGTACAGTTAGGGGATTGGAGGGTTGCTGGCACTGGCCAGTGATGGCTTGTGATATAAACAGCTGCCCACAGGGATATGACATCCATGAAGGACTGACCTGGGCTGCCATATCCGAGGGACCCCTGAGCCACACGAGCAGGGGATCTATTGTACAACAGACTCAGGTATCCCTTTGGATGCTTAGCAGTCTTGACTGCAGCACTCCTGACACCACCCACAGCCACTGCAGAGTACTCCACACCAGCTGGGAGAAGAGGCATAGGGCTGTGGATCACCATCCCCATATGGTTCTGGGGCACAAAGCAGTGTGTCTGGGATATGCTGTTTCAAGCATATCCTTATACTTTGTGGCTCAGGCTCTAAGAGTGAGCTGAAGAATGCAAGAATCAAGCATCTGGAGGGACTTATTGGGCAGGATTTTCAATCTATGGTGCAGGGCATGCATCAGTCCTGCACCACGCACTAAGTTCTTCTGGTGTCCAAACCGTTCACAACAACTGCACCCAATTTTACAATCTCAGGCACTGTTGTGACTGTTTCCAAAGTATGGCAGCTTGCGTCAGTATCTGGTGCAAGCTCCATAAAGGGCCCTACAGGATTGCTGTGAGGTAGACCACAAAAGTAAGTCTACCTTGCGGCAATTGCCACATGGGATAGAAAATCCTGTTAGATTGCCACAAGCCCCATGCCATGTCATCAGCTCACGGGACTTGTGGCGATCAACATCCTGCCCCTTGTGTCTAAGGGGCGATCCAGCATGAAATGAAAATGTACTTGAATCATGATGCTATGTATAACCACCTAATGGAAGAGAATAATGAGTTATGTGATGGCAATAGATAGTGCTGCTCGCAGCTGTTTTAAAATGCTAGCATACATGTATTTACTTTGTATTTATTATGTCTTTTATGATGTATTTTTGTAATGGCCTTTTATCACAGTTGATCAATAAACTTATTACTTACTTATTCCTTACACCCAGACACAGCAACGTCAATACAAGGAGGTCCAAACCTCACTCCTGCAAATCCCCAGTGTCGTACAACCCAAGGCCAAAAATCATTTGCCTTCCAGGCACCCAGCTGGCTTAACTCCCTTGGTAGTGACATCAGCACCACTCCACACTTGGTGTCTTCAAGTCTAGGCTTGCCTTGCACTGCTTGCCCAAGTAGTACCTACATCTTGCAGCCCATGCCTCCTCTGCAAACACTTACTGCCAAGCACTGCTCCTTTCCTGGCACTACACCTGTCTGTCCATGACAAGGCCCATGGGCTGCCCTGCCACCCACCCCTGCCTCACTGCCCTTACTCTCTCTTCTTGCCCCTCCTTCCCCTACCTCCCCTCTTACTCCCTCTCTCTTCCAGCACCTCCTACCCTCTCTTTTCCTCCTTCCCACCCCTTTCACTCTGCAATCTCCTATCCACCCTCACCTATACCATACTTCTACCTCTGTCCCTATTCCCCATTCTCCACTGTGCCCTTAAACTGGATTTGACTGGTTAGTCAATTGATATTGTTTGGTTACTGGTTACAAAATCAGTGTTCTGTACTCACTGACATGGAACCTTTGTAAAAGAACCTCGGCTCAAAGGTAATGTTATAATCCTAGCTTGAAATAAATAAAATAAATAAGATACTTACAATTAAGGAAAATGGTAGCTATCTTCTCATAGGAACTGCATGCCCACTTTGGTAACTAGAAATGCAAAGGAGCCAGAGGACAACGCTTTGATCCAGTGTTGGTAAAAGGTTAAAGGAGTTTTGTTCCTTAGGAAATGTACAGTATTTGAAAAAAGGGATGATCTATTCAGAAGGTATTGTCGGTACCTGAACAGTCACAGAACAAA
Organism: Neoceratodus forsteri; assembly: GCA_016271365.2. Classification (NCBI taxonomy): domain Eukaryota; kingdom Metazoa; phylum Chordata; order Ceratodontiformes; family Ceratodontidae; genus Neoceratodus; species Neoceratodus forsteri. The sequence goes on from CM028131.1 coordinate 1,530,155,997, forward strand.
CATTCTAGAGAACATCAAGAAGGAGTGCTCCATGGCATAGCAAGGACTTCCATCATCATGTCTTGAGAGTGCACGTTAGAGCTCAAAATGCAGTTGAAGGAAATACAGCAAATAGTTTGACAAAATTGTCCTGGTAATACATTATCAAAGATACCAGGAGACAATGATTGCCACAAAAATACATACCATTTTGGGCATCACTGACAATGAGAAAAATCAGCAAACAGCAATCTTCAGGATTGTGGATCAGATCCTCTACCCTGAGGGTCTCTCACAATGCCTGGATGATACTTCTTTGGAGAGATATGAGATGCTTGTAGATTTTTCTAAGATGAGATCATGGACATCAGGGCCAAGATAGCCTCCGCTAGGCATGCTTGCAGTGTCCAGGATATGGAGATGACAGAACCTACACTTGTTTGGTACAGCTTTTGCCTGACTAATCATGATGAGATCCTCTAGGTGTTGTCAGCATGTTACAGTACCTGTGCCTTATATCCAGTGCCTGAATTTTTGGTGATGGCTAGATTTGTGACCCTGGTGCCCAAATTAATTTCTTAACACCAATGTTAGGGATGATTTGCTTCCATCTGCTTTAAAGAAAGCAATGGTAAAACCACAACTGAAGAAAGTTTCTTTAAATTCTAACAATTTGGCACATTTAAACCTATCTATAACTTGCCTTTAAGGCAAAATTATTAGAAGGTAGTAGGACATGGTTTAGACAATTATAGGTAGAGTTTAACTTCTACAGGCCACTTTAATCAGCCTTTTGTCCTGGCTTGTAGTTTAACATCTACAGGACATTCCAATCAGGCTTTTGTCCTCAGCAGAGCCCTGAGACAGCCCTACTGAGGGTTTCAAATGAACTCCTCAGTAGGAATCCTGAATAACTGTCCTTTGTGGTCCTTTTGGAGTTGTCTTTAGCATTTGATACTGTTGAGCATTGGTATCTTTTGGATCACTTGAAGAACATCACTAGAATGGTAAACACTATTTTAAATTGGTTTCCATTCTTTGTTATTATCTGATGCCAGTTATTGGTTTGGGAGAATTTTAGATCTTCTCCCCATGATATTGACTATAGCATTCTCAGGGTTCCATTTTGGCCCTGTTTTTGATTGTGGTGTTTTGTCTGATGCATGGAAAGGTGATCTGGAAACATAGTTGAGATTTTCACTGTTGATTCAGATGATACCCTGCTGTGTCTTTTGGTTTAGTCTGGACAGAGCTCCTGATATGTATGCTTGAGCAAGTACTAACCAAGGTCAGACTGTAGATGACTCACAGTGGTCTGAAGCTGAACCCTACATACTGAATATGCTTCTAGTAGGTCTGGATCATATTTAGCCATCTATTTTGGATAGCCTTGGTCTTTCCAGAGGTGATGGTGTGAGGCTCAAGGTTGGGCAGGTCATCCACATTCTAAGTGTCTCTCTGGATGCTAATCTGGCCTTTGATTTTCAGATGACAGTGGTGGTCCAGAGTGGTTTCTACTATCTTCAGAATATCCCTGGGTTGTGGCCCTACCTTGATTGAGGCAATATGATCATGCTTATGATTGTTTGTCATCTCCCATCTTGATTACTGCAATGCACTCTACCAGGGTCTTCCTGCAAATCTTTTCTACCTTCTATTGCTTGTACAGAATGCTGCAGCTCATCTAGTTACTTCCATTTAGAGCTCAATGGGAGGCAAATGAGGGCTCTTATCTCAATGGTCACTCCCAGACTGGTGCTTAACAAACAGTGTAAGCCACCACAGAACAAGAGAAACTGACAGTTTCTAGCTCCATAGCACCGACCTTGAAAAGCAAACAATATGCACAACTGCTTAAATAAAATGCAAGCTTAGCTATGGGTAAAGGTGACTTGCTTTATCAAAGATCTGCAAACAGTGCTTTAAAGTGCTAGTGAAATAATGCAGAAAAAGTGCAGAGTACTGCACTAACAGCAGAAACTGATCATTAGAAAATTAAAACATCATCATGCTGGCACTCTCACAGAGCGATTCCCAAAGTGATGACTTAGTGCTGGCGGCCAACAAGCAGCCTGCATGTACATTATGTACATGCACCAAGCAGCTGATCTTTCACATCGCCTTCCTCAGAGCTGAGCAATTCTGCCTACTGTTTGCTTTTGGGGTCAGTGCCACAGGGTTGGGAACTGCCAGTTCTCTCTTGTTCTTACTTCCACTTGGAGAACACAGTATACTATCCTGCTTTATTCTCCCTTACTAGCTGACAGTTAGGTGATAGATGTATTTTAAAATACTCTTGTTGACATATAAGGCCATTTTCTGACTGGGCAGTCTTTACCTTTGAAACCTTACTGCAACTCATGCTGGTTTCTGGGAGTTCTGCTCCCCTGGCTGTCAGTTGATATCTATCCCTGCTTCTTATTTAAAATCTACTGGTGAAAGACTTTTCTGTTGTCACCTTGAGCTTTTGGAATGCTCTTCCATTGGATATTTGGACTGTCCCCATGGTGAGCTGATTTCAAAGAAGCCAAAACATGACTTTTAGCCAGTCCTTCTATTAATAATGATTTTAGGCTTTGATTTCTGTGTATTATCTCTGTATTTTAGCTGTACCCCATATTTCTAACTTTGTAAACATACTGTATGCATTTAGTGAAGCCATTTATTTTAGTAATTATGTGTATCTCATGTTATCCTTTAATAATTTGTATTATTTTGTTATTTTATGTTTTGCTGATATTTGTATTGCACCTTGTCAGAAAGGTGCATATATTCATATATATGTCTTACATTATCAAAACAATTTTGGGAAGACTTTAAACCTGTTATGGAAAGGACACTTGACTAGATTAGTGAAGTCAAAATCAAAGGAAAGGTCCAATCATGTGAATGGTTCCAATGTCTGCATGAAAACAGGCAAGATGTGTAGTGCAACAAAAGACTGAGGATAAGGGGAAAAGAAAGACCGAATGAAAGGGAAGAGATAGTGCAGGACACACACATACACACACACACTCACAGAGCCTGAAAACCAGTGTGGGCAACCTGGAGGCGCTGATCACCATGAAAGAAGTGAACACAAATGGAGGAAGAGAGGCATTGTGGGATGAAACTAAGCTGGAGGGCACGAAACTGAACAACTGCAAATTATTCAGAAGGGTCAGAAGTCAACTACAGGTGCCATAGAAATTGAAATTGCCATTTCTTATAGTCTAATCAACATTTGAGAAAATATGCCTTTTTTTGGAAAGATACAGTATACTATTATTCTCCCAACATATCTTTTGGGGTTTGGTCTTGAAACTCCTACATATTCCAGATGGGGAAAGTTCTGTTCACACCCTAAGGCATATCTTACCGATATGTTGATTAGAATATGAGAAATGGCACTCATCTTTAGAAAGGAAAGCAAAGGTCAGTGATAAAACATAGTTTTGAGGCAGGCAAAAGAAAGGAGAGGACTTATTCTTCCACAGCCATGGTAGATCTAGTTGATTGGTTAGCTAGATAGCAACTAGTGAGCAAGTTAGTTAAAATGCTTTACCAGGAAGGGCCTACTGAACTGTGAGGCAGTACATTTCCAGGGCATCCTGAGGCCAGGGTATGTACTGTACATGCATGAGGAGCCAAGTAATAACAAGCAGCAACAAAGAAAACAAATACAATAAGCTAGGGCAGTGATAATACATATATTGCAATGAAACATACAGTCCAATAAAGACTATTAAGTTGATTTTAAAACTATTTGCTGGACTAGTGCCACATTTTCAGCACAATCCTGCAAATTCCATTTGCAAGTTATACTAAGAGGCGATAAAACTTAATATGCAGTTGCCCAGGTTGCAACATTTCAGGCCCAACTTCCATATGCATGCATCACTTTTTGCCACAAGCTGCCATGAGGTAGTGAAAGTGTTGCAAATATAGCAAGATGTTTGAAAATAGAAAACAGCAATTTTGGGACATTTTAGATGATGTAGTGCAAATCAGAATGAACTGCTGTGGCAGCATCATCCTCACTGAACACCCAGCATTGCTGTATTTGTATATTAAAATGTTATCAGGTGCACTAATTTTGTTTTTGTAAGGAAGCAGTAGGAAAAGAGGATACAAATTCTTTCTGAGATTTAAAATATACTAAATGGTGAAAAGAAGTAAAGGATCATTTTAATTTAACAGATGTGTTGCCTCAGTTTTTTTAAAGCTGGATACAGATTTGGTTGCCACAGAGTTGATTAGCTTTTCCCAGAATGGAAAAAAGCAAGCAAGTGTACTTCACAAAAGAAATGCAATAAAGTTATCTGTGGGTTTGGTTGAAAACAGAACTGCATTTGTTTTACATCAAACTTTAGTACCTATGTCTTTTAAACTGCAGTTTGAGCAAGAGCTAGGCTACCAAAAGGTACATATTTTATTGAAACTGCATGTACTTCCCTGAAAATCATGGGAAAAGCAAACTCTGAATGCTAATTTCAGCTACATATCTGTACTGAAGACTAACTCTCAATTCAGCTGTATTGTAACTTTATTCACTTACAGATATAGTGTCTAAGAAATAAAACTTCATTCATTTTGTTTGTATTATACCTGGCTTTTCCACAGACTGATATATCAGTTCGAAATTACAATATATTCTAATTCTGTCAGAAGCCCAAGGATTAAATATAGAATTCATTTTACTCTGTCATCATCTGGTATGTGCTAAGTTAGAGCTATGGAAGCAAAAGAAAGCAAATGTAAATAGTTTATGAAATGTTTTACTACACTACTTCATATAGTATAATTTTCTCACAGACTACAAAGGACTTTAGACATTCTTACGTATAGCAGTAATTGCATGATTCAAATGCTCAGCCATCTTTAAAGTAACTAAATATCTGAAGAAAATACTCATGTATCCCTGGATGTCTAGACTAAAGTGACACGTTAAATATTTATTATAAAATGGGTAAGACAAACCAAGAAATGTGATTGGTTACGAGTAGTTACATAACTCTACATTGTTTCTTCCAGCATAATGGCACATTAACTTTCTGAACCCTCATTACTCAGTGTCGAACTGAAAAATGAGTGGTGTCATTTAGTATCACAGGAAGGCTTTCACATTGCATGCATAATTGTGGGAGAACAGCGTTTCTAGTGTGGAAGGCAGAAGCAAATATGACACCATTCCACAGTTATGCATACCCTCTTGTCTCAGTGCTTCACCAGAATGATACAAACTAACATTTTGCTTGCACTTTGAAACAATACAACTTCATTTTAGAATAAAACTACAGTGGTGGTATACAGGCTGCTGTCCCAGTCTGAGGAGCTTGACAGGAGCTAGCGGGACAAATCAAAAAGGTATGTGGGAAAGTGAAGGTGGTCATCGTGGGGATTTCAACTTGCGGGGGTTGACTGGAGCACTCGGTCACCTCCAGTGCTAGGGAGCAAGTGCTCCTGGATGCAATCCAGGAGGGTCTCCTGACACAGTTGGTTACTGTACCTACTAGGCTAAAGAACACTTTAGATCTGATATTATTGAATGGGAGGCAGTGAGGAAATAAAGGTAGAGGACCCACTATCCAACAGTGATAACCAAGCGGTGTGGTTTAATATCACGATGTGTGGAGCCAGAGAAATCAGCTACTTGGGTGGTAAACTTCACGGGGTGGACTTTGGAAGGATGTAGGAAGTACTGAAGGGAAACTGGAGGCATAAGGCATGAGATGGACATGGAGCTGAAAGGGATATTATTAAAGGGGAGTTACAGAGCAGCAGAGGCCTGCACAAGGCACAGAGTAAGAGAAGCAGAGCAAAAACCATGCTGGTTGAACAGCAAAGCTGAGGAGGTGGTGAGGGCAAAACAAGTGGCTCACCAGAGGTTTGGGAGGACAGGAAGGAAGTGCACAGGAAAATATGCAAGATGGTCAGGAGGTGACCAGAAAAGTGAAAAAACCAAAGCCCAGAGGAGCTGAGATTAGCGCAGGGAATTAACGGGGAGAAAGACTTCTTCAGATACATCAGGGAGAAAAGAAAGTGCAAGAAGACAATAGTGAGGATAAAAGGATGGGGAGTGGATGGAAAGGGAGGAACAGGCAGAAGCACTGAATGAGTACTTTTGTTCCATGTTCATGGAAGAAAGGGGGACCACGACCAGCATGGGCTGGAAGGGTGGGGACAGGAGAAGAGGAGGCTACAGATGGAAGAATTGAGGCAAGAGAGTCCCAGAGGGACTGAGGGCACTGAAGATAGACAAGGCACCAGGGCCAGATGGCATCCACCCCAGGGTGCTGAGGGAGATGGCAGAGGTGTTGTCGGAGCTGCTGGCAGATCTGTACAGCACCTCACTGGGTTAGGATCGTGCCACTGGACTGGAGGATGGCACATGTAGTGCCATTACACAAGAGCAGGCCAAGGATGAACCAGGTAATTATCATCCAGTAAGTCTCACCTCCACAGTGTGCAAACTCATGGAAACTATACTAAGGAAAGACTGTTTCCATACCTGGAGGACAATGGCCTCCAGGATGTGAAACACATGGGTTTGTTTCAGGAAGTCTTGTCAAACCAACCTGATACAATATTATGACTGGGTGACAGGTGAACTAGATAAGGGTCACGCTGGATGTTCTTTACTTGGACTTCAGCAAGCCCTTTGATTTGGTGCCTCGTGGGTGGCTTGAGGGAAGCTAACTGGTGTGGAGTAGGGGCAAAATGATGAACTGGATTACAAGCTGGCTGGTGGAAGGCTGCAACAGGTGGTGGTGGTGAGGGGCTCTCGGCTCCAAGGCCAGTGATGAGGGGTGCCACAGGGCTCTGTGTTAGGGCCAGTATTGCTTGGGCTCTTCATATCAGACATTGGACATGAGGTGGTGAGCAAGGTAAGTCTGTCTGCTGATGACACCAAAATCAGAGCAGTGGTGGATGGAGAAGGCAGGTGGAAGCAGCTGCAGGGGACCTCATGCAAGCTAGAGGAGTGGTCAGAGAGGTGGCAGCTGGGGTTCAATGCAAAGAAGTGTAAGTTTATGCACTTGGGGTGAAGAACAAGGAGAGAATACTGGCTGGGGTGGGGTTAGCTGAGGATCACTGAGGAGGAGAAGGACCTTGGAGTAATGATAACAGGGACCATGAACAACACTGCCCAGTGCAGGACAGTGGCTGCAAAAGTGAACAAAATGCTGGGATGCATAGCAGGGGTTTCATCCAGGTGAGTGAGGTGATCTTTCCCTCTACAGGTCGCTGGTGAGCCGCACTTAGAGTATTGTATGCAGTTTTGGAGCCATACCTAAAGCGTGATATCAAGCTGCTGGAGGGGTGTAGGGAGGGCAATAAAGATGATATGTAGAATGGAGGAGAGACTATGACTGCAGGCTGGAGACCTGTATGTACACCCTGGAGGATAGAGAGAACAGGGGACATGATAGAGCATTTAAGTATCTGAGGGCATCAATAAGGATGAGGCAGATAGGGTCTTTAAATTAAGGATGGGAGGGTCACCAGGGGCATGGGCTAAGAATGGAGGGAAAAGATTTAGGAAGGAAATGAGAGACACTATTTCACAGAGGGTGGTAGCAAAATGGAATGCCCTACCAGAATGAGTGGTATCATGTAAATCTGTGAACAGCTTCAAAGGGCATGGGACAGGGAACAGGGAGGGTGAGGGTAGGGGTGGCAGTGAGATGACAAAGGGAGGGGAGGGGCAGCTTCAGACTAGGGGTGTTGGCTGCACACTCGAGCAGAACTTAGATAGACCTGGTGGTCTGTTTCTACTGGCACATTAGTATGTTCGTATGTTCGTAATGTATTAATAAGAACTCAATACTGCTTACTAAAGCACAACCTATTAAGACAGTCACAAAAATTACCTTTGTTATTTATAGCATGGCATTAGGCTATTTTGCTTTTATTGAGTCTATTAAATTGAAGTGGGACTATTCTAGTCAATTACCATGCAAAAGCCTGAAGCGACTGCTATAACTGTATGCCTAGGAACTGAATCTGTATGTGGTGAGCCAATGGCATGCATTTTCATGACCTTTAAAATAATTAAAGCAGTTTCTACAACCACTATAGACAATTTACATTCAGGAGGTAATTACATCAGAAGGCTGATATGAAAATTTCTTCATCACCTAAGAGACGCTTTGTCAATATTTGATAAAATGTTTCCTTTATATTTAGACTAGATAAATATGAGAACATGTCATAAACGTTGTGTTACAGCCATGAAAAAGTTATTTCTGGATCATGGTCATACTTAAGAATTTAATATTTGGTTTCCTAGTATAACTGAGTTTTGAACTACCTGTGGGCCTTACAAAGAAAAATCATAACATGCACTTACATATTTTGAGCAGCATACTTGTTGTTTTCTCTGCTTGCTTGTTTGTTTGTTTCTTTATTTGCTTTATGGTAAGCACACTGGAAAACAAGTTCCCTTGTGCTTATATAGGATTTGTAGATTTTATTTGCATCATCATATTATTTCAGAAGCAAGACTCAAAGGGAATGGAGATGGAAGTCATGCAAATTTCCATTATGGATTCCTGCTTTTGGGCAATTTAGCAACCACTTGTACTCATACAGTCTGTACAAGAGCCTGTATAAAGCTGTAGCAACACTAGTTATGAGTAACACCTGAAACAACTCCTTTAAACATGCTAAGAGTGACTAGGAGCTTCAGAGTAGCACCTAAGACTTGAGCAAGTGGAGCCAAAGCAGACACACAAAAATGATGCAAATTTTAAAAGTAATCAGTTGCAATTTTCATTTCTGAGTATGTTTTCTTTTTCCTTTTGCTCACTAGGAAGTCTTTTATATGGCAATGTTGAGCTGGATGTGTGGAATAGCTCTCAGCCTGGCAGCTGACATATCTATCTCTGCCCCTCCCCATCATCAGCATTGTGATCTTATTGACAGTGAGATTACAGGTGACTGACCTGGCAGCTACTGAGTGGCTGCTCCTAAGCAACAGTGATGTTGCAGTCAGTGAGGTCACAGTGCTAATGGTGTAATGGGGGAACAGAGCTAGATATGTCAGCTGCCAGGCAAATGCTGTTGCACACAACACAACTACTAAGGTAAACAATCTTCTAATTAAGCAAAGGAAAAGAAAAAGTACCACAGATATAAAAAGTAATATTTGACTGGTTTAAAAACTAATAGTAGTTTTAGGCAGTATACTAGCTCTTTAAGGCTAAAGAGTTACATCATATTATTTATATCTATTTGTAACAAGTCCACAACCACTGCACTGTATTCATACCTCTGCTTACTGTATGGTGTCCATATCTTAATGCAATCAGATTGTAATTGAAAATAGATGATCATTTTGGATATTATACATCACTAACCTATTTTCAACCAATCAGTGCATGGATCCAATGTGCCTCTTATTCTGTGCACAATGTGCTCTTGTGTAGAAGTATCAGGAGGAGCACTCCACTTCAGTGCCAGGGGCAGGATGGCACAAAAAAATAAAAGAAATATGCTAAACTTATTATTAATCAGTCAGTCTAAACTTGAATGAGTTATAATAAGATCATAGAACCTCTGAAGGATGTCCCTCATACGAGACTAGTCTTGTAAGGTTTGGGCAGACAGAACTGTTCAGGTTTGCTTTGTGGTCCTCTTGAATAAACCTCACGACTGGGGTCTCTTATGCTATAAGAGACATCACTTCTTGGACTGACGTACAGTGTGCTACCTGTAACAAAGATAAATAAATAAATGACAGTTGCAGCACAGGAAGCTGCAGTGCTAGGTCATCCATACAGCCTTGTCAGTGCACTGCAACCCTGCCCTGAGAAGACTACCTCTAGTAGGTGAGAGAGTGGCTCAACTATAGCCCATAGCTTAATCAATGTGACTTGGGTAACGCTTTTAACTATGGACAAGAGGTTCTTAGGTTCAGAGCCTACACTGGGGATGTGGCTGCATACTCATCAGTGACACTGCATCGCAGCACTTGGGTTGAGGTGGGCTACTCTTTGAGGTATAATTCTTTAAATAAGACTGAACCAAAAATCAGTTTTATCAATATATGGTAATTGTCAAGTTACAGATCCATGGTATACTGTATATCCCAAAAACTAGGGTTTACCATATTTTCTGGATGTCTCTCAAAAAAAAAAGATTCTAACACAACTGTTGTAAACCACAGAGGCATCTGCACAAGGAGCAGTACAAAATAGTTTATTAAATATAAAGTTCAGTGCAGAAGTGTTGCAAACAATCAGATGCTCACAAAAACCTTGTGCACTTTCAGCATCAAACCACTTTCATCAGGGACACCTGGTTTCAAAGGTAACACCAGACACATACAATATCTGCTTACCAAAGGGCATACGTGAGCCACCCTTGGCAGTAGAATGGGTGAGGAACATTTTAAATTTGTAGATGTTTGCACACCATTCTTATTCATACAGTATCTTTTTACTGTATGAAAGGTGGGCTGATGTGATAAAGCTAGAGCCCAATCTGGTCTTAATTTATAATGTTACTATGCATATGACCTGAAAAGCAATTCAACTCCCAGATACATCCTGATGGTACTGGTTTAATATAGTGCTGTCAAAACAGCACAAGGATAATCATGCGGCTAAGGCGCAGAATGAATACAGCGACAGGGGTATAATAGCGGTAGGAAACTACCGCTACCCCGTCGCTGACTAGGAACTGGAGACAGGGCTGAAGAGGATACTGGTGCTGTGCCTGGTCATGCCGCTTCTGTGGTGGAGTGGCTAAGGCACAAGCACCTGGCGCACTGGAGAGCCACGGATTTGGGTTTGATTACCCATTTCCCAACATGTTTTTTGCAAAACACCTAAGTTCCCAACTCCCCAGTTTCCTTTTCTCTTCAATTCACCCCCTTGGAGTGGGTTAATTTAGTTTGAGGGTGTGGAGCCAAAGTTCCCCATGTTGGGGATGCATGGGGTGGAGCCCTTGCAAAAACAAAGAAATGGGAATGTTTCCCATTTCTGTCTCTCGTGTGCATGGTTGTTGTTTGAGTCTGTTTTTTCATTTCGCTGTTTTGATTGTGGCATTGTTGTGCTGCGCTATTGTCTGTGTGACATTATAACACTATGCCCATACTGATGGACTCAACTGGGAACAATGCAAACATAGAACATATGAAAATGGCAGCAGAAACAGGCCTCACGGTCTAGTGGGTCTGCTCGAATGCACAGCTAGCACCTTATAATGCTACTGCCCTCCATTCCCCATCCTATTACCCTTCCCTATCCCAACCTCTCTGAAGCTGTCTACCATCTTGCAGGCCAGTATCTCACCGGCAAGGAGTTCCACTTGTCCACAACTCTTTCTGTGAAAAATGTCTACTCATCTCTCTCCTGAATCTACCCTCCAGTCTCAGTTGGTGTCCTCTCATGTCCCTCCCTTTCTCCTCTGGAAAATCCCTCTATATTAGTCTTGTTTATTCCCTTCAGGTACTTAAAGGTCTCAGTCATATCTCCCTGTCCCTCATCTCTTCCAGAGAGTACATATTCAACTCCCCCAGCCTTTCTTCTTATGGCTTGCCCTCCCATCCCTGGATCATCTTTGTAGCTGTGCACTGTACCCCTCCAACAAATTGATGTCCTTCTTCAGGAATGGGCACCGTGTGCATGCAGTAGTCCAGGTGGGCCTGACCAGCGACCTATACAAGGGCAGGACAACCTCCTTACTTCTGGAGGAGATCCCTTCAGCTATACATTCCAACATTTTGTTGGCTTTTGCCCTCACCCTTCTGCATTGAACAGAGTTGTTCATGCTCCTGTTATAGATCATCCCTAGGTCCTTCTTTTCTGTGGAGCAAACCAACTAAACCCCATTTAAGTGATAATCCTTCCCTGGTTCCAGGCTCTGAAGTGAAGAACCTTGCACTTCTTGGCATTGAACCCCAGCTGCCATTTATCTGCACTCCTGCAGTTTATTTAGGGTCTCCTGCAACCCCCCCACCGCTTGTCATCTAACACAGCTCCCATCTTGGTATCGTCTGAGAACAGACTGATTTTGCTCCAGATCCCATTCAAAATATCTGCAATGAAAATCCCAAATAGTACTGATCCCAGCACAGATCCCTGTGGTAACCCACTCGTCACCACTCCCAATTGTAGAAATCCCCCTACCACCACCCTTTGCTGTCTCCCCTAAGCCAGTTCTTGATCCAGGTCACTATTTTGGTCCTGCCCCCACATACAAAAGCTCCCCTCCAATCTCCCATGCAGCACTGAATCAAAGGCTTCAGTGAAGTCAAGTACAGGATGTCCACAGCATGGCCCTTGACCAGTTCCTGTGTCTAGAGTCATAGAACTCTAATAGGTTTGTCAGGCACAATCTGCCCACAACAAGCATGCTTCTGGTTGTCCTGGATACCGTTTGCCTCCAAGAAGCTCCCAAGCCTCTCCTTTAGGATGGTCTCCATGAGGTTGCCCATGATCAAGGTGAGGCTCACTGGCCTGTAGTTCCCTGGTTCATCCTTTGGTGTACTTTTATGGCTGGGCACCACATGGGCCATCCTCCAGTCCTGTGGCACACGTCTTGTGTCCAGGAGGCATTAAACAGGTCTGCCAGTGACCCTGCAAGGACCTCTGCCAGCTTCCTCAGTACTCCAGGGTGAATACCATCTGGCCCAGGTGCTTTGTCCACTTTTAATGCCCTCAACCCCTCTAGCACCCTGCCCTCTGTAATCCCTACATCTGTTGTCCTCTCCCCCCTTACCCACCCACCCACTTGCCTGAGGTATTTGCCCCCTCTCCTGCGTGGAACACAGAGCAGAGGTACTCATTCAGTGTCTCTGCATGCTCTGCTCCCTTCTCCACCCACCACCCCCATCTTTCTTGATCCTCACAAGCTGGTCATTGCTTCTCCTTTTCTCACCTATGTAATGGAAGAAGTCTTTTCTCCTCCTTTGATCCCCAGCACCAGTCTCAGCTCTTTAGATGCTTTCTCAGTAGAAACAGATACTGTGTTGTAGTATCAAAAAGATGACAGGAATCACAGTAATGACAAATATAGTAACACCATACAGTTACTTGAGCATGTGGGGAGTAACACTTCAGTGGCTGATGGACCAGACTGTTTATCAGCAGCAAAAGATACTATATGGGATCAAACTGTTTATTAGCAGCACAAGATACTGTATTCATGAAGTGCATAATTATGCTTTATTTTGAATATGGTCTCTCATGGTGACCTCCTCAAAGTGCTTTGTTTTGACACAAACAACTTTGTAGCATGCATGCTGCTGAAAATCATTATTAAGGGGTAAAAATCATGTGAAATTCATCTCAAAATGTTTTTAATCAGTGCCTTTTCCATCCTGGCTGTGCCCCTCGTCTGTCCAAGGCAACCATCCACCCTGATCAACTCCTATGTGCAACCCTCCTTCCAATTGCTCCCTGAGGCAAGGTCAAATGGAGGCAGGCTACCTCCACCAGAGCACATATGAGTAGGGGTACTTCAAATGCAGGAGGCTATGTGTGGCTCAAGTGTATGGTCATCACCTACTCAGGCCATGGACTTTTATCCCTGGTTTTCTCCACTCAGCAGCAGGGGCTCCAGTACAAATACAAACATGCAATTGCATGGCACTGGCTAAACCAGTTGGCTTCTCCAGCTGCACCAGCCTGCACTTCCACCTAAGGTCACCCAGGTGGCGGTGTTGTGGCAGAACTGCATCTGCCCTCTCGGGGAAAAAGCATCTTGGGATGTTCAATCCTTCTCCACTCAGCCCTCCATTGACCAACCAGCATCCCGGCCTGTTCCCCAAACTAGGTCGCCAGCATTGCTGGAGGCAGTCCTGAGGATACACCAACAAGCCAGCTTGCAAACGCTATGTTAACAAAATGCTATGATTGTTGACAAAGAACAAACAATAAGGAAATCCAAAGTTAGGATTCTTAAACCCAAACTGCACCTATTCTCTGTAGCCAATGTAACAAAGTGTCATAGAGTGAGTTCACATGTAGTTGACACTACATTATGGTACGCCATGCTACACTACAGAAATAACATCCATGAGTATTGTTGCAGACACAGGCCACAAAACTACTGCCAGGTATTTTAGAAAAGTTTTAAATACGGAATCCATGTCTCACTTGTGTTTGTTCATATAAATACAGGTTTACAAGCAGAATTATATTCAATGTGTTTTGAAAGAAAGCGTTATTGTGATTTAGAAAAATAGTGATCACAGTTACTACTGAATGTCAACAGCATGTAAATTGCTAACAAACTCCTGTTATTTTAAAGTTATTATTCACTGACAAATGCAATTATTTTGTTGCTCTAAAACTGAAAAAACATACAAAAGTATATGTAATCCCACATTAAAACCTACTGTATATCAATTTGAACATAAATAAAAGTGCAAAGTGACTCTTTAATTGTTCCTATTCACTCTGTTTGTACTTTCAGTGATGAGTATCAGCTACAGTACATGTATGCCCTAGTGTGCAGCATAGTGTAGTATAGCGTTGTCAGCTACATGTATTCACCCTTCTAGTTAATTGGGTAAAATACAGTTTCAAAAGAAAGTGACACTGCCATCAGGATTTGGCAGAAGAGGTGCATTAGGATGGTAGACACTAATCCCTAGACTTTAGTGCTTTCCGTGGCCCTAACATTATCATAAGAACATTTTTGCAATAAATGTCCATGCTTTTAACCCCCAACAAAAATTGATTTGTCTGACACCAGTAACCAGGACCCAATGCCAGCCTTTGTTTTTGGGGAGGATCTATGTAAGGGTCTATGCATTGTATTCTCAACAGAATTCTATGTGGACTGGTTGCTGTTATTTGTTATCATTCATATGCTGAAGTCATCATTTTGGACATCATTGCAAGAAATTACTGCCTTGCTCCTCCTGTTACAGCACCTTAGTAGTTATCTGCTCTATGTAATCTAAGTAATATAATGGAATCACATGTAATAGATTGCCTTATTGAGCAGCTGACACCTTTAGAAGACCAAAACACAATATTGAGACACAGTTCAACTTATATTTCACATTAGTTTTGCATTCATCCTCCCCATCATTTATTACTGGGGTCATTTGCATGAAAACTGAATCTTTGCTCCTGAAAAGTTCATCTATTCCTGTTGCCTTCTCCCTATCTGAGGTCATAATTTATGGCTTGTGACATCATAGTTACTCTCATGGCAACATACTGTGATGTCACAACACAGGATTACTGTGATGACTTGGAGTAGAGGTAGGCTGTAGATGCAGATAAACTCTAAGAGAACTCTGAGGATAACCATCATGTATTCATACAGATTTACTCAGTTATAAACAATGGGAAGAGAAATGCATAAATATATGTAGAATGCAAACTGAATTGTACCTAATTATTATGTTTTTTCAAAGTTTTCTCTCAGGTGTTAGTAGCTCTTTAAACAACTAACTTGAAGTAACCTGTGCTTCACAGCAAGACAACTGTTTAAAAATGTGTAATGGCTGGTATCTTTACAATATATGGGCTGAAAAAAGTTGTTTTTCAGGAAATGCTGCTGTTCTTTTTTCTGACACTTCCTCTTAGGGTATACTGAATATGAAACCATTGGTGCAATTGTGAGCAAACTTCACGCACATTGCTTAGCATATTTTTATAAAGCTGGTAGGATCTCTTGGCCATGGTGACCTAATTCTGCACAAATGGTAGCTGCTAATTAGTTTTACATGGGCTGTATCTTCAGAATTGTTTGTGCGATTGTACTCAAATTTGTTATGATGAATTATTCCTTATTCAGTTGATAATTCTGTTTCATGATGCAATTCAAATTTGGCATAGTGACTTATTCCTTATTCAGTTGATAATTCTGTTTGATGATGCTATTCAAATTTGGCACAGTGAGTTATTCCTTATTCAGTTGATAATTCTTTTTCATAACACCATTCAAATCTTGGCATTGATGGGCTGATTAAGTACAAGTTCTTTTCTACAGTTGACTGTTCCAATTCTGGTTGCATATCTTGAAAAGAGATATATTTTAATTACACATAGTTTATACAGTCCTTAGTATTGCATATTAAGACTAACTTCATCTTAGTTATAACGACCTACTGTAGTTATTCAGGAGTTCTGGCTTCAAACTGGGTGTCAAATTTTCACATCTTTTGGCCATATTTTCAGTACAAGTTATTCAATTATAGTCAAACTGAGACTGTATATTCTTTGCTACTAGTTATTGATGTTTTTAGCACAGGAGGCATACAAACCTTATCATGTATATGTTCAGAATGTGCTTGGTTGCTAAACTTTCAACTCCATATTAGGCTACATCTTTAAAACAACTTATTAAATTGTTATCTTGGCTTGACGTTGCTTGGACTAATTCTTGAGACTTTCTGAACCTAATCCTTAATAACCTTTTTAAAGTGTTCAATTCACTTTTGATCTATATCAAATAATTACCATTTACAATCAAGCGTGGTATGAATAGTTCTTGTTACAGTGGTGTAGCAATTAAAGTATGTAAAATTAATATAATTATTACTAGCATATTAAAATAAAGGGTCCCCACTCTTATCAATAAAGTGGACAAACAGGGTACAAACAGCCATCCTATCATGTTTCCATTCTTTGTCACCACACAAAAAATAACCTTTAATCACGGGGATTCCCCAAACTAAGTCTTATTTTTATACCTGTTTCCAGATTTCAGTGGAACAAACAGGGTTTTGCAGACTAACATACAGTTTTGTGGCTTTGACAGGGCTGCAACATGATATTGCAGCAGTCCTATGGTGCTGTGCCATGTTTCCAGGTCATGCAGACAAGTGCTGCCACTGGATCTGTTCCTCCCCATAAATACAGAAACACACACACACAAACACACACACACACACACACCATACCCTGAGTCCCAGTTCTGGGCTAGTGGTCCTACTGACCTGTGATTGTACTACTTCAAAGTCATTTATGTTTACTTGGGTACTATGAGTTGAGGTCCTGTGGTTTCAATCTCCTTTCTTCTCAGTCCACACTGCAGTTTCCTTGTCTTACTTTTAAGAAAGTGCATCCTAAATCATTGTTCCCAAATGGTGGGTGGGTGCAGGTTAAAAGGAGTAACCACAACTCCCTTTAATCATTATGTTCAGTTGATAATACCCCCAGCCATCTCCCTAAGCCCATATTACCATATGCCTACTCCCCACCACTCCTGCTTCCCTCTGATTGTTCCTCTAGTCCCTACTCTCCTCCTCCTAAAGTGTTCCTCCCCTTCTTTCTCTACCCTTAATCTATCTCCCTCCTGTGAGCTTGATCACTGCCTTGTGCAGGTAGGGTCATCCAGCACACTGGTGGGGTACTACCTCCCCTACTACAGTTGACCACTGCTACCCCTCCCAACACCCCATATCTCTTGCATCACTATATACAGTATATATAAATAACTCTCATCAACTATAACCTGTGTTCTACTAGTAGGGCTGTCAACTGCCCTGACCAGTTAGGGACAACAGGACACTGTTGAATTCAACTCCTCTTCCCCCGGATACCCAATGCCTACAATACCTCTCTTTCATCACCCTGCCACACTCTACCTCTCCTCTCCTCAAGCCCCCTTCCAGTTAATGTAGCCTAACACTGGTCTACCCCTACACTCAATTAAGCACTTATAACCTACCCCTATACCCCTATTATATACACTTTAGTCCACCCGTCATCTCTATTTGCCTTGAAAATCATGTTCTGCCTGCATCTCTCTGTACATTTGCTTTCCTTCTTCCATTCTGCCCTCCATAATTTTTAATTCCCTCCTTCCATTTCTCCTCTCTTTACTCCAATCACTGTAAATCTTGAATATCTATGTTACACTAATGGCTACCAATGACTATTGTGTCACCTACCATCTAGTGCTACATACTGTTGTCAAGTTATCATATGTGTTCCAGTGTTACCAAGTGTCACCACCTGTTACCAAATTGCTATACGTGTCTTCATTCTACAATAGTTAACTGTTGCATTGTTAGCCAATGTGATCCACCTGTAATCCTCCTGCTCTCATTGTATGCAAGTAGGCAAATTGTATTCCAACATTGTAACATTTCTCTATATTCTATCCCATTGTTCCCTACCCTCCAGGTTGCACTGGGAGATGAGCAACGGTTGCTCAGCGTGCTTCCTGGTGAAACATTTCAATAAATAAATAAATAATTATTTTCATTATGCTATTCAAATGTTGGCTTTGATGAGCCAATTTGTCTCAGAATCATCTGTCACAATTTTTTCTGTCTTTAGAAAATACTTATTACACTTATCAAACACAGTTTATACAATGCTTTGTACTGCTTACTGAGGCTAACATAATCTTTGCTATAGTGGACTAATTATGCATGAATTCTGGCTTCCAACTGGTTATTAGGCATTTCAACTTCTGGCCTATATTTTCAGTACAATTTATCCAATTATAATAAAACTTGGCATGGATGTTGCTTGTTGCTAACAACTGAAGCTTTTAGCACCTCAGACCTAGAGACCTTATCATACATATGTTTGGACATGTGATTGGTTGTTAAAATTTCAATTCCATATTAGGCTACAACTTGAAACAACTTATTAAATTGTCATCACACTTGATATAGAAGTTGCTTGGTACTAATTCTTTAAGCTTTTAGAACATGATCCTTAATCACCTAATTATGTATTTTTTCTGGGTATGTGATTTGCTTTTAAGTTCTCATCTCAATTTTGGGCTCTGTTTTGAAAACAATTATCACTTATAATCAAATCTGGTATGGATAGTTCTTGCTACTAATTACAGTATGTAATAAATAGCATATAGAATAATGCATGGTGTGCTATGTATAATGAGAATTTTACAAACACTCAAGGTTTGGGATGTTATATATACCCCAAGACCGAAGCTCAAGAGGTTTATCACAGCATCTCACACTGAGGGTATGTGTAAATTTGAGCATTACACATCACCCCATGCATTGTTTATATAATTGCTGGTTAGTGTTTTTCACCACAGCAATTCAGCCAGTACAATGCAGCTCTCTATATGTAAAGAATGCAAAACTCTAGACAGTAAGAACAGGGCTGTCAGACATAAAGAAATGTATACCCACCTGCCAGCGTAGCAGTAGTGCTACCACTTATGACACCGACAATCTGGATTTGGAAGTGACTCCAGGGTGTCAGAGGGCCGGCCAGGGGAGGAAGATTGAGTATCCATAGGAATGCTCTTCTGCTCAGGGGAGGGATAGCAGAACTCAGTGCTTGCCTGGGCCCTGGTGGAAGCTAGGAGAAAGGCAGCCCATGGCAGGAAGGTTGGATGGCATGGCAGACATTGCTGCACATCACACGAGAGCACATGTAGTGCATCATGACATCACTGCATGCTGTGCTGCCCTGGGGGACAGAAAAGGAAAAATATCTAGTGGCAGGATGAACAGGAGTGCCACAGGCACTGCACCTGACCAGCTGGGCATGCTGGCCTGAACTGGATCCATTCTCCAGCTGGGCTGGGTAACCCCACCAACCCTGCTGTGGGGAAGCAAGCCCTGGGGAAGACAGCTGGCAGGTAAGTCCTGGCAGATATCAGGGTGATGGGGCTGGGCGGGCTGACTGGGGAAGGATAAAAAGAAGAGATAGAGAAATGTACCAGTTTAATTTATTTATGACATTTTAATAATAATAATAATAATTAACTATTTGTTTAAAGTGCAATTCAAGTAACATCAAAGTGCTTTTACAGAACACACAACAATAAATAATTAAAACAGATTCAAATTGCAGAAATCCACAGATTAATACTCCGGATAGGCAAGGAAAATAAAAATGTTTTAAGAGCAGATTTGAAGCTCTCCACAGTCAGGCACCCATTATACAGGGTGGTAGAGAATTCCACAGGATTGGAGCCATAAAGGCAAATGCACAGGCTCCAGAAGTCTTCAAATGGACCCCAGGAATCTCCAGCAATCCCTCCTTGGCTGAGCAGAGTGGTCAGAGGGGTGGTAGGGACATAGGAGCTCTTGCAGATAACTTGTCCCTGTCCATGTAGGGCCTTATAGGTTAGCAGACCAACCTTAAAGGTGATCCACCAGTACATTGGCAGCCAATGCAGTCCACACAGCACAGGTGTGATATGGCTAGATCGAGAAAGCCCAGTCAACAACCTGGCTGCAGCATTCTGCACCAGCTGCAGACGGTAGATATCAACCCCAGGAAGCCCTAGGTACAGGGTGTTGCAATAATCAAGGCAGGCAGTCACAAAAGTGTGGACCAAGGTCAGAAGATCAGTGGATGGAACCAGGTACTTTATCCGGTGATATTTCTCAAATGGTTAATGAGATTTTGATGATGGATGACACCTGAAACTTTAGTGTCAATCCTCATCCAAAATAATGCCCAGATTCCACACCCATTCAGAGGATATCAGCTGGCGACCACCGAGCAAAGTCCAGAGGCCTGTCCAGCTGAGGACCCTCTACCCAGCAACTAGGGTCCACCACCAAAACCTCAGTTTTATCAGGGTTCAACTTCAGTCAGTTGGCACTCATCCAGTCCTGAATCTTGGTGAGGCAGTAGTTAAACACAGAGACTGAATCATCCTGGTCAGGCACAAAGGACATGAATAGCTGAGTATCATCTGCATAGCAGTGAAAACTCAAGCCATACTGTTAACAATGTCTCCCAATGGCAGCATGTACACCACAAACAACATAGGTGAAAGCATGGAGCCTTGGGTACACCACATAACAGAGGAAATGCATCAGAGGAACAAATTCCTGACACAACTCTCTGAGATCTACCTGTGAGAAATGAGTGAACTAACTGACGACTGTCCCCCACAGTCCATAGACAACCCACAAGTGCTCCACCAATATATCATGATCCATGGTGTTAAAAGCTGCACAGAGATCAAGGAGGACTAAGATGGAATGAGTCCTCAGATCTCTCGTTATCAGGAGATCATTGATCATCCACATCAGGGTGGTCTTGGTGCTATGCCTCTTCCTGAAACCTGACTGGAGGGATCATAGATGTCATGGATGGTAAGGTAGTCATCCAGCTACAGTGTGATCATCTTCTCAATAACCTTGCCCACAAAGGGCCGGTTAGAGATGGGTCTGTAGTTGGCAAAACAGTCTTGGTCAAAGAAGGTTTCTTCAAGAGGTTCCACCACCAAATCAGAGGTCTCTATTCCCAGGAGGAAGACCAGATTCAGAGAATGATGGCGCTATGGGTTGCAGAGGCAACTGCCTGTGTGAAGCCCAACAATATCATTAGTTGGAGGAAGTCTTGACCAAACTGCAAAAGTTTATCGTCGACCCAGGTGTTAAAGTCACCCAGCACCATCAACCGGGCAACTCAAACACCATGTTGACAATGAAGTCCGCAACTTCCTGCAAAACTTGCTTCCCATCACCGGGTGGACAGTAAATGAGAAGAACCTTGCACCCCACACCTGCACCATTCAAAGATTTGGTCTCCCCAACTGGCACATCTATCAGGCCCAGTTCCATTTTAAAACAAATGGGCACACTCCCACTCCTGCGATCCTATCTTGGGTGGTGTATCACTGAGAAACTGGCAGGAACTTCTGACTTAAAATTTGGCCAGCATTTCCATTCAGCCAGGTCTCAGTGATGCACACCAGGTCCGATGACCCAACGAGATTGGCAATTATTGCTGTCTTTTTAATGGACCTGGCATTGTATAACACTGCCTGAGTTGGATGAGACTCTGAGGCTGATTGAATAAGCTACCCACTAAAAGTGGAGTCTTTGGGTATGGGAACCAGACAGAGAAAACCCCTGTCCAGTACCCATTTTGCCCCAGGGCATCTCCTCGACTCCACAACTCCAATCCAGCCACCCTGCTCTCCCCTCCCCACAGTCCAGAGCCCCCCATCTTCCTTGCTATACCCAGTGCCCAACAATGATTATAAACATTGGCATGTAATAGGGGACAGCTAAAGGATGGAGGCCCGAGTGCAGAGGAGGAGAGGCCTGACTGGGAGAGCCACCTGCCAACACATAATCCCCAGCCTCCCAGAACAACCACCCTAAAAGTATCAGTCCTCAGACCACCAAATAAATAATACAAATAAAAACAAACCCCCAAACAACTCCACACCTAAACAGCACTCAAAATAGTAAAAAGCAGCAGCAATATAAAATATAATGGAAGATATTATTACAGCATAAAATGTACAGATCAAAAGTACTAGTCACAAAACTCTCAACATAAATTAGTGGATTAGTGAACCTGTAGAGCTGCCACTTCTACAGGAAAAACAAAACTCTATCAAGTCCAACCTCTCACATTCAGAGTTGAAAAGACAAATAGCTTTAAATGTGACACAAGTTCAATAGGCAGTCTCACTGCCAATATTAATATAAAGTGACCCAAAAGAAAAGGTCTGACTGGCTTCTGAGTCCAAGGATATCGCTAAAAGGAAAACTTGTTCTTGGTTGACCAAAAGAGTATTTCACACTTCTGCAGTTAGCATTATAGTTTGAAAATGGCAATCTCACTGCACACCAAGTCAGGGTAATACAGGGAAAAAAAGTCTGACCATCCATTCAGCATAGAGTTAGAGACTAAATCCTCTACAGGTTTTGAAGGGCTCTCTCTGGAGATCAGTCACACCTTAGTTCATTCAGGAAGGCCTCCCACTCAGAACACAGGAATAATTCTGCCATTCCCCAGGGGTCACCACTTAGAAGGCCTTAGGCCACCAATGGACTCAGTGGAGAGCAGGCACTCCTGCACACCCCACAGGAATCCACAGTGCACTGGCAACAACACACTCTCCAGTGGCACTGGAGCCCGGCTCCCAGACAGCTGTGACCTCCAGTGATTTCTCCACCCCTGCCCCGGGTTCGGGCCAAATTCCACTCTGGTCCCATTGGGAAATCTCATTGCATGATAAACCCTAAGTCCAGAAGATGCTCCTTCATTCCTCCCTGAAACAAACCAGCAGGGAAATTCCAGTCCTGGTCCCACAGTCAAGTGCCACTACCAGCAAAATCTCTGCACCATCGTTCAACCAGGATCTCCAGGATATGCACCAGCAAGAAAACAACACCGGATTCCCCAGCTTACAAATGGCTGAACAGCTCTTTTTACCTCCCAGCCAGCTGAAATGCAAGGCCAGGTAGGGAACAAAATGGCGCTCACAATATTCAAAGTAGTGGAAATAGAATCCAATGTCCCAGTGAAACTGCAACACACTGGGATAACCAAGCAGGTTTTTACGACTTGCAACGTTAGTTATTTTACCGGTAGTCTGAAATCATTATCCTGAGACACTCCTCAAGTTATCTCATTCACTGCTTTGCCCCTAACTGCCACTAATACGACAACCAAAGACACAAAGTTTACAAAAGTTTACCAAAACGCAAAATTTACCAAAATAAACAGAAAATCAATCTAAATAAATGAAAATCGTATACTGATGCTGCTGCTTCATGTGGCTAGCCCAGTGTGGCCACCATCTTTTGATGAAAAGAGATAAATTCAAGAAGAAAGTATTACACTTACAAATGTTTTGTCATTCAGCATGAAGCGTGATCGAACATAGCACTTGAGAATTAAAAGTGCAAAGTCATTGATTACCTCATTTGTTTCTTTTTTAAGTCCACTGGGAAAAGCAAACAAAATGTAATGTCCAAAAGTTAGTAAAGTTTATGAAAGAGCAGTAAAAGACCCACTTTGCAAGCATGTTCACGAAAGTGGTTTCCAATAGTAAGGAGTTTCTATAGTAATCTGCTACGTGACCTGAGGTGGGAGAGATGTTAGGGATCGTGGTGAAGTGCTACTATGTCAGTGTTAGATCAGACACAATTGAAAGACTTTTAAAACAGAGAATGCTATGGGAAAGTTTCCAGATGATGAGTGATGCCAGGTCTGTGAGATTGTCAGCTGTTTCTGTAGTGGAAAAGGCAATGGTGCAAACCACTCAGTACCTCACAGCTTTCCCTTGTGAAAGTGGTGCACATTTTCCGTTATAACCAGGAGGTCATAACAGGAATTAAACCTGGCTTTTGCATGGGAAAATGCTCACCAGTTATTATATAATGATTACTAGCATATCTACAGAAAAGTGCCCCATTCTTAGCCATGAAGTGTGGAGAGTTGCAACACAGTACAGCACCAGTCCCATGTGCTATGCCATGCTTCCAGCTCATGCAGACCAGCACTGCCCCCAGCTCTATCTGACCCAACACACACACACACACACACACACCTGCTTACCTTATGCTTTGAGTTCTGATTCTGTGCTAGAGGGCCTGCGGACTTTAGTTCAGGGCTTTGATGTTCCATATAGCCCAGTGACCCGCCCTCAAAACAATCCACATTTCTTTAAGAGCTACTGTACTGAAATCAAGTATGCAGCATCTACCAATGCACATCAGCTTCACAGTCACTGCATCTAAGCTGTAGTTGAATTATTTTGTCTGTGAGCTCCGAGGCTAGTTTTTGACTTTTTACAGCTGCGTGGGTGAAGTTCCGCAGCGTTATACTATCACAGTAAGGTTTAGAAGAGCACTGTGGAAGCACATAACCGGACCACTGTCCAGTGTGTTTCCACAGTGCTCTGGGCTAATGTCCACTGGTACACCCCTTTGCAGTGCTCTCTACATTTTCTTCCGCAACTGCTAGAAGTGATGGCCACCGCCCATGCTCATATTGTCACAACAGACCCATCTGCGTCTGGGGTATGGTTATATGTGAGTCCTCCATTTAAAATCGTGGCAGCAGTTTCTCTGATCCTCTACATACGATCTGTTAAGAGTCTTTTCAGTTAAGCTGGGACCCACATTCTGGGACCATGCTGGCAGCTCAGACTTTAGCTATCAGCCTAAAATTCATAATTATTCATTAGTAATCCTTGAAAATAATCTGCACACACATTACAAATTGTCCTTGCAAGCGCAAATGGCCAGCATGGCATTCTTTAATGTAAAATGCAAAATGATGGTCACTTAGTAACAATGTTAATCCTTGCTTCCCTACTGTCACTGCCTAGAGCAAACTCATATTTAATATGAGACCTGTTACGTTAAAACAGTGAGAGGAGCAACCTACTCACAACTGAAAAACAGTTGGGATGAACCTGAGACTGCATTTCATAATTCAAGAGCAGTACATCATGTGCACAGGTTACAGTATCATTTTGGCAAATTCACTAACTTTCTTAAAACTTCTCTTTTTAATTTTGAAAAGAATTGTACACAGTTGGGATAACTTCCCATTGCCATGAAAAGGTCAAGTTCGGCTTTTCATAGCTAGAGTTTTATGATGGTTGCTAGGCAATGACAAGGAGCACTCTTTAGATACCACTGAAACCTTTTCCTCTAAACAACAAAAGAGCTGTGCAAATTTGGGATAGTGTCATAACACAGTGAAAAAGTCGTTCGGCTTTGCACACAGATGTGTGCATTAATGTGTTAGGACTGGCAATGCTCCTGTGTTAGGGGCTGTCAATCAGCTAGTCTTCATTTGAATGTTTGCTGTCAAAGCCCACTTTAGTGGTTTGTGCAGAACAGCTGACCTCTGATTGGAAAATAAACATGAATGCAGGACACCTGAAAGAGGACTAGGAGTGAAATCAGGGAGATATTTAATTGACTGATCTAGTTAATTTGCCAAAACGACACAGTAACCCATGCATGTTGTATACTGTTCTGAAACTATCAAATGCAAACTCAAGCTCATTGCAACTGTTTTAAGTTGTAAGTAAGGTTGTTCCTCTCTCAATGTTTTAACATAACCTCATATAAGTCTGCTCTAGGTAGTTATGCAAGTGAAAGTAGGGGAGCAGGGATTAGCAATGTTACTATGCTAAAAAAATCACACACCCTTTTGAGCCACTACCTTTCTTGTGGGAAGCAGAAGAAGATTCATTAAAAACCATAATGTCAATCCACCACCCTCCTGAGGCAAATAGAGGAAGAGCCATTTAAAATAAATGACCCTCTCAATCCTCCATCTCCTGAAACAACCAGAAGATTCACTTAAAAAAAAAACACCATAGTTGGAAAGTTGGCAACTGGGGTCAGGAGGAGTGCAGCAAAAAAAAAAAACACCAAAGTTGGAAAGTTTACAACTGGGGTCAGGGAGGAGTGCAACAAAAAAAAAAAGTTGGGAAGTTTACAATGGGGTCAGGAGGAAGTGCAGCAGAAATGTAGAGTAAGTACCTCTGAGCAAATCCAGAGGCAATTGTAGTTTGTGGGTAGTCAGGAGGGTAAACATCATTCTGACTAACAACCTGCAGTTGTGGCTCTTGCACTCATATATTGTATTTTAAAACAGTTTTCAGTGAAGATCATTTCACTTGTCTCTGGTAGGAGAGTGGCTTCATGGGGAACAACCACTGATGCAAACAGCAGGACATCAGTGGTCAGTTTTAAACTTTTTGTTTTCCAACTTTTGTTAGTAAGTCACTATAGTCAGTCACTGAATACTGTGATCTGACAATAAGAATCTGAACAGAGGACAGGAGGCACCTAACTGGCGCCATCAATTAAGTGTGTGTAAAGTATTACAGTGCGTATAGCATTAAAGGGACACTGTCTGATTGAAACTGCCATTTTTATCCTTGTCCAGTGGTGTCTTGTGAACAGGATGTGTCTTCTTGGTGACTCTTACTTGATTATGGGTTTTATTTTCAAATCGGGTGACCCCTGGATGATATTTCACGTTTTGGAAGGGTCACCTGAAATGTAGCTCTGCCCAGTTGGGTGTATGTCCCCAAGGAAACTGCAATGCTTTCCATAGCATGGGGATGAGCAGGTGTGCTCTGGTTAGTGGGAGGCTTTCATACTTCATGCTGACTGCATGCTGCGAGACTTGACCAGACTTGAGTAACAGTGTGTTTTCTTTCTTTGCAGTAATGGCAGGCAATAGATCCTCATCCAAGGTGAGACTGACAAAACGGCTTGGGCTCACAATCTCTTGTGCTCTGTTTCTTGCTGTCATGAATGTAAAGTAGTTGCCATTTCTGTCAGTTGTCATTAGCGAAGATGGAGCTTTGCCTGTGATTCAGTTACAGTGGAGCTCATGCTAGCCTGACAGCTAGTGTTCTCAAATGATTAGAGGATGAAATGGCATGAAACGCTTGAATAAATGATTGTATTTATTTATGTTTCATGTGGTAGAAGGCTTGATCTTAGTTTGCTACTACTCATAGTGTATTGAGGGATAAAACAATGGAATAGTCATCATAACACGACCAATTCTTTCTGGCAGCTGTGACAGTGAGTTCATACCTCAATTAGTTTTGCTGGGGAAAAATCATTAAAGTCATATTGACAACAATAACTTTAGTCTGACCAATGAGACAGTGAGGAAATACACTGTCCTGTGATGACTGATTTTTCAGTATGCTACACCACAGTTTGTTTTGGTGGACAAACAAAAAATTAAAAAAGGAACAAATGACAGCAGCACAGTGCTGCTGAAAAAGTTATTTGTGTCATGGCAACTGTTCCATTTTTTATCCCATCAACACACTTCTGCAAAAAAAAAAACACTGTCACTCAAGTCTGAGTCAGATTTGCTGCACTCACCTGCCCAAAGCTGTTCTAGCTTCCAGAGTGCATCTGCTCATCCCCTTGCTATGGAAAGCATTGCAGTTTCCTTAGGAACAAGCACCCAGCTGGGCAGAGCTGCGATTTTTGGGTGACCCTTCCAAAATATGAAAAAAGAAAGAAATATCATCCAGAGGTCACCTGAACTAAAAATAAAACCCGTACTCAAGAAGACACATCCTGTCCACAAGACACCACTGGGCAAAAATTTAAAAATATTTTAAAAATGACAGTTTCAGTCCGTGTCCCTTAACTATTCATTTTCATTTTCATTTCATGAGAAAGTCAAATCCTCCAATATAGCAAGAATAAAATGCACCTGAATATTTTCTACTATTCTATTTTAGATTGCCCCTTATCTCCTTTTGTCCATGAGTTTCCTTATCACTGAGCTAAATCCTCCAATTATACAATGGTGTGTGAAAATCCTGTAACCTCATTGGTCAAAACATGTCACATGACCATGGGTAAATCCTGCATAACCCACGGCTGAGGAATGGCATTTATAAAAACATAATTAAATCCATTTTAAATTAATTTGACACATGGTTCCATTGTATAATCACAATAAGGCACTCCAGGGTGTGAGTTATTGTGTAACATATCAACTTCTTGTGTGGTTAAGTCACTGGGCTGCACTCTCGTGACATGCCACACAAGGCATGGTAAATCCCTCAATAACTCACACCCTGTTGTGCCTTATTGCTAAATAACATCACAGGTAACCTGAAACAGACAATCAGATTATGATTGTACAGAACTGCCTGCAAAAGTAAATATAAATGCAGCTGCAGTGAATATTCGTTCAATGGTGGCTGTCAAAATAGCATGTAATCAGAAATTGATTTTTTTTGCATTCAGTGCTGAATGGAGGCATTTAACTTTAGTCTACTAGACTACATAAAGTATGTAACTACCCTTATTTAAATACCTCTTATTTTAACACACATAATACTAAATCTATGAAACATTGTGAATCTCATTATATAATGGGTATGTGCTTTTGTCAGTGCCACCAATGAGATTTGTAAAATGACATAGTTCAAATAACTCACTCAAAAATTCACACACCCATCTCTAAGATCAGAGCATATACAGCGGTCACAATCAATTCATAAAGATCAAGTGTATGAGTCTTACAATATGTTAGTATTGAGGATTAGTGGCTGTATGAAACACAAATACAGTGCCTTCAGAAAGTGTTCACCCCCTATGGATTTTGTCACATTTTGTGATGTTGCAAACTCAAATTAAAATACATTTATATAGGATTTTTGTCATGTATCTACACAAATTACTCTATAATGTCAAAGTGGAATGAAACTTCTGGAATTTTTGTACATGTAATTTAAAATAAAAACCTGAAATGTCTTGAGTTGATAAGTATTCACCCCTTTGCTATGACACTCCAAATTGAGCTCAGGTGCATCCAATTTCTTGTGAGATCACTCTAAAACTTGAATGGAGTCTACCTGTGGTCAGTTCAAATGGTTGACATGATTTCAGAGAAATACACCTGTCTATATAAGGTCCCACTGTTGACTGCATGTCAGAGCAGAAACTCTACCATGAAGACGAAGGAGCTGTCCGTAGAACTCCATGATAGAATTGTGAGGAGGCATAGATCTGGGGAGGGGTATAAACCATTTCTAGGGTGTTGAAAGTTCCCAGGAGTACAGTCAAGTCCATCATTAGGAAATGGAAAGATTACGGAACCACCCAGACTCTTCCTAGAGCAGGCCGTCCTCCCAAACTGAGCAACAAGCAAGAAGGACCTTGGTCAGGAAGTGACCAAGAACCAATGACCACCCTGACAGAACTACAGAGTTCCATGGCTGAGATGGGAGAACCTGTCAGAGGACAACAATCTCTGCAGCACTTCACAGATGTAGCCTCTATGGGAGGTGGCTAGACGGAACCACTCCTGAGAAAAGGCCACATATTAGCATGCCTGGAGTTTGCAAGAAGGCACATGGCAGACTCTGAGACCATGTGGCAAAAGATTCTGTGGTCTGATGAAACAAAATTGAACTCTTTGGCCTGAATGCAAAGCGCTATGCCTGGCGCAAACCAAACACAGCTCATCACCCATGTAACACCATCCCTACCATGAAGCATGGTGGTGGCAGCATCATGTTGTGGGGATGCTTTTCAGTGGCAGAGACTGGGGCACTTATCAGGATAGAGGGAACAATGAATGGAGCCAAATACAGGCACATCCTTGAGGAGAACTTGCATCAGTCTGCAATTGACCTTGGACTGGGGCGAAGATTTACGTTCCAACAGGACAACGACCCCAACATACAGCCAAAGCCACACTGGAGTGGCTTCAGAACAAGAAGGTGAATGTCCTTGAGTGGCCCAGTCAAAGCCCAGATTTGAATCCATTGAGAATCTGTGGAAAGACTTAAATATTGCTGTTCACCGACGCTCCCCATCCAACTTGACAGAGAATGAGCAAATCTGCAAGGAAGAATGGTAAAAATCCCAGATCCAGATGTGCAAAGCTGATACAGACATACCCAAGAAGACTCAAAGCTGTAATTGCTGCCAAAGGCGCTTCTAAAGTATTGACTCGGGGTGAATACTTAAGTAAATAAGATTTTTCAGTTTTAATGTTTCAGAAATTTTTATTACACAGGACAAATTTTTTGCCCTTTAAATTGTTGAGTATGCTGTGTGAATCAAGGGAGAAATATAATTTCAATGCATTAAAAATTCTGGTAGCAACACAATAAATGTGACAAAATCAAGGGGAATGAATACTTTCT
This sequence comes from Neoceratodus forsteri, assembly GCA_016271365.2. Classification (NCBI taxonomy): domain Eukaryota; kingdom Metazoa; phylum Chordata; order Ceratodontiformes; family Ceratodontidae; genus Neoceratodus; species Neoceratodus forsteri. The sequence continues at coordinate 1,530,186,288 of CM028131.1, forward strand.
GAAGGCACTGTACATATACCTGATCTGTATGAATTGTCTGTGACCATAGCACATACTTCTGATTCTCAAAGCAACAAATGATTAAAGCTGTACAATGGAAATCTTTGCGTTAATCTAGTAGAACGAGAGGCACACCTCTACCCTGGTAATTATGAATTCATATTTAAAATGTTGGATATATCACTAAATCAAAGGAAATTATTTGTAAACAGCATTACCACTTTCAGGAGCACACCAGTGCACAAGACATCTTTGATATTTTACAAAGCACACCAAAACTATTAAAAGGATATCCTGCTGTCATTGTCTAAACTGTCCCATGAGATTGGATCCCTCTACCACTGTGATTTACATACAGTACCACACTGCTCCCCCAACACACACACCTCAAATATATATTTTTTTCTATCTTTATTTTTCAGAATGGTCTGAATCTCCTTTACTGTTTGCAGAGCACCTCTAGGGGAGATTACTAGGAAGCACACCTTAACAGGCCCTGATCTCTTGTGCTATCTGCATGGCACCTGTACAAGAGATTAGTAGGAAGTTCATTCTGTCTAACCCCAAACTCCCTTGCGAGTGTGCAAGACACCTCTAGGGGAGATCACAAAGGAAGTTCAGTCTTCCTGGCCCTGATCTCATTTGCAGTGTACCACGACACCTCTAGGGGAGATGAGCAGGAGCCCAATTTGTCTACCCTGATCTTCATCAACTGTGACTATAACACATCTAGGAAGCCAGCTGAGAATAATCTTTCTTTTATATATTTTTACAATAGGGATGGACTGCAACCCATAGAGAGTCAAATAATTTCCTACATGTATAGTCCAGGTGGGATGCAAACCTGTGACCACTTAATTGCAAGTTACGTTCTCTAAGCAGATGAGCTGCTTACTCTATACTATGGAATGAACAAATGCAGTGTCTACAGATGGATGAGAGCTGTAACTAATACATAAAAGGTCTAAAATACAGTCTACTTTCCAGGAAGACTTTTTTAGTTACACCTTATGTGATGGTTTTGTTACATATTATAAAATAGGTTCAACTAACTTTATAGATTCGATACCAGGTCATGCTTAATGGATAACTTTGATTCTTGAATCAACTAATGATTAAGGCTTTACAAGAGACATAGTTGCCTTAATCTAGTAGAACAAGAGGCACACCCCTACTCTGGTAATCAATCATGAATTGTAATCTTGGCCTGCATCTTAGTGACATTGCAGAGGGATAGAAAGGAAGGGAAGCCTTTTGTGGATTACACCAAGATCTGGAATAAAGTGGACACTCCATATGGGGTGGAAAGAATGAGAAAGGACCTAAGCAAGTTGGAAGATTAGTCAAGAGTATGGCAGCTTAAATTCAATACAAAAAGTGCAAAGTCATGCACTTGGGGCACAGAAATCCTGAAGAGGAATACATGATGTGGGATGAGGATATACGAATGACAACAAAACTGGAAAGGGACCTGGGGTAATCATAGCAGATGACCTAAAAGTAGCCAGGCAGTGGGGAGGGCCAGAGGATCCCGGGGAGCATGGGAGGCATCACCAGTAGAAAACTGGAGGTTGTGATATCACTGTACAGACTGGTGAGGCCACATCTGGAATACTCTGTTCAGTTCTGAGGCCACATCTCTGAAAGGACATAGACCGATTGGAGGTGGTTCAGAGAGTTGGATGAAAATGGTGAAGGGAATGCACCATGAACAATATGAGGAAAGACTGAAAGACCTCCGTGTGTATACCCTGGAGGAAAGGAGCGAGAGAGAGATATGATAGAGTCAATCAAGTACCTCAAGGGGATGAACAGGGTACAGAAGGCAACATCTTTCGAAAAAGAGATGTGCAAGAACAAAAGGTCATAATATGAGGCTGGGGAACTCAGGGATAATGTGAGAAAGTATTTTTCACAGAAAGGGTGGTGGATGCATGGAATAGCCTCCTGTAGAGGTTGTATGGGCAAAAACAATAGGTGAATTCAAAATGCATGGAATAGACAGAAGGCCACTCTAGTGGTAAGGAAGAAGGCAAGCTGCAGATCAATTAGGATCTGCAGTTCAGGTTGATGAGGAAATGGGCAGACAAGGTGGGCCAGGCAGTCCTTATCTGCCATCACATTCTGTGTTCTATGTAATCTGTCAGTTTTCTTAGATAGCCTGTGATGTTATTTGCAGGATTCGGCTCACACATACAGAAACTCGGGACAGAAAGGACAAAGGAGAAATTACACTTTTGGTTTCATTATGTTTTTAAATTATTTGTATTGATAATATGTTCAGTTTTTGTACTGTGGCATACAGACATTTGTTTTTCTATGCTCTGTTGGCATTAATTACCAAAACTTGAACATACACATGAGTAGACTATGTAATTAGTTGATTTAAAATACTGCATTTTAACTTTCTAAGTCATTGAAAACAAAAATGACAATACAGGATAAAGAAAACGTGTCAGTACTCCCTATATGTACAGAAATCTGATCTGTCAGCAGATTTTCCCACTGTCACTGACATAACTGTCCTCCTTACTCAGTATACCACAGTTTGCTAAACTTTGGCTTCACATTACAGAGGTATAAGGCACAGAGGGCAGAAACAGAGCAACGAGGAAAAGTCAGCCAAAAGGACCCTGCAACACTGGCTGACAGTGTCCCTGACCTTGACAGCCAATCAACTGTTTTTAAGCCAGCTTCATGCAAATCAAAGGACCAAAAGCCCTCTCTAATTGGGGCAACTTTGGTCTTTGAAATCCATAAAGTTATGCCCAGCAAGCAGTGAGTGGCGTCCCGACCACACTGCCTGGTCATTAGTCTAGACTGCCGAGCCTGTGCTATTTTCAGCTGCAATGGCTTGGCAGTGACCCCGAAATCTCCTTTCACTGAAGCAAAAGATTTAGTGAGCATGTGCAATCAAACATAAAACAGCTGAGAATACTGATATAAACCTGGTTCAAGCCATATTAAAAGGAACATTTATTTTACTACTTTAAATGTGTAACAAGAGCTAGAAGCAGATTCAAAATGGGAAAAGAAGGATATCATACCAGTCAGGAGAAGATGCAATCTTACATAGAATAAAAAAGAGTACAGTAGGTCAATATTTTCACTGCTGTCATGCTACTGCTAGAACTCTACAACCTTTGCAGGTAATTTTGTTCCATGGAATTTTCATTGTCAAACCTACAGTAGTACAAAATTGCTATGATGAAAGAAAATGTCAGCTCAAATCTGTAAAATGTAATTTTTTCTACCATGCATCACATTTTCAAAAACAAACACTAATTTTACTAGAAAAATGGCGTTTTATTCCTAGCTAAAATACAAGATGAAAAATATTTTTGCATACATTCTGGATCTCAAATAAGCAAAACACAGCATTCACTGGTGACACAGTTAGATTCACATTGTTCTAGCTTAGGCCTCAAGTGAGTTTAAACGTTACTTGCTAGAATTTAGTATCAAGCCCAAAAGTGACTTAATTACTACAGTTTTGTTTAGTCTACATTCACTAGCACTGTAAAGCTTTTGACTTTAAATAGTTGCTGTTATTTTTTTTCTTTTAATTTACTGTTTAATGGTTAGACCCCCATCTTATGAATCTGATTGTTTTATAATGTATTTGGAATGCAAATACAAGCTAGAGTCATGACAAGGCATAGGTTAGGCTGAGATAACTGCCTGCCCTGAGATGTAGTAAGCCCTGATGCCACAAGTGGAGGCTTTAGCATCTGGAGCCCAGTTCTCTAGCCTAACATCTCTCCCCTCAACATGCTGGGGTATCCTACTGCACTTTTAGAAAATGGGTAAAAATACTGAAAGCTGATTGGCTGGCATGGGGTACATTAACTTACAGTGAGAGCCCTATAAGTTAAAAGTGCCAGCCATGCCAACTACTGCAGCTCATCACTGAAATCATTGTGCCCAGGCTGCTTCATAGTTGGTTGAACCACTGGGCACCCGATTTAAAAATGCCGCCATTTTCTTCTCTCGCAGGGGGAAAGACGGGCCCCCCAGTCAGACTCGGTTCCTTTAAAAATTAAACACAGAGTAATATAAAATGATTAACTCTTTCAAAACAGTATGTTCATGCTTGTTTTTTTTAGACCATAAGTTCATTTTGATGACTCGCTCACATTTTTACCAATTACCAATTATTTTATTAACCAATTATTTTACCAGGTGAGATACACTAAGCTGAAAGCTTGTTTGCAGGTGCAACCTGGGAGCACAAGGAAGTTAAGTGACTTGCTCAGAGTCACACAGTATGCACCTAGGGGGCTGTGGATTCAAACCCAGGTCTCCGATTTGCAGCTCAGAGCCTTAACCCACGCGCCCATACTGCCTCCCACTGCACCATACTGCCTCCCCATGACATGCCTCCCCTTCCCGCATTTCTCCATGACAATCACCATGGAAACACACACAAGCGCCTAAGCAAATTACCGGCAAAGGGGCTGTCTCTTTCACATATACTTATCCCTGGAAATCACAAAACATAATGCCACTGCTGTTTTAAACTAAAAAAAGATTTATCTTAGACTGCTGCTGTGTTGCCTCAGTTCCACACGTCCTGCTTTTGCCCTGCTCGGTCATGCCCCTATCGCTACTTGGTGTGTGCCTAACTGCCACATATTCCTACTGCTAAACAATAAATAAAAAAACTCTTGCAGGAAAGGCAGACAGCATTTTTCCAACATAACAATGTAAAGAGACTGCTGCAGGGACAGTGGGTGTCTTCTTGTGGAGGCTGTGGTGTTGGAGAGGGCATAATTAGAAGAAGAATGGCTCTGTATGGGGAGGTGGGACAGGACGTTGAACACCACAAAACAGGGACTGCTTTACAGCACAGAGTTAAACTCCATTCTTAATGTACTGTTTTAAATGTTTTCTTTTTTTTAAATCCCGTATAAAAATGCCACATTGTCCATTTTCTAAGTGCAATAATACCCTCAAGGTGGGCGGTATAGTACCGAACCTTCCAGGGGTTATAAGAGCCTCATTATGCCCCTAGGCAGTCCAGTATTGCCCAATACCACCCACCCTGTCAGGTATTATTGCTTGCATAAAATAGGTAACCTGAGAAACAATTTAAATAACAAAACTGCATACTTTGTAGATTAAAAACAGTTACAAAATGAAAAGACAAAATCTAGAAATTTCATTGGCTGAGCAATGTCACCTGACCATGCAGACCATGCATTAACTGTATAAATGCACAATCAGGAGCCAAATCTCATTTTCTTCACCAAATAATTTACTTTGAGCCATTGTATAAGTGTAATAAGCCTCTCCAGGGTGTGCATTATAGGATTTCAGTTAATTTCACAGGGGTGTAAGGACATGGCCTTCAGCCTTGTGCCTATTATACCACCCTAAGGCATGCATTAAAATCCTTATAATGCACACACAAGTAAAAAGTAGTCCCTCCACACCTGTAAGTCATCTGTCTTTCTATACATTAAGTAAGCTGATAAACACACTGTCAGCCATGAACACTCCTTGTGACCACTACATCAGGTGCCATAGTGGTGTAGAAGCGCCCCAGAGAATATTTTAACTGACCAATGTTGCTTTAAAGCAGTATAGCAGCCTATGTTGGCTATGACCAGAATTTGTTATTTTGAGGCGTAGTGGTTGCTGTGCCTAATGCATTCACTGCCCGTGACCATGAGAAGTGATGTTGTGGGGAATGTCAATCAGCTGTTTCTTGGTGAAGCTGTTTTTACTGGCAGCCTGTAAACATTCTATTGCTTCTTTCATTGAAAGACCTGTAAAAGTAACTGTGTAACGGGTCACAGTGTAACTTGCAGTTACTACCCTGCCTTACAAAGTCACTAAGGTTGAGGGTCTGGGTTCTGTTCTAGGTGGAAAAGGGGGTCCTTTTCAAGATAAAAGTAAATAGTGTGGTGCCTCCACCCAGAGGAAAATATAGTGGGCCAGTTGTTGGTGTACAACCCCTGGGATACTGTACCTGCCCACCTCCCTCACAGCCACCCCCACACACAGAATGCCATAAACAGCTGTAATACCTGGCAGTTCATGCAATTAAGGACTTTAGCTAATAATATGCTTGTGGATGGTTTCAAACAACAACAGTAAAAGATTTTTATTAAAAGGGAATGGGATGGAGAACAAGCAACAAAGCAAACTAATTGATATACGGTAGTAAAGGCATAAACATCAGCAACAACAATCATCAACAGTGCCCACCCTCAACAGTAAACCCACCTCCCCACTGGTACCAGTGCCACCTAGAATCAGTCTGGATATCCAGGTAGAGAGGATGCAGGCCTGTATTGTGCAGCTGGGTGGCTGGCATTGGTGCACTTGGAAATAGAATAAGGACTTTAACTGGACTTTGTGTACTCTCCCAAGTCAGAGCAGGCCCTTTGGCTTCTCACAGTTCCAAAGACAGTCTCACAGGGTCTGGTAATAATGGCAGTTTCAGTCAGTTGAGCTGGGGTCTCGAACTATACAAGCAAATGGCCGTTTACTTGGCTCAATAATGACCTAGTAACTTGTCACCTTCAGGGCTGTTTCTCACTCTGGCAACTTATCACCTTCAAGGCTGTTGTAGGCTCTGGCAGCTTGTCAACTTCAGGGCTGTTTCTTAATGGATGCTGGATCAGGCCAGCTCTAGGGACCAGGGCCACATGCCTACCCACATGTCCAAGCATCTCACTCCCCAGGGCAGATGGTGGGTAATGCCCAGCTATGGCACTACATGGCCAATTCTCCAGACCATCCTTGGCACGGTGACTCTATTCTGGAGCTCAGATATCACCAGTCCATATTTCTCTGAAAGCAGCAGACTTCAAAGCCTCTGGATACAACCAGCACACCACCAAGGGCTAGGAGGGCAAACAGTCTCTGCCCAGTTCTCAATGGCAGGTTTAAACCCCAGCAGCTTCTTTTACTTTAGCTGGCTTTCCCACGCAATGGGAGCTTCTGTAATTATCTCTGGTCATTAGCCCAGGCTACACTTCAAACACCCTGGCAAATACAGTCCAACCTTGCTTGCTGACTGAGAGCTTCTCTCAGATGTTGCAGAGTTTTAGCTTCAAAGTGACTCTTGACCACGTTCTCTGGCTTTCTAGATGATAGAAAGCTTTTGGACAGTCTCCTACAGTTGGCTGTGAAGCCATAGGGCCGACTTCAAACATTTACTGGACTCGGGCTCTGCATTCCTGGCAGAGCTACCACAAGTTGTGTCCTCCCCAACACCTGAGGGAGAAAACCTGGCAGCTCACTGGCTGACACAGCAGTCCATCCATGAAATTAATATGTATAAGGTTTACTCGACACCTGTTTGGGTGAGGCTAACGGTGCCAAGTACATTGTCCAGTCCCCATACCCAGGAGCCATAGCAGCAGTACAGTCTTTGGCTATTCCTTAAACTAACAGTATACATTAAATATTTAACACATTTACAATATTCACTCTCTTTGTTCCCTAAGTGTGTCTGAACTTTCACTAGTGCTTATGGAATCCTCAAAGATCAGAGCACACATGCAGCAACACTGATACTGAGCTGTAAAGGCAGTTTTATCTTTTCTTAACATGTGGCACTGTAGCACTATAGGGACCTATGAGCAGACCATTATCTCGCATGTTCAAGGCAGGTGCCAGCTCAAATGTGTGCACACTGGGCTGTGCACCTCTTCATTGCTTGAATAATGCTAACTGCGCTGTACCACAAGCTGGCAGTTGTTAATATTTACACATACTTCTCCAGCCCCAAGCTTTACTGGCATCCAGAGACTGGCGGGGACAATAAATAAGGCATCAGAGGACCCAAGACTGGTGAGATCAGATGGCTGGGAGGCAGACCATATAAGCCCTACCGGGGGTGGGGTTAAAATGTTTTGAGAGTTAAGTCAGTCAGGGTGTCCTTCTCATTTTGTAGTTCCTTAGAAGCATTCTGATTTAAGCTGTCATTATGAAAGCCAACCATGTGAAGCACACCCTGACTGATTTAAACTTGCAAATGTTACTGTATGTGAGTGCCAATATGAAAATCTATCGGCTGCTAAATGGGTGGCTTCAATTAAAAGTTACTCCCAGGTCTGTTTTAAGTGGCAGGCATACCAACTTGGAGTGCAAGGGATTATTTTAATTTTGCTGTATGCAGCATTTCTCTCTTCCTCCTGCCCTGATCATTTCCCAAATCTCTCAATTTCTGTCTCCTCCTACCCTCTCTACCACCATATTGGCGATCAGAAAGGCTAGCAGGGATTTCTTTGCTTGTAGTGAAATGCCAATTTCTATCTCTTCCTCTCCTCCCATCCTGCTCACTGCCCTGAAATCTCTCAATTTCTTTCTCCCTCTCCTTTCTCCACCATGTATTAGCAATCAGGAAGGATGCAGAAAGATTCCTCCACTTGTAATGAAGTGCAGATTTCAAATCCATAATCACCCTCCATTAATGATCTTCAGCATCACAAACAGAGGTTCTTTCTAACTCTAGATTTCAGTGACAGTTTTCCTATAACTTAGTATCAGCTGAAACACAGCCTCTTTGGAGAGACAGAGACAGAGAAACTCACAGCAGCTCTGCCTCTCATGTCATTCAGAGCACCGCTGACAACAGTCCTACTGTCTCAGTCTTGCGAACAGTAGCAGATCTAGGGGTTTTAATGGGTGCAGGTGCACCTCATTGTAACTTACTTGCTTGCTACAGCTGCATTTCACTTTCCTGGAGAAGTCTAATATATTAATTGTAAGGAAATCTGCAATAAAACCAATAGATTATATTATATTTTTAGTCAAAATTTAATGGAAAAGATAATGTAAAGGATTAAAAAATGTCAAAAGTTGCATATCAAGTACGCACACCACCACAGCACCCCCATTGTAAAATCCTGGATCCGCTACTGCTTGTGAATCCCTTAATTGCAGATGGCATAGAATAATTTCTGAATAAAAACATTTAACAACAGATTTGTTTTGATTAAACAATTATAACTTTGGTGACACTAACCTTCTATAATTGTTGCAAGTGAGACAGGGCAGAGAGTAAATCGGCAACTAATTATGATAAGTTTTCCTATTACCTATACCCCCATGTTCTCATATACTATAAGTCTTTCCCTATAAGCCTCAATCTGCATAAAATTACAGATCCATTACATAAAAGGGTCTGGTTTTGTTTAACAAAATAATTTATACACACTGACAAGCTTAGATATTGTATCCTGTTATTTGTCTTGGGACTTGGCATCAGTGCAGTGCTATGCTGTCAAACATTATCCTTAAAACAATATATTCTCTGTGAATATTTTTTGATCCATTACAGGAAAATCAAAAGAGTTTGTGGTTAAACTTATTGCTATTTTGGAATGAACCTAATACAATTAATGAATAGCAATCATGATTCAGTCTAATTCTTGTCAAGACAGTGCAGTGTTAGTAATACAGCTTACCCCCACAGCGTCTCTTCTGGTTGGTGCATACCACTCATGAGCTCAATCACAAGAGTGTGGTGTGCACATTTATCGGATACATACACACAGAACAGAGAAAGATGCAAGTGCCTCAGCTGGGACTTGAACCCAGGCCACCTGGAATACCATTCTGGTTTGTGCTACCAGCTGTGCCACTAGCAACTGGAAACCAGGCCATCCCAGAGCACATTACTCTTTCTCCAATTCACAGCCTGGTGCTGCACAGATAATTATATTTCCAATCACAAGTGTGGTGCACACATTTATGGAACACATTCAAACAGAAGAGAGAAAGAAGTGCCACAGAAAACAAAAAAAACAGCGATGCACACAGGAGTAAAGTGTCAAAGTGTGGAAATTTATTAAGACATACAGCAAGGTTCCCCGACGCTTTGAGGGTAACAACCCTCTTCATCGGGGAAGGAGGGTAAGTGCCTCAGCTTGGTGCACACCGCACTCTTGTGACTTGAAAATGTAATCATCTGTGCATCACCAGGCTATGCATTGGAGAAAGAGTAATGTGTTCCGGGATGGCCCAGTTTCCAGTTGCCTTTGGGGTGCAGCTGGTAATACAACTGGAATGGCATTCTGGGTGGCCTAGATGCAAGTCCAAGTTGTGGCACTTACTTCTTTCTCTCTCTTCTGTTTGTGTGCACTTCACAAGCTCCCATTTGAAAGTGGAATTGGTGAGGAGGGGTTGAGCAAGTAAGATACAAAAGACAATAAAAGTATGAAACATCCAACTTTATTTATAAAACAGTATATTCTTTACTTAATAACTGATGCTCTGCATCTGAACATACAGGAATAAACAGACAATCTACTAGCTCTTTAAATACTGCAAGGTATGCAGTGGAATCCTTCACCCTAGCCCTTTTCCCTCCCATGGTTCTGTAGATGTCTTTGTCCCATAATGTTCTTCATCTATTGCAGCTACTGAAGCACTGGTGACAAATTTGCAACCCCCCACACACACACACACACACGTCTGAATTGTTCAAGGGTTGTCACACAACATTGTTACTGACTTTGTGATAGTCCCATGCTTTGCAAATGACCCTGTGATCCATTTATATTGGGACCCTTGCCACCTGCCCCACATGATTGCACATACAGTACATTTGTGCCAGTTCCACCATCGGACGTGCCAGGGTTCTGGCGCTGGGCAATTAGGGTGCCAATTGGCAATGTTGCTGATCACTTTTTTGTGGGGGTGCACCCACCACTAAGGAGTCCTACTCTGGGGTGGATCTCAGGAGGGGCAGAGAATCCCCATTTGGTACCCTAATTGCCTGTTTCCGTAATGCCGGCACGCTTGAGTGCCATAAGGGATTTGTACCTATGTCTTTTAATTAGGGTTGCTCAGAATCCATGGAACAGAGTTTGATTCATTAGATTCCAGTACAGTTTTCAGATTTGCAGTCTGAAAATCCTAAATACAATCCTAAAACCTATTTTACATTGTCACTTAGGATTCAGGATTTCAAATCCAAATCCTTAATCCGATGTTAGGTCCTTTTAGGATCTGAAACAGAATCAGATTAGGATTCAGAAGTTCCTAAAATTCTAAACCTGTAAATCTGATCAGAATCAGCCGATTACAAGCATTCCTATTTTAATTCATTTAACATCCCCATTTAACTCATGTTTTGCAAGATATCCTTTTCACCTCCATTTCAGGCCTGCTTCAGTATTTCAAAGTTGAGATCTGAAATCATTAGTGATGGCCATCATTAATTTGAAATAGGTAAAAATAATCTAACCATTCTATTGACTGAGGATCATGAAATCCAGTGCTGATATCACAGGACAACCACACAGGAAGAAGTCCCATGTCTTCTTTACCCAAACAGCCCCACGCAAAATCATTACTTTGTCAAGTCGTCGAAGTGCCCACACCAAATATTGCTGCCATGGTATCACATCAGTACTGCTAAAATTCAAAGAAAAAACGAGGAACATTCCTGGGACCAATATTCAAAACTTTGTCCACTGGCAAATTTTGCAATGCCAGTGGGCAAAATTTGCCAACAACCAATAGCACACAATATTCAAAGGAATAGTCCAGGGGCAAACACTGTTGAATATAGCAGGCAATGAGGATGGGCAAACATGGCTGTGAATGCAATGCAAAGACATCCCAGCCAAGAAGACAGCTCTGAATATAGCAACTGGGTAGTGCAAACAGCAACAGCAGCCCAGTGCACACAGAGGTGGAGTCAGGCACAGGTGAACCACGTGGCCACTGTGGGCACCAGCAAAGAAGTGGTGCATAACAACTGCAAATAACAGTGCATGCAAATACTGTAGATCCACGCTAAGGCTCCAACATGTTTGCCCAGATTAGGCAGATTATCCTTAGGGCAGACACATTTGTCCAGGGCAGACACATTTGTCATTTTCAAATGGATATGCAAATAAGCCTACTTAGGCATTCTGAGGGCAACAGCCACTTTAGCAAATTATTATGGTTTAATTTGCATGCATTACCATGTGTAGATTGTTTGGGCTATTTTTACGGTGCACACAGCACCACCTGCATAGCACACAGGAACTACAAGTCAGTAGCTGCAGGCTGTGTTTGTACACAGCAGCACAGACTATTGTGCCCCAGGAGACAAGCACCACAGGCACAGGTGGTTGTCCACATGCCATAGACATACTGTTGTGTCTGCTACAGTGTGTATATTATGCTACAGTACCATGTGTAGCCAGAATTGTGAGGACACATCAATGCATATTGTATCAGGTAACATTGAATGCTGCTATCCACACATAGACCAGCCCAGTGGTGAGGTGTGTATTAACAGTGGACAACACTGTCATACTGTGTGTGACCATATGCTGTGCCAATGGAATGGGATTCTCACAGTAACACACACATGGCTGGACATGTGTGATGGAGTTCATTTGAGTTCATGTGTGCAGTGAGTAGGGAAATGGGCAGAGTAGGTGGGCCGTATGGTCCTTATCTGCTGACAGATTCTATGTTTCTATGTATGTTTCTATGTACAGGTGTGTGGTATGTTCCGGGGGACAGACACATACTGTCATACAGGCTCAATGATGTCAGGGCATTCCCATCACTGGAACATGTTCACCATGTGGATGACCCCAGCCATGTGGCAACACTACTATGAGGTGCATCCTGGGCACCTGTACACCTCCCCTCACCAGCCTCCTTCCTCTCAACACCCTTCCTCCCTTCAGATTGCAGCATGTGTGTGTGCTGTATTGTGTTAGTGTACCCCCATGGGAAAGTTAGAGATATGTGTGCTTCATGTACTCACTGACAAGGTGTCTACTGGGTACTAGGCCACCATCAAATACCTGGCAGAGTTGGGACTGGTGCCAGATGAAGGTGTCATGGCACTGCCAGGTACCGTGCTAGAACTCATGGCCAGTACCATCTGTTTGCAGCATATCTCTTCCTTGGCATTTGGAGTGGCCCAGGGTGGCCTTCTGCCCTCTCTTCTTCTTCAGTGACTGCAGTCATCGGGTACAGCATGATGCAGTTGTTGCATACAGCTTTGTTGTCTGTTACTACTGTGTCCATACCCCCATCCTTGTTTTGCCCCAAGTTAAGACTACCTTTTATTGGTATTAACTTGCACCACCCTGTGTCATGCTAGCATACACTGTGCAGCGCTAAGGCACTGAATATACCATTGCACCTGTATTCGTCGCCGGCCTCCTCACTTTGCAATGCACATACATTATCTTTTAGCGTAGGCACTACACTGTTGCACTGGTGCTATTTGGTCTTTTGAATATTGCAGCCCCATATAAGCGGGGTGCAAAATCTTCACATACAGTTTGCACTCAGCACAAAATTTTGAATATCTGACCTTAGTCTGTATTTTACTTTTTGCTCTTGTTCCATCAAAAGCTGATACCACATCTGCAGTAGCACTCTGACTCCAGCCTCCTTCCTGCCAACATAACTTTCAGAAATGGCCCAGGATTGGCTCTTTTCACTACTGCCAGTGAAAACAATGTCTCCGCAATGAGTTAAAAGAACTGAACATGGCTTACTAAATTCTATTCTTGCTTTCTGCCACTGACTGCAGTTCAATCTTCTGCCAATGGAAAAGTGTATCTTCCACCATTTAAAAGAACTAACCATGACTAAGTAAGTTCAATTTTTATTAAGGCTACAGGTAGGCAGAACCTGCAGCCCTCTTGCATTAGCTCTAAAATGGCTTACCGTGGAACTTCCTTTTGACGTATCCATCCACAACTGCAAAATAGTGTGCTCCTCCTCTGGTTTTTGCTGTTTGCTGCTCTGTGTAGCCCCTCAATTTAATCCTTGCAGGGCTGCAGTCTGAGCATCTATCCAGCTCAATCAAATAGATGTATTCTAGTTCTTTCAGCAGCCTAGGGATTAACTCATTATCTCAAAGCATACTGGAATTTCCCATATTGAAGCACTAAAGCAGTCAGGCAGACTACAGTGTCAAATTACAGACAGTCCAGTTCATAACGCTCAATCTCCTCATCACAAATCAAGGGACAAGGCTTAAAATAAAATGATCAGGGACAAATTACTAAAATCAGGGACACATCTGAAAAATAGTAATATACTTCCGAAGCTGTGTACAACATGCTTCTTAGTGTGAATAGCAATTTGTTAATGAGAACTAGACTATAACACCAATGGCTGGCATTATTTTGTTATTCAAATCCCTACTTTCAGTGATGGAAATGCCAAATTTAGGAGGGACAGAAGAAATCAGAGTCACCCTGAAAATCAGGGACAGTTGAGAGGTATGAATTGGGATCTGAGTGCATTTTCTTTGGTTTTTCATATTTTCTATTCAACCTTAGTGTATTTGCTATCCAGTGCTACTGAAAGGTGGAGGCTTACAACAATTCTGATTATCCACAGAATCAGGTTCACTGCTGACTTTTCCACTCTGATGTATTTAATGCTCAGAAAGGTACAGCTCAGACAGCACTGGACAGCTAACTATAGCTCTTTGTTTATCCACAGGGACAGTTACAGTGCAGGCTTCCCTCCACCCACTCACCCACTGTGATGAATTTAGTGCTAGTAAAAAGTGGATAAAGCCCTCAGTTTATCCACAGGTACCATTAGGGCAGGCTCAGTGCAACCTTACCCACACTGTGATGGATTTAGTGCAGGTAAGAGGAGAGGGACTGACTAATCCGAAGGAGACAGCTACAGTGTGGAGGAAGGGACAGTGCTTAGTTCCACACTGTCTGCATTTAGTCCTGGTGAATGGTGAGGGACTGCCAGAACTGGGAACCAAAGCCTTTTCTTTGTCTACAGTGACAGGTACAGTGTGTGACTGGTGAACAGTAAGGGACTGGCACCACTAGAGACTGAAGCCCTCTATAAATCCACAGGGGTAGATGTAGCACAGAACAGACAGTCCAGGGTTTCCGCACTGTGATAGATATAGTGCTGATGAAAGGTGGCAGATTGACAGCACTAGAGGTTGGAGCCTCTGTTTATCCACATGGGTGGGCACAGCTTGGGCAGGGACAGTGCAGGGTTTTCACACTGATGGTTTCAGGTGCTGGCAAAAGCTAAGGGATGGGCACACTGGGGACTGAAGCCCTCTATAAATCTACAGGTGCAGATGCAGCATAGAACAGACAGTACAGGGCTTCTGCACTGTGATAGATATAGTGTTGATGAAAGGTGGACTAACAGCACTAGAGGCTGAAGCCCTCTGTTTATCCACATGGATCGGTACAGTGGACAGGTTTCAGTGCTGGCAAAACTAAGTGATGGGCAACACTGGGGACTGCTCTACTGTCTTCATGTCCACAGTCTCCATTGTCATATCACTTTAGAAGGCCACCACCTTCTGGGACAAATTATGCTTCCTAATGTTACCACTAAACTTGACATCTGTGACCTTCAGATCATGCCCCTGTGTCCTGCTGGAGAATGTATCCATGTGTTCAATCCTGTCAATACCCTGAGAATGGGAGGACTGAGATCATGTCCCATCTCAGCCTGTTGTTCTACAGGGAGAAGATGGTAACAACTACTAGTAAACATAAATTTGGATATTATCTTTTAGACCCGTCCAGGTATTCCTGTTTTGAACATATGGTGCCTCCTTAACAGTGATATCTAAACAGAAAACCCACCAGCAAATTTGTTTTTATTTTCAGTACTGAACACATTCTCTTTACTGCTGCAGTGAATGGAAACACTGGAGGAAATATGAAGAAACTGATAGAGGAAAGCGTATAAAGGATGTCAGTAAGCATTTTATGCGATTGCATAGATATGCAGAATTAAAAAATGCTACATAAATTCACTGCCACTAAGCCAGTGGCAGATAGAGGGGTTGTCAACACAAAATGGTGGTTTGGTCAGCACTCAGAGAGGAGTGAGAAGGTCAGTTTTCCTATGTGGGACAGTGACCCACCGGATCTTAAAAGTAGGGATTATTGAAAATATGATAGATCATAATGGTCTACAGAGCCCATTTTCTTAAAGCAGCAGTTTTCTCATCAAGGAAGAGAAAGGGTGTGTCAGAATTACATACAAACATACAAAGAAGCCAACAGAAGAAGGCCATTTGGCCTATCAGGTCTGTTTCATATTGCAGGGTCCACAGCTTGAGCTACTGTCCCTGCCCTCCTTCCCACTCCTCCCATCCTCCCTACTCATGATCCTTACCTTCCCTATGCCTATCCCAGCCTCTCTTAAAGCTGCCCACTGTGTTCAATGAGATGACCTCTTCTGGCAGCATACTCCAAGTGTCCACCACCCTCTCTGGGAAGATGTGCTACCTGAGCTCCTTCCTAAACCTCCCACCCTTCAGCTTAAGACTGGTCCCTCATGTTATGGTTGCCACTCAACTTAAAGAGAATTTCCTTATCAACCTTATTTATCCCTTTCAAATACTTGAAGGTCCCAATCATGTCCCTCTCTCTTCCTGTCTTCCAGGGTGTACATGTTCAGTGCCCTCAACCTCTCCTCATATGCCTTACCCTGCTGACCCACTGTCATCTTTGTAGCCCTCCTGTGGACCTTCTACAGCAGGTTAATGTCCTTTTGAGGTGTGGGCACCAGTACTGAACTCCATACTCTAGATGTGGCCTTACCAGTGACCTGTACAAGGGCAGTAAAACTTCTTCTCCTACTACTGATCCTCCCTAGATATGCATCCCTGCATCTTGTTTTCCTTTGCTGCTGCTTTCTTGCACTGTGTGGAGAGCTTGGTCACTAGTGATCATCACTCCCAGGTCCTTCTCCTCCTCCTCCTCTAATGCAGATACTTGGACTCCACCCAGGTAGTACTCTGTCCTGGGATTCTTGGCTCAATATACATAACTTTGCATTTTGGCATTGAAGCCAAGCTGCCAGATCCTGGACCACCTCCCAGCTTTTTCAGATCCTCCTGTAGGTCCTGTATCCCTTCAGCTGTGTCCACTCTCCCACTGAGCTTGGTGTAATCTGCAAATAGGCACATTTGCCCTTAATGCCATCCTCAATGTCATTGACATTGAACAACACTAGCCCCAACAGCGAGCCTGTGGGACCCAATTGGTTACTAGAATTGACAACCATCTGACATTTTCACAATCCCCATTCAAAAATGAATACCGACACAATTTATCTTGCTGCAGTATAAGACCACACCAAAGAATTCGGCATCTATGCCAAGCTGGTGTTTCTCTGCTTGACATATGTGCTGCATTCTTTCAGCAGGGTCTGTACAGAGTGCAGTACCACAATAAATTTTCTTGACCTTATCCTCACTTCCAGCTGAGTGTACCCTAACCCCCTTTTCTGCCCTGATATCATGATATTTAAGGCTTGCTTAAGTAAAGCTGTATCCAAATTTCCCTCCTTGGACCAAGTTCAACTTTTTCAATGCCAAAAAAGATCAGCAATGTATTTCCTGGCATGGAATAAATGTAATACAGGGTGGTATTATACTTTGCACATTCTTGTATTCTATGATTCTAATATGTGCACCTATTAAGTTATGAGGCAATGTTGAATTTTGCAAAAGCAGGATCATAACTTTGATAATATTAAATATTTTACCACAAATTTTCAACATAGCCATTTTGGTACAGCAACTTATGAATGTTAGCTGTCATTTTCAACTTCTGCCCAAAATGTGTGTTTGCAGCCCAAAAGTTGATTTTGTAGTCCCTGCACAACATCACCATAAGTCCAGGAGTTGAACATTTTCTCTGCCTTTCTTTATGAGGCAGGGTCATCACAAGACTGTTGAACATTTGTGTAAATATCTATATCTATATATATATATATATTAATTTTCAATAAAATACAAAATCACACATGCCCACACAATGCAAAGCATCATGGGCTGCATATGCAAATCACCACAGAATGTTATGCTGGTTCAACTTTAAGCAGAATTGCATGGTGCTGAAAGGCCTCACACAGTTTGCAAAGGGTGCTAACAGATGACATAGACACGTGTTTCATCCTACCAGAACTCATCAGTATGCCTCGTCTGTTTGACACCCCAGTGGAATGAACCAGCTACCCTAAGACAGTGTGTCTTGGTTATGTTGTGGTGAACCCAATAAAATAAAAACTATTTAAAGACAAAGAACCTCTGTGCACAAACACTGAGGGCAAGGGTTACCTTAAAGGGCATTTGGCTGGGAAGCCAAGTTTCAGAAAATACAAAATCACACATGCCCCACAATGCAAAGCATCATGGGCTGCATATGCAAATCACCACAGAATGTTATGCTGGTTCAACTTTAAGCAGAATTGCATGGTGCGAAAGGCTCTCACACAGGTTTGGAAGGGTGCTAACAGATGACATAGACACGTGTTTGTCTACCAGGACTCATCAGTATGCCTCGTCTGTTTGACACCCAAGTGGAATGAACCAGCTACCCTAAGACCTGTGTCTTGTTATGTTGTGGTGAACCCATTAAAATAAAAACTATTTAAAGCCAAAGAACCTCTGTGCGCAAACACTGAGGCAAGGGTTACCAAAGGGCATTTGGCTGGGAAGCCAAGTTTCAAGAAAATACAAAATCACACATGCCCACACAATGCAAAGCATCATGGGCTGCATATGCAAATCACCACAGAATGTTATGCTGGTTCAACTTTAAGCAGAACTGCATGGTGCAGAAAGGCCCTCTACATAATTTTCAATATTTTAACTCAGATTCCCCTTCTGCAGCCCTATACTGCTCTGGCCAGAGATTTGTTCTTTAACTGCCACTAGCTGTGGCTCAGTCCAGTAGTAACTTATTGGAACTCACTTCTCTTGGTAATACCAGTGATGATAGCACAATAAACTCACTGTCTTCAAACTGCCACTGATAGAAACTCAACATATCCCCACTCTCTTCCATCCCTCGTGTTTCTGCAAACTAAAAGCCAGCAACAGCACTGACTCATGCTCTTCTTTCAGCACCAGTATTACCCTTTGTCTTCTAAGCTCTGGCCATACACCTTGTAATTACAGCCTGTGACATCACCTACTGACCCACCACCTACAGTGCAAACACTCAAATGTACTACCTTTTGTTTTCAACTTTTCACCTTTATTTAATAAAAGAAAACATACAACAACTGTATGTTTTGAATCCTAATGGATCTATGTCATAATTGCACTAAGGAACTCCAGGCCAGGGCTTCATGATATAATCAGCTGAGGTGTGTTGTTCTCTTACCACAACACAAACCCATTCATGTCCTATTGCTTAACTACATACTATACATTAATACAAGTTTTCACAAATATTCTCAGCTGTATTTGCACACTCAGTGTCCTATTCTCAGTCACTACTGGTGGCACTAAAAGACTACCTAGGTGATCTTGTGACTCTGTCAAGCTATACTTGATAGGAGCTGCACCTTTTAACATTGTCACAAATGACATCATAATTTTGCAGGAAAGGGATGGTTTTTGTTATGCTTCTTGTAGTACTATTTTCCTGTGATTTTCTTTGTCTCATACCCAATGAGCAGAGTCACCAGGCAGATGGATCCAGTTTGAAAATCCTGCCCTTGGTCACTACTTAAATAGAAGTTTTAAAGCTAATATTTTTCAACAATAATTTTTGCTGTAGTGTTTTATGATATTATAGCCCCCTATTATTTCACATATGAAAAATATTTCAAATAATATAGTACTTTTTCACTTTGACTTTCAAAAGCATTTTCTGTCCCCAACTAAGTTCACAATTGTTATTTGTTATGTGAGTTTTTTGTCATGGTAATCTCTATGATGGCATAAACAAAATCCCTATGAGGTCAGCAAGGCACAATTACATGTCTCTTATTAAAACTTTATGAACAGGTTACCACGATGTGTTCTTAACCTTGGGATGGAAAATATGCAAATTGTAATAGCTGAAACCTTCTGTTATGAAACTGCATACTGAAGTATGTAGCTGCTCTTTAAAAATGTGGGCATGTTTAATTGTCTCTTAAGCATAGTATTACTGAATTATATCTGAACTAGATTATATTGTAATACAGTATTTACATTAAATATGTATAAAAATGAGTGTTTGTTCTGTATATAACACTGCTTATGATATATAAATGTCACCATTCTTTAGCTCCCAGTTGCATTACATCATAGTAAACATCCTTGACTGGACTATACAACTGTATGTCATGCAAAAGGTTCTTGCTCCTAGAAGCAGCTGTAATTAGATCATTAAGCAAACACACTAACCTTCTGCAGTGTGTAACATTCTGTGGAATAACTAGCCCAAACAGATTATACATAAAATGTCACTGCCTCTTAAAAATATGATTTTGATGTAAAACAAACCAGCATAAAGTTCAAGAGGTCTCTAGTTCACTGTAACTTCTCTTCTGAACATATGAAAATTGCCAGCAGAAAAAGGCTTTAGTGGTCAATCAAGTCTGCTCGATTGTGCAGCTCAGTCTCTTTACTGGAGCACTTAGTTGCAGTTACTCACAAAAAGGTCCTGAATCTGCTTTATAATTTCAAACTTGTAATATTTGTGCAGTGTTTGACTATAACACTGTAGGGGTGACCGCTTTTTGACCTCTGACTACTGGTAACTCTTTGATATGCAGAGAATCATTAGTTGATGTATTGCACCCGTTTTAATCCTTTGCTCACTGTTTATTTTATGTCATTTATTCATAAGCAAACAGAATTATCCCAACAAGCTGGCTGAGCAGAGTGTACTCTGTACAGTGTAATCACACCACAAACAAATATTGCCGCCAGAATGCATAAACATGTATCACACAGAAGAAAATCAGGTTTTATATGGGCAATCACCTGTTACCAGCAAGATCCAACCAGAACACACTCAGCTATAATTGTATTAGAGTAAACATTCTGCTTGTGGAAACAATTAGTCGTAGAGTACTGTTAAAAAAATATGAGCATACTCAAATGGGAGGAAAACTGCTAAGCAGTAAAGAATTACACAGTAATATTACCCTCACTCCAACACATTAGATTTTTATACTGATTCAGATTTAACAACTATGAGTTCTATAAATCATTATCTGCAGCAAATGCACATAGAATCTTTTCAGAATACTTTCAATTTCCTGTTCTCTCTCTCCAAAGCCACACATACCCAACATGCTGCAAGAGTGAAAATGCCAGCATTATTAGAGAATAACATAAACTTGAGTTGCTATCTGAAGGACCGTAGAGAACAATACAATATGCAGCAAATGTTTGACTTCTGATAAAGTATCAATTTAATATATAGATGATAGACGTTTCCTCACAAATCTTGTGAGTCAGAAAAGTTGTAATATTATTACATTTTTGTCTTCTTATACTCTATGTGTTAGGCATCATAGCTCAGGCTGCTGGTTCCAGCCACCTGTCAACCCCAACAAGCCCTGTTTCCACACCTCATCCTTCCAGCTACCACTCCCCAAGGCAAGGCCTTCAGTGGGAAGATCCTGCCCTTTTTCAGGAGTAGAACCTGGCCTGCAACTTTAAGTTCCCTGACCTCAAAAGTGGCATCCTTAATGCCACTTGCAGCTGACATATTGTGTAGTTCTCTACTTTGTTACAGCACAACCCAAGTATAATGAACATGGCTATGCTGGATATTTGGGTACACTGGATGACTTTCAATTTCCCAAACCCACTGCATAGATCTTTGCATTTAAAATGACATTACAGAGGAGTCACGTGATGTGCTGCCATGGGTGAAAGCCCTTTTCAGCTGCTCTGGCTCCTTTCTCTCAGTTTTGTTTGTTTTATTCAAGATTTTCCTAGTGCACTCTGAAGTACCTTATTTTCCTGTCAGCTGAAAATCTTTAGATTGTGGGAAATCAGTCACGTCTAGCAACATGGAGGTCTAAATGAAATCAGCCCCCATCGCCACACTCCACTGGCCACTCCCAAATGGGATAAAGGATCTAAGAGATCTAAGGTGCAGCCTGCCTCCTCCAGCCATACTGCATCATCATCGACTGTACTAATGGAAGATCGATTTATTCAGGAGTTCAGACCATAAAGAATGCTATTCAAGTCCTTACTGAATATATTAATGCTATTCAGCATGCCACTGAATCTCTTACAATACAGATCGGAGATAAAGGCCCACATAAGCTCTTTGGATGATTGGCCGAGCAGACTAGACCCAGAAGTGGTGTCTGTATGCCAGAGGACTTAGAAGGTAGGAATCACTGCAATAAGGAGGGTTCCAATGTCAGCTTAGTTGTGCAAAAACTGTGTGAAAACTTGCAGTACCCATCCCTAACGTCCTCCTATATCACTGAGTGAGAGCATAGACCACTTTGACTGATGTCCCTGAAGGCTCGAACCTGCAACCTCTCATATTTAAATTTCTCAACTGTCTGGACAAACAACATCTGTTGGCTCAAGTGAGAGGATTACAGGAGGTGACTTGGGAGGACACTAGACTTCATGTTATTCAGGATCTCCCACAATCAGTCAGTGCCAGGAGGGCAGCTTATCATCCTATTATCTTCAAATTGCCAGCAGCTCATATAGGATTCTGTATGCTGTATCCTGCAAGGCTTCAGATTACCTACAATGGAGTTCTCAAAGTTTTGATTCCTTTGAGCAAGTGAGGTGGAGCTCCCAAAGCTATTCCCAGAGTTATTTAAAACAGACTAAGGCAAACTTGGGACCTGCACCACTGAAAGTAGAAAGTAAATGGTACTGCAGATTTGTTGCTTCCTTCACCCTCTTGTTAGAGTTTATTTTTGCAGTGGACTTGCCAGCCTGGATACACTTTTATTTCGATGTTGTGAATTTCAAGGGACCTTTTTGTCAGCTGTGAGGATTTTCATTTGTTTTATTGGATGTGTTGGCTCCAATAAGTGTGGCAGTTTTAATATGTCCTGGAGGGACACTTTCGTTTGTCGGGAAAGGAGGGCATTACAGTCCACAAGTTTACTATGTATTATCAGATGCTGGTTTATAAACTGCCACTGCTCCTCTTGCATTATCTTAGCCTTAAATGATGTGAGTATGGGCACAGTCCTCTGCTTTTCTTCAGCTCCAGTTCCAGCATGAATCAGTGTGGGAGGCACATCTTGGACTATTACTGCTATCTTGTTTAGACATACTGCCCAGGTATTTCACCTAGAAACCGAGTAGCATTTGCTTTTATGTGTTGTAGAGTACAGTTAAGCATGGTGTAATGCTAGCTGCTACTCCTTTAACAGAACAGATAATGTTGCAAGTAGAGTTACTATGGTAATGATTTATGCTAATTATGCCTTCATTATCCACCATGTGTGGCATTTTGATGTTGGTCTGCCACTGGACCCTTACCTCCTCCCTGTTCTGCCAGGCCCATCTGGATCTGCTGCAATTGGCATCTTGCTGGTTCTGAATGAACAGAGTTGGATGCATAAATAATAAGCAGAAACAGTTTATTTATAGACATCAGGCAGGAACAACTTCTCACCATGAGGTTCGAACTTAGACTGAGTTGTTAGTTATTGCCTGCAGAGGCTAGGAAACCCCAATTTCCTGTCTGTACTCAGTCTAAGTTTGAACCTCTTGGTAAGTAGTTGCTCCTGCCTGATGTCTATAAATAAACTATTTCTGCTTATTATTTATGAATCCAACTCAGTTTGTTTGGTACCAGCAAGATACCAATTACAGACAGATCCAGATGGCCTAGGCATGAAGAGAAGGTAAGGAGTCCTCATTGCAGACCAACATAAAACTACCACAGCATGGCCCACAGTTCCATTTTTTCTTCTTCTTTACTGTGTCTGGATGGCTGGCTTCAGCAAACTATTTGTTCAACACTTTTATTTTGGTGCAGCATCGTTGCTCTTTTGGATGACTATAGCCATCTTCTCCTGCTTTCAGCTCCTGTTTACAGTAGACTCTGCCTCATCATGCTGCTCTGTTAGTTCTGGCTGTGTCAGAGCTTTCAATCACCTACCGAACTTTGTTTGCTTCTTTTAGTAGTCGATCCTCTGGAACTATTGTCTTACCAGGAGCCAGTTAAATGTTTTTTCCAGCCTCAGACTTAGACTGAATGTGCCCATGGTTGATTGTTTCATCTGTTGGTACTTCATTTTAGTCACTGTTTTAGAGACATTGAATTTTTGTTTTATCCTACTTGTTATAATATGCAGTATACGGACATAAGGGACTGTTAGATTCTTCCTGTTGTCTCTGATTTTGTAACTTATAACTGTTCATTTGGAATTTTGAAGTTTATGGAATGGGGGGCTTACATGAGTCTAAGAGCTACTTTCTGTTGCTTGAACCCTGAAATAACCCCTCGCCATTGGGTACTAGGATTTGTAATCTTTTACTATTATGGCTAAAGCTTGCCCCTATTATTCCTTCCCAGTGGTGAGTGGTGGGTTTCTTGGGGGTTCTCCTGCCCACTTCTTCTCAGGGTGTTGATTTTGCTCTTCAGAGAGATGGGATCAGAGTGGTTTCATGATGGCAGTTCATGATACATCATGGGCCAAGGAATTTTGGAGTGGTGGTCATTTGGACTGGGGTGGTTTGTGTAGTTGGCTTTTTGGGTTGGGGTATTGTTGCTTTTCTTTTGATTTTCATGGTGGGTAATTTTTTTGGGGGTATTTTATAGAGTTTTTGTCGAGGAATATTTTTTTCTATGTTATGGTTATTTGAGAATGACTTGGCATGTGCCTTATTTATTTAAATTTTGTTAACCGGTAAACCCACTGAGACCAAGGAGTCCCTTTTCAGGGGTGACCTGGGGTAAATTACATGGAAATAGTTGACAGTTACACAGTATGACAGATATTTGTAGGCATAGTTATTATTATAACCTCCCTACTTGTTTATTATGTTATATGTGTTGACAATTTTCTCACTGTGCTTTATCCTGTTTAAGAACACATGATTTAGGGAGGTTCAGGATTGGAATTTGGGGAGAAAGATGGTCTCTGTTTGTTTATGGATGTGTTTGTTCAAGGGGTGGGGAGGGACCTGGAGCCTATAATTTCTTAACCTGGAGCCCAGAAGCAGTGAAAGAGATATATGGTGTTGTGACATTTAAAGAAACTCCATGTGGGAATGGCTTATTTACAAGAAACTCATTTAAAGTGGGAGGATATTCATTATTTCAAGAGAGAATGGGTTGGCCAAGTCTATGAGGTGGGCAATAGTAATAAAAAGGGTGGTGAGGCTATTTTGATTGCTCAAGGTATCATTTTCAACTGGTCAGTGAGTATTGGGAATCTGATGAGTACTACCATTGTTTTCATGGTAGACTAGTTGTATTTGATGTTCTATTAGGTACAGTTTGTGGCTCAACATGGATTCCCCAAATTTTTTTACTGATTTATCAACTTTATTAACTTCATTTACTCATTTGCCCATTCTCATTGGCAGAGACTGGAATCTCACTTTTCAACCTGACTTGGATAAGTCTGGTTTTAATAGGTGAGGCCTTTCTGCTGGGCAGCGGGTATGCAGGAATTGATGGATAGCTTGGGACTGATTGACCCTTGGCATATCCTTCACCCATGGATAGACAATATACATTTTATTCCTCACCACATGGCATATTATCTAGAATAGATTATTTTTGATCAGTCAGGAAATCCTTCCTGGTTTGCTCTCCTGTGAAATTTATTTGTTGGTTACTTCATTCCACGCTCCTGTATGTATGGAACATTCTATCTGTGGGTTGGAGAAGTGAGATAAAGTCTAACACATTAATTCCCAGCTGCTCCAGGACCCCAATATAGTGAGAATTATCAAAAAGTACCTTCAGGCCTTTTCTACACAAAATGAAGGCTTGGTAGCCTCTCTTGATGTCCGATTAGATGCCACAAAATGTGCAATTCGGGAGTATTAGACTTGCTTTAAGCAAAACAAATTTCATAATGTAAAACAGAACCAACTGCTTTGAGATATCTGGCAGTTGGAGCAGTGATTAACATCCAATGCTTCAGCCACTGTCTGGCTCCAGCTAAAATCTTTATGGGCTCAATATGCTGATCTTACGGCTGTGAAATCAGAACTCACCATTCTTAGAACTAAAACGTGATATTTAGAGTCTGAGGAGTGAGCCTGGAAATTATTGGCATTACAGCTTTGTCAGTGGAAAGCCTCTAAAATAATTCCAGGTCTTCAACCCTGCCGAATGAGACTGTAGTTACACAACCATGTTCCATTACAGATGTTTTCTGGTCTTACTATTGTTCCCTTTATATGAGTGACCTACTTCAACCGTCTCTAATGGAAAAAAATTCTACTGGTCTTGATCAACTCCATCTCCCTGCTCTTACCCTGCAACAGCAAGAGATGCTTAGGGGACCTATATCTGTATCAGAGGTCATTCAGGCCATTCAGCAACTCCCCTGCAAAGCTCCTGGGCTGGATGGTTTATTAATAATTTTATGTGGCGTGCTCAGTTGAACTTGACCCTTTTTGACCCGGTTATTTAATTACTTGTTTTCATCAGATTTATCAGATTCCACTTTAAAGGAAGCCTGGACTACTTTGATACGAAGCCAGATAAAGAGGAGTCACTGCTAAGTAGTTAGTGTTTGATTTCTTTAATCAACTCTGATTTTAACATTTTTGGCTAACGTGCTTGTCATTCGACTAGTCCAGGTCTGGGATGAGTTGATCGGGTCAACATAAGTAGGTTTTATGAAAGGATTATTATCTAGCGATCATCTTGAAACTTTATTATTTGCTTTCTGCATCCAGGAAGGGTAGGACTCCAATGGCCCTGGTCTCCCTAGACACAGGAAAAAGATTCTGATCATGTCTCATGGCCTTACTTCTTCACTATTTTACAGAAATTTGGTTTCCCTTCAGAATTTATTACTTGGTTAGTTATTGTATAGTAATTCTTCAGCCCAAATTTGGTGCGATGGGGTGCTATCAGAAGCATTTACACTGCAGTGTAGGATGAGGCAGGATGCCCTCTCCCACTTCCTTTTAATCTCTATTTAGAACCTTTAATGTATGATCTTCAGAATAATCCAGCCATTATAGGGATTTAGGTCAGGGAGTATGACACAAATTATCCACTTATGCAGATCATTTATTGTTGCATATTGAGGACCCCTCACTCGATCCCACTGCACTGGCCAAAAGCCAACATTTTGCAGAAATTTCGCTTATAAACTTAATTGAGCCAAAACTAAGGTTATGCCTCTAAATAATTTAGTGAGTAAACATTGATATTCTAGATATGGGCTTATCATGGAACCCAGGAAAATTACTTATTTAGGTGTACAACTTTCCAGATATCCTTTTGATTTAGTTAAAGGTAATCTGATTCCACTTCTGCATACTATTAAATTAGATTTACAATGTGGACAGCCTTACCTCTCTCCGTTTGAGGGCAAATTAGTGCCATAAAAATTAGTCTTCTACACGTGTACTATAAACATTGGGTATGCTGTGTATTTTCTTCCTAAATCCTGGTTTTCTCACCAACAATATCTAATTAATTATTTTTTATAGAGAGGTAGGGCAGTTTGCCAATCCTATTTTAAATTCACGATACTAAAGTGAATGGAGGACTTTCACCTTCCCAATTTTTTGTTATGTTATTGCACCCTCCATGATAGTAAATACTTTCAATGTGTGAATCTGGAGTTGTTAGATTTGAAGTCACTTACACTCTGATTTGGCTCAATATTGAACAGGCCCTTTGTAAATCTTGGACTTCAATTTTAAAGTTTGCTTTATAGAAAGCCATCTCATTTGCCACCCTCACTTAAATTGATGCTGATTTTTGGTCCCTTAAGATTCATTCACAGTTTAGTTCTTTTAAGGACTGTTCTGGACTAAAGACCTCACACAACTTATTTTAGGTAACCTTAATATTCAGATAGCCCACTGCCCTATCCAATTCACTTTTTGCTCCCTGTTGCAAAATACCACTATTTATTCCTTTTACAGGGGATATGCTTATAACATTTACTACTTTCCAGGAGTGTTTTCATTCATCACAATCTTATTGTTTCAAATTTCTTCAGTTAACCTATGCCATTCTTCAGTGAACCTGTGCCATTTCTTCCCATTTGGGCCCAGCACCATGGTTGCAAGTGGGGAGTTCAAATCATGAGGTTTTCATTTCTAAGGTAGCGCAACCTCACTCTGTATCCAGACTCTAGTTTTTTCAATCTATGGATCCTGCAGATCCTCCTGGGGTATGCTATTATTGGCAGCAGGCTTTGGGTCTTCAGTGGGATTCTAAGATATCGCAGTCCATTTGACATTTATATAGGTATATAAGACAAGATGGATATCAATTGATTCAATATAAAGTCCTTCATAATTTGTTTTATACCTCAAAAGTTGTATAAAATGGGTAAAATTGCTTCTCCTGATTACTCCCAGTGTGGCCTTGCGAAGGTCTTCTTAAACACATACTTGGGATTGCATTAAGGTGATTCCTTCTGGAATACAATCAAGGACTTAATAGACCCATTTTGAGTCTCGAGGATTATCTCACTCTGGATGTTTGGTTGGTTGGTCATATCCTTCAGAGCTCTTTGATCTTTGTAAAGTTCACATGGCCTTGATATCAATTACAGTGAAAGCAATTATCGTACATCATTGGATGGATGATACAATTCCTACATATAGGTAATGGCATTAGGAAATACTGCAGGCTTTAACTGTTGAGAAACAAATAGCTTTTCTGCATTAATGCCCTGAGCTTTTTCATGACAGATGGGAATTAATTTATGCTCTATTATCCTCAACTTCAGTGGGGACTTAACCCTTGACTGTAACATTTAGAATTTCCAACTGTTGTTTCCCTTTCCATCTTCTTGCATCTCTTTAGCTCCTATTTCTATTGGGTTTTTGTGCAGGAGAGGGTGGTAGGAGAGGATGGTGGTATGGTATTATTGTTTAGTGTTTTTTCTTTATATACTGTTGATTTTTTTTTTCTGTCATTGTTGTTAATGTATGTTGGTTTGTTCTTTTTTATTACTACATTTTAACTCCTTCCGCAGGTTCCATGGGGTATGACCCCCCAGAGGGGTACATCCTCTGGCCCAACCCCAGCTCATCTGCCCCCCAGATTCCCTGCAGATTCCCCTCTGTGGCAGGGCCAGGTGGAGGGGTGCAGGCAGTCCTCCACCATCTGGTACAGCATATCTGGTAATAGGGCAGACTTCACCAGAGTGACCAGGCCATCATGAGTCCATGAAGCCCTGGCCTTTTCCATTTTCTCCTCCCTCCCTCCCTCCAATGTAAGCATGTTGGCTTCGAGCCTCCTGACCCATATTGCCCTCCAGCCACAGCTAGAGGACAGTCAGCAGGTGGGACAAATAGTCCCCTTCCCGAGAGAGAGGAGACCAGTCCTTGGTGCTCAATTCTCTCCCCTGCTGACCTCCAGTGACCCAGGCACATTCCTGAACCTGGGTCACCAGTGTGCGTGAGGTGTGGTGTCCAGTGTCTCGACCTCAGCACCACCAGACCAGCATGTTGGTTTGTTCTTTTAAATTAATCAAGCATATTACATTTTAAAATGACATTACAGCAATCAGGTGCTGTAATGTATAGCAGATGCCAGGAAGCTTAACTGTGCTCAGTTGCAGGTGCAAAGTGCTTATTGTCAAGTTGCTTCATGGCTACTTAGGAAATGTTAAGGAGCTGCATCCACATCACTCCTAATCAACCTGCTGCTGCTGCTGCTGTTGTTCTTGCTGTACTGCTCCAGCTGATCCCTGCTGTGATGAAAAAGGAAATGCTGTTAGTCTATCTCAGAAGGTTGAGATTTTAAAATAGATATTGTAGATGACATGCCAAGGATGTAAATGAGAGACTCGTCTCTCACTTTTAGCATGTCACATTCCACACTGTCCAATCTGCTGAAGAGTTGTTTTAAATTACTGATGAGTAGCACTCAAATGAAAACCTGGCCTGCAAGTAAAAGTGAAAGGGAAGGACAAGAAAGTCAAAATGCCCTTCTACACTGGTTCGCTAATACTCAGTGGAGGAATGCCCAGATTAGTGGACCAATTCTAATGGAGAGGCTGCAAAGTTGGCTGCTGCCATGGGGCAGAATGATTTCAACCATCTGAAAGATGGTTACATCAGTGGAAGGTACACCATAACATCAGGTATACATGGGCTCAGGTGGAGAAATAAAATGTGGACACCAGTAGCACTGAGTCCTTAGTTAATGATGTGTTACCTGGTCTCTTGTCACAATTCCCCTTAATGATATCTTTAGCTGTGATGAGACTGGGTTCTTTTTCCTCTGTATCAGGAGTGGAACTCTGACTTTCAAACTAAATACCTTCATAAAGCCCTGCTCTAAAACACAAATGCATGCAATACAGTATAAGGGCAATACAGAATAAGAGCATTACAGCACAGTACAAATGCTGAATGTGGGCAATTACTCGCTTTCTAATATATCAGATACCCACTTATAAACAATGTTTGTGTTATACACAAACTAGCCCGATTATACCCACTTATAAACAATGTTTGTGTTATACACAAACTAGCCCATTATAAGTGGTTGTACTATACATCAGATTTTAAATTCAATGTTAAATTTTCCAATTTTAGGCTTGTTTTGTTTTCAGAAAACAATTAGGCACTTATGATGTGAAAATAAAAACTTATTATCAGTTCCTTTTTGAAGACTACTGTAGACAAGAGGCTTTTCTATATTCGCTTGTGAAGCATGCAGACATAATGGTATCAGTCTGAAGTGTGGAGGGCTTTTGGGTACATGCCGCTCCTTCACATTTCACAGCTTCAGAATAATGAATCTCCTCTCTAATTCAACCTGTTTACACTTTTTTTCCTCCTTTTCCATTTCAATTCTTTGCTCAATCACAAGGTTAGAAAATGCAAAGTAGAGGACTTTTTGTGTAAATCATAATTCCTACTTGAACCTTATCCCTGCTTTTCATTCCACTATACACTCATGTTTACTTTTTCATATGTGTTACTGTTTAGTGTCTTATTTCTTAAAGAATGGCTGAGATGTTGCACAGACCTATCATTTGCATACCCATAATGCAGTGCTTGCAACTCGTAGAATTAATGTATTCTCATACTGTACCATGGTAAAAAGCAAGTGAAACAAATGTTCTATATGTTCCACACTGATTGATAAGTTTAGGTGAGGATCTGCATTACTGTGCTTACCTTTGTTTTGAACATTAAACATGAAAGCATTGTGGTCATTGCAGCATAAATAAACAAGGCTCAACACATATACCCAGGATACCCTATCTTTGGAATCAAGCTAATTATGTTTGCTTGCAAAGTATGTGAATAAACTGGCATCATTATGACTTGTAAGAGGGCATTTCCTTTCAGTGTTTCAAAAGCTGTGATTTTCTTCTCTTTTCCATTTGGAGTCTTTGCTGAATTACAGTGTTACAAGGGAACCTCGTCATTTCTAGTCATAACAATTTCAGTATTATAACTCAAGTATTTAATTTGTTCCTTTTTACTCCTGTGCTATCTGTGCCCAATGGCCACACCATAAATACAAGCAAACAAACATTTGACATTGGAAAGTGTTTGTCTTATATGACTAGTGAAACTTGGAATGACATCCTGTTCATTTTGAGATTGGCTCTTTTACTGTTAAATAAAAAAAACAGCTGAAGGAATACCTACAATTGAATTTTAACTAAGAATGCTTTTAATGTATCTTCTTATCTATTTAGTTGTAAATGCTTGTAGTCATGATGCATTTCTGTAAATACAGTGCATATGTGTATCTGGGTTGCACCTGTAAAGAGGTTTTGATATTCCAGTGTGCATACCCAGTTAACACATGCTTAATAAATAAATCTGCTTGTTAAGACACTGCATATTAAGGGCACCATGATATTAAGATTTGTCACAGTTAAAACTATCATTTCTTAAGTAATGTACAACTAGCATAATGAAGACAAATTGATATTTCAGAGCATGGTAATGTAGTGATATCATAATTTTATGTCCAAATGGACTATGCTGACAGTCCTTCTTGTCCCTACCATCCCCCACTTCATAAGCAGAGATGGAAACATAGAATGTGATGGCAGAAAAATGCCTACTGACCCATCCAGTCTACCCAAACCTAAGTATTACTTGTGTGATGGCCCTCCTCATCATCTTCCCTCTCTCTCTCCCACGTAACACCTCCTCCTTCACTTATCAGACATTCATACCTGTCCCATCCATGTTTAATCCACTTGCTGTCTTGGTGCAGACTACCTCCTCAGGCAGTCTGTTCCACTTGCCTACCACTCATTCTGGGAAAAAGTACTTGCAGAAATCCCTCCTGAACATCCCCAGTCCAGCTTCAGTGTATTCCTCTTATGTTTGTGTGTGTACTTAGGGTAAATAGTTCATTGCATTTCACCTTGTTAATCCCATGGAGATATTTGTACATTTCTGTCATGTCCCCACCCTCCATCCTTGTCTCCAGGGTGTACATATCAAGGTCTTTCCTCGTATGAGTTTCCTCCAGCCCCTGTACCATTTTGGTTGCCCTTCTCTGCACAGCCTCAGGATGAATGCATACAGTATGCTGTGCAAATGAATACTAGTTTAAAGGTGATAGGAAACAATTTTTACCTCTAGAAGCCCTCTATTTGTTCTTTTATTGGCTACTCAGTATTCTGATATGTGTTTGACCTTTTTATTAAATTAATAATATAATTTTGTTGCCTTTTAGGACCCTGAATCTCTCTCTCCTCAGCAGTTGCTGCTTTCCTCTCTTTCCATACTAACAGAACATTCTATGACATCACAAATACCTTTCCATGTCATTCAGATGAACAGCATGGAATGGGAGTTTCTGATGTCATAGAATGTCTTAGAAATATGAAAATCAAGAGCAGTAGCTGGTGAGGAGAGTGAAACTCAGTGTAGATCTGAGGTGCCCCAAAACTAGATTATTTACTTATCAAAAATCATCAAAGCATATCAGAGTACATAACTGGCATGGAAAGGAAGATGGAAGGGCAGTTAACTATGTAAACATTTACTGTCTCATTTAAAAGGTTTCCTACCCACCCTAATATCCAGGGTACCCTGTGGTTAAAGGCCTGTACTGTCTTCAGGCCCACTGTATCTACTGGAATGCTGTTCCATAGGTGCCCCATCCTCTGGGAGATATATTTTTGATCCCAGAGGGTCTTTATTAGATAAGCTCCATGGCGTGTGTTTTTATTTACATCCCTGAGGAGAAGATATGGATGTTTTAGATGCTTGGATATGGATGTTTTTGATATTTGTACTTAGTCGTTTAGCTATGGATGAGTTTTGCATTATTATGCAGTAGATGTAAGGTAAGTAGCCCCTGGAGCTCAGGCTCCCCACATACATACTACACTGTAAATGGTTAACCTCTGGATTTCTGAAAAGACTTGGTCAGGTGGTATGCCCTAGAGTTCTAGAGAGGAGGAGCCATAGCATTCTAAAGAGGAAGAGGAGCAAATAGCTGCAACTGGGAGCTGCAGCAGTTTAATCAGTTTGGAGGGAAGCAGCCTGCCTTGCCCTTTGCCCAAGATCCCTTTGATAATTCCTGTATTAAACATTTAAAATTTCTCAGGAATCAGAGTGGTGGCCATCAAGCATGTGCTCTCTGAGTGTTGAATCACCAATGAAAAGGAATAATTCTGGGGAAGTGTGGATCACGGGAGTATAGAAAGTTAGAGAATGTTGCTGGCAACTCTTAATTGAAATATATTTTCAGAATGTGGGACTGTTTGAGCATCTCCACAGTGTCCTCCTTCCTGCAGCCAGACAGAAGGGGAAAAGTGTGGCTAGTTAAGCATGTAATTCAGCCAGGGACCTACTGTACTGAAGAGGTTAATGCTTGGGAGAGGGCGAAGGGCATGATCTATGGCAAAGTAGGATTCCTGGGGGTTGATTGCCCTCCTGGCCTATTTATAGAAGTACACTTGCATTCAAAGCCAGTACCTTGAAAGAGGGAACAAGGCAGGTAACTGGATGGGTTATGAGCAGATCTAAGGACTGGGCACTTAGTCATAGGTTCACAGGGAGTAGTGAAACCTTTAGGATGCATGCAAACTCTTGTGGGGCTCCCTTGGTGGGCCTCGAGGTTGTGGGATATCGAGTCTATGGAGACATGTAGGTGCATTTTCAGGGCAGTCATCCAATGACTGCATGCTCCAGTGCCCCCATGTCAGGGTCTTAGCCCCTAACCTCTCTGAAGAATGAAAAGGACCTGCTTTCCTGCTGATAGATGAGGTAACGTCTACAAATACCTGGGCATGCGGGTTGATCCTGAACTTAATTGTGATACTCACATAGATCACATCTGTGTCAAAGTCTCCCAAAATTAGGGCTCTCCTTAGGGCAAAATTGTATGACCTAAGAGACTAAAGAAAATTGGTAATACAGTTATACTTCCTATAATTAATAATGGAAGTATTATCTACCAAACAGCAAACAAAAGTAACTTGCAGAAACGGGACAGACTACAGTATTGCCTAGCAAGATTCGTTTTAGGGTTAACTGGTCCATATGTACGATCACCACTCTACCATGCTTCTACAACTGGCATGGATGTCTCTGAAAATTAGGAGAAAGTCTCTTGGTAATTTTATACATAAATGTGCAAAGGTTGAGCTCTGGAATATCTTATGGATAAAATGTTACCCTATTTACAGTTTACTCCCTACGTGATATTACAGGCAGAAGTTGAAAATTCCTAGGTAAACTAGATATGGCTGAATGTGTTTTGATCATATTGCAACAACTGTCTGGAATTCCTTCCTCCTAAATTATGTAATATGCCTACCTAACCCAATTGTAAGTTAGCATTTTGGAACTGTCCCTTTTCTGTACAACTATTATTAAGTTTACCAACATTTTATAAATGTTTTTTGTATTAACTAGTTTGTGTATAGCATTTTTATGTTTGCTTGTGTGCATGTGCAAGAAACATAGTTCCACCATCGAGTTTTGTAGATGTGCCTCCCCTGCTCCCTTTGCAGGCAAAGCTGCACTGCATCAATGAATGTCTGAGCTATCTGACAGCGTTCGAATGCGGTGGCATACAGTTCTAAGGAAAACACGCTGCAGGCAATTTGCATACTGCCGTTGGGAGTATGCAAATTGCCTACATCAACACTGCATCTGAACTGTCAAGACAGTTCTTCCCTCCAGGAACACATACATGTATGCTGGAGCCCACCCCAGCATGCTCATGCGCTCCCATTGCCGTATAGTAGCTGATGGGATGCCCAATCCCCCATTGGCTCCGCTGCCCCCAAACACACTTCAGGTGCCATGCTGGGAGCTCATCCCAGCATGGCAAACATTCATCTGCTGCCCCACCAAAGACACTTCCAGGTGCCACGCTGGGAGCCCACCCAGCAAGGCAAATGTCCGTCTGGTGACGGGTTCTCAATCCCCATCGGCTCCACTGTCCCCAGCCCCCACAAAAAATACCTCGACTTCCAGTTGCTATGTTGGGAGCCCCATAAAACAACATTTCAGCTGCCACCCCAGCGTGGGAAAGTCCTGCGTCATCTTCCTGCAGAAGGAAAACAAATAAACTGTAAAAAAAAAAAAAATACCTGTTGACTGTCTTGCCCCTCCCCAACCCGTGCCCACCCTCTGGCACCCAACTTACCACCCCCATACTTACCTCCAGAGCCCAGTATGACAATCTTCGTGGATCAGGAACACGTCTGCACTCTTCAAAGCCAACCGCTAACTGAAGAAATGCCGGTAAGCTGTATAATGGGATAAATGTTTTTCAACTTTGGTGCATATCTCGCCATTTGGGAATTTTTCACCAAATTTTCAACATGGAGTTTTGGGGCCCCACCCTCATGAACTCAGTCACTGTCATTTTGTTATTCAGTCCCAAAGGTGATTTCGCGTCACTGTGCAGAACCACCTTTGCGGACTGAGTAACAAAATGACAGTGGCACAGTTCATGAGGTAGGCCCCCCAAATCCTAAGTTGAAAATATGGTGAAAAATTTTTCCAAAAATGACTTTGTGTTATGTAGTGTGTGTTGTGCAGTTCTACACGCACAAATGAAGTTTGCAGTTTTAATATTTTCATTCCAGATTTTCAACATTGCCATTTTACCACACCTCCTTATGAGCAGTATAGCTGTCATTTTTCACATCTTGCCCAAAATCTGATTTTGCACATGTAGCGCACAATGGCGCAGTCGGTGTGGGAAATCAATGTTCGGACAAATTAAGAAAATCACAGTGACACTGTTCATGAGCAGAGGTCTTAAAATGGCTATGTTAAAAATTGAGTGACTAAAGTCTATAAAATGACTGTGTTATGAGTGAGCATTACGTAGTTTCCATGCACCCTCGTAAGTTCATGAATTTGTAATATTTTAATTCCAGATTTTTAACACTGCCATTTTCTACACCTCCTTATGAACAGTACAGCTGTCATTTTTCACACCCTAGCGAAATGTGTTTTTGCACTTCCGAGAGAAATGCATGGTCGCTGTGGGAATCACTGTTCGGGACAGATTAAGAAAATCACAATGACACTGTTCGTGATCGGAGGTCCCAAAATGCCTGTGTTGACAATCTGCTGTAAAAATCCCCAAACTAATTACATTATGGGTGTCGTTGCGCAGTTTCTGGCGCACTCATGACTTCACCAGTTTTTATATTTTCACTGCAGATTTTCAACATTGCCATTTTTACACCTCCCCATGAACAATATATTAGTCATTTTCACATCCTGTTTGAAAATCGTTTTGCACCAGTGGTGCCAAATGGCGTAGTCACTGTGCAAAATCAGCTTTCCGCTAACAAAGTGATATTACCACTGTTCATGAGGTGGGGGTCACAAAAAAACATGTTTAAAATTTGGAGTGAAAATACCAACGAGCCTGGGATGTTAGGGTTTATGACCATAACACCCTCCCTGTAGAGACTGACAGGCATCAGGGGTGTGAATTGGGATTGTCACCTGTAATACTCCTGCCATTCCACCCCACCCACTCCTTGCAGCCAGTGACAGGCATCGAGGTGTGCCTTGGACTCTTGAGCCCCAAAGTTCACCCCATTCTCCTATACTGCACCCACCTCACCATATTTCTTATGGAATGGGGTGAGCATAAGGCCCAATGACTCCAAGGCACACTGTGACACTTGTTGATGTCTGCAGGGTAGGGTGTGGTGAAATTGCATGGTCGTTATGCCTGACAACCCAAAGACCCACCCCAATGCCTGTCAGTCTCTGCAGGGTGGTGCTGGGTTGGCTTCAGTTCAATACTTCACTGACATTCCTATTATGCATCTCTCTCTAACTCCTACACTACCAATGCCAATGCCAGCAAGCAAGCAATCGGCATTAACAAATGCGTGTTTATGTATGGGCAACACAAACAGGACAGCTCTGAAAACAGGCATTGCCTAGTGCCGTATCCTGTCTAAATATAAATAATCTTGAACTTGAAACTTCCTGCTGTTTAAAATGTAAACTCTCACTGTGAAGTAAGCCCTATAAATGCAGTTGGCATTGAGAGCAGTGCAACTGGTAGGAAGGCCTGAAAGTAACTATGAAAAGGATGTTACAAAAATTCAACTTGGGCATAAGTTAGGATTGAAACTTAAAGCCACAAAAGTAAGGACATACAAGGTTATGGTGAAAAGTTCCCTCTTAACAAATTTGCCTGTGACACAGAGAATATGAGCGTTCTGCTGCAGCAGCTTACGTGCTTTATACTTTAGCTATGTGTTGTGCTGCCTCTACTCCACTAACAAAAGCCAACAATGCAGCAAATATGTTTGGCTCATCCTGGGTGACTCACTGATACTTGTCTAGTGTACTTCATTTTTAGCCATTCTGTTTTGTTAGTTCAGATAGCTAGCTGACTGCCGAGCTGTGATTGAGCTGTACTTTGTAAGACTTGATTTGGAGGAGGGCTTCTGTTGGCCTTCACAGGCTGCAGCTGTTCTGCTGTGTGGTCCTGCTGCGCTACCCAGCTAATTATTTTTGCAGTCAGTTTTAAGGATTGTATTTTATTTTTGTGCATTGTTTTCTTTTCCTCTAAAAATGTTTTTGAGGCTGGCCCGTGGTGCTGAGGGTTGAGGTGTTGGAC
This sequence comes from Neoceratodus forsteri, assembly GCA_016271365.2. Taxonomy (NCBI): domain Eukaryota; kingdom Metazoa; phylum Chordata; order Ceratodontiformes; family Ceratodontidae; genus Neoceratodus; species Neoceratodus forsteri. The sequence continues at coordinate 1,530,224,222 of CM028131.1, forward strand.
GCCACACCTTGCTCCACGCTGGCGACCTGGGTTCGGGAATGAGCCAGGGCCATCAGGGGTCAGCAGGGAGGAGAAGGATCGAGCATCCGTGGGACTGCTCTCCTTCTCGGGGAGGAGTGGACTGCTGCCGGTGCAGGCCCTGGCGATGGCTGGGGATCACTGAACACAGGTAGGATCTGAGGCTCATACTGTGGCAGGATGCCAGGATCAGGGGCATGCGGCTGCATGCGTGTCTAGTCCTTGGGCGTCATTGCATGCCATAGACGACAGGTAGGGAGAACAGAGGAAATATGGGCACCAGACGTGGCAGCTTGATGGCCATCCCTAGCGAGGAAGACCGGTCGGCTCGGTGGATATGTGGCACTGGATTCTGTTCAGGAGGTTGAGCTAAAGGGAAAGCTCCCTTCCACCCCACTGCTGGGGTAGCTGCGGGACCCACAAGGAGCACCAGATTCCGGGAGATGGCGGCCGGAGACCAAAGGGATGCCAGAAGCGTAAGGTAGGCAGTCTGGTGGCTTAAGGAGGAAAAAGTATACAGCAAAAAATATATATATATATTTCTGAGACTGCCCTCTGCTGCAGTGTGGTTTCCTGTCCCCGATTAAGCATTTAAGATGCTTTTCTCTGTGTGGACTTTTGGTGAGTTACCACTCAAGCTGTTGCCACCCCAGTGACTATGTGTCCCTTTTCTTTTGGCATTTGCAGTGTCCATCCCAAAACATGACTGTGCCCTGATCTGTGTGGGCCCTTTTGTTGTGCTTATGCAAACTGAGAAACTGTGCCTTTGCCATGAGGGCATTTGATTGGCTGTTACTATAGTTGTTCCAACTCCAGTCAGTGTGTACCCTTTTCTTGGAGATTTTGCCTGTCCCTCCAAAATATACAGCTGTGCTCTTGCTTTGTGTGGGCATTTGGTGGGATGCTACGGTAGATGTTAATAGTCAGTGTGTGCTCCTTTTGCCTATATTTTCCATGCCCATCCCAAAACTCTGACAGTACTCTTACCCTATGGGAATTTGGAGGGTTGCCACACTAGTTTTGGCACTCCAACCAGTGTGTATGCCTCTTTACTTAGGCATTTAACATGTCAGTATCACAATTCCTACTGTGCCCTCGCCCTATATTGACATTGGGTTGGCTTCTACTCTAGATGTTGCCACTTCAGTCAATGTGAAATCCTTTTCATGAGTATTTGCCATGCCTATGAATAAATCAGAGGCTGTATTTTGTTCTCTGTGGCATAATTTTGCCAGTATGATTTTGGTTTGGTTATGTCATTGTAGCAAAATATGTATGTATCTATATACTGTATATATATATATATAAATTTTTTTTTTTATATGCTTTAGTAACCAGGTAAGACCCACTAGGTACCACTGCTTGTTTTCAGGGGTGACCCCAGAGCACTAGTGGGATTAGTGGCGTGCTCAGTCACACAGTATGCAAATGGAGGTTGCAGAAATCAGACCCAGGTCTGCTGGTTATATCAAGCTCATTCCCAACTCATTACTCTAACCTCTAGGCTCTACTGCTAGCCCAAAGACTTGATACATGGGCAGGGACTCAATCCTAGTTCTCCCGTGTGGGAAGTGAGAATTCTACCACTGAACTAACAATGCCATTTAAAGAACAATTGCAGAATCCCTTTCCACTCCTGGCCCATGTTATATTCATAGTCTCAGTACCGGATGCCATCCTAGTTTGGCCGTAATTGAACATATTTTTTTTCTTTATAACCTCCCTGGCCATTCCTCTCCTATACTTCCTTCAGTCCAACCATACTAGATTAGTGAAGTCTTCTCCTGGCTAGCCTTCAGCTACTTAGCTGTTTCTCAAATAGAGGAGTCAGAATCAGGCAGAAAAAAGAAGAGGAGCTAAGGAGTCTTTACTGCCCCAACCAAGCATGTCCGACAAATGGTGGCATCATTTGCTGGAAGGGACATTTTCTATTTTTCTTATGGTCCCCATACTCAGGAGTACAGCAATGCTGGTGTTGGCATGACTGATGTGTCATGTATGTACAATATTTAGCACACTTACTGCACCATTCCTCCAGCTGCACTACAATCTGTGGTCACCGTTTTGCATCAGGGATTGTAACTTTCCTACTGGTACCTCCAGGTTTCAGGCAAATTAATCAGAATCCAGTGCTGCCCCATCCCACTCTGCTGCTCAAAATGCCTGCAATTCTTAAAATGTATTATCTATCTTACTGTATTCTCAATACTTGACAATCGAATGGGGTTTCTTTGTTGAACTTTATAGCTGAAAGGTTACTAACTCACTTTCTTCTTCCATCCCTCCCTCCACAACTGGAGATTGGACCAAAGAGGGTCATGAGGGCTACAAGTCCATGCCCTCCCTGCTTTGCTGAAAGCACCCACACATCAGCCAGTTGGAGACCAGATCAAAGAGGGTTGCGAGGGCTATGTATCCATGCCCTCCCCACTCCCCACTTTGCTGAAAGCCCACCACACATCAGCCAGCTGGAGACTGGACCAAAGAGGGTCGAGAGGGCTACGTGTCCATGCCTCCCCACTTTGCTGAAAGCCCCCACCACATCAGCCAGCTGGAGACTGGATCGAAGAGGGTCGAGAGGGCTATGTGTCTATGCCCTCCCCACTTTGCTGAAAGCCCTCACTGTATCAGCCAGGTACGACCATTGGCTTCCTACTACTGCTTTACATTTGAATTTTGGCACCAAACCAAGACCAGACTATTGTCTCTCAACACAAACGGACTAAATCAGGATCCTTTGCACTGTTATCTCCTTCCTGCTTTTACACTGGCAGAGCACTGGAGATAGTTTGTTCCACAGTTCTCTTCATTTTAACAAGCAGCGCTGCTCTGGCTGCTCCTTCGGCGAGCAGTGCTAAGGGTTGGATTTAACTGTAAGTTCAACTTCAATACCTCTCATATTGTGGCATTCTGCTAAGTGCCTTGCAGTTAACATATTTTTAACAGTGCCTTAAAATCTTACCACAGTACCCAAAGCTGTAATTAATTAACTAAAGGGAGGTTAGCTGCTTCGTTTTAATATATTTATCACAATGCCTTAAACCCTGCTTCTGTTGTAATTTATTTATCACGTGCCTTAATCCTTACTGCAATGCCTAAAGCCTAATTTTGAGTGTAATTAATTATTTTAGAGGGAGACTGGCCTTGCTTAAAGAAACCACTTCATCCACAAGCTCTACACGTTTTCTGCCTGCTACTATTTAACCTGTCCCACTCCTCCTTCCTACTCTGCATCTAGCTCTCACTTCTGATTCGACTCCTGTTCGCCTGGTCCTGTTTCTCTCCACCCACCCCTGCTAACTCCCCCCTCCCTACCTTCCAATTTAAACAGCAGTTGTAACTCACTTTTTCTCTCTCCTCCACAGCTGGAGACCGGACCGAAGAGGGTCATGAGGGCTACGTGTCCATGCCCTCACCACTTTGCTGAAAGCCCCCACCACATCAGCCAGGTACGACCATTGGCGTCCCTACTCCTGCTTTACCCTGCTGCCACTTTGCGGCTGCTATCCCCACCACCCACACCACCACCCTTGAATTTTGTCTCTTATACTTGCTAGGTGTCACATGACACATAGTACTGACCTCTCTAATTTTTCTAACAGCCAATTTTCCCATCTGCAAAATATCTCTTCCCACCGCTAGATGCTATCCTTACACACATTTTGCATTAGTGGTCATGGCCACCATGTCTCAAACTTTTACTCCAATCGTGGCAATAAATAACCATCTGCTCTCACTAGTCTTCTCCTCTTCACTTCAGCGTTATGGTGAGTGGATACTATCCTGCCACTATTAGTCCAAGAAATTCAGTTCTCCTCCTGACTTAATGGGGCACCCACCCTGCCACAATCTGTCCACTATGCTCCTTATCACCATCACTTTCCTTACTGTTCTTGTACCCCCGATATCCCTTCCACCCTCTCTCCTCCCTGAGCCACTGTTCTGTTACCCCACCTCCCTCTTCTGCCCCACCGCATCCTTCCTTTGCTACCACTTCCCTCCCTCAGATTCCCCTCCTGCCCCTAACCACCTGGACACCCGGTCCTTCCATACTCCCCCGTTTCCACACTGGCCTGATTGCCCTTAGGCCTCCCCCAGCACAACTACTGTTATTACTCACCACCACCCCTCCCACTGTAAAGCCATGTTAGCCTTAGCCAGACCTCTAGTAATGCTCCTGATACTGATGGCATGGGATGTAAATCCAAACCCTGGACCTGCTTCCCTCTCCACCACAACTACCACAACTTCCACGGGGCCTAAAGTTAGCCCACCTAAACATCAGGAGCCTTCTCCCTAAAATCTCATTACTTCAACCAATTGCCCTATCCCTCAGACCTGATATCCTGGTCATAACTGAGACATGGTTAAAGCCGCACATCCATGATACTTGTATCTCCATACCTGACTACACCATCACCCGCAAGGACTGACCTGGAAACAAAAAGGCCGGTATTGCCATGTACATCTCCTCATTCCTCCAATTCTCCCTGGTTCATATATTTCCACCGAGTTTTTAATCTTTGATGGTGTAAGTCTCCCTCACCCACTCTTTACCCATTTTATAGCTGGCACTTATTGTTGACCTGGTTCCCCATGCCCTCTATCACCGACTACTTATCTACCATACAATCACATGCATCTGACGGTGAGCTCCACATTCTAGGGACTTCAACATGAACTGGCTCTCCACCTCCCACACTAAAATTTGTAACGACATTGCTGTCAACCCATCTCAGTTGATTCATGAACCCACCTGTCCAAATTCCAAAACTCGAAACCATACCCTATTAGACTGGGCTCTCACCTCACACTCACACTGGATAATTGCTGCAGGTCTTCTTCCTGACTCCTTAAGTGACCATCATCTCATTTACTCAATCTGGAAAATTCGCAGGCCCAAAGCCAATCTCCCAAAACTCTGCTGGTTCATTCTTACAAATCTCTGGATCTCGCCCCTCTAAATGACTTGGTTAACACCAACTGGTCTTTCATTCCTCAGGCCACCTCGATCGACTCTGTCCTTGACTATTTCAAGTCCAAGTTCTTATCGGCCTGGGATACCATACCCCACTCAGGCGTATCAGTGTCGAGGCTCACACCTGCCCTGGATAACTGTAGATTTCATGGACTGCCTTCGGCCAGGGGACCAAGCTTGGAAGACACACAAAGCCACCGGCTTCTCCTCCGCTTACCAAAATTATCACACTCTTCGTAATGCCTGCACTAGAGCAATCCGTAGAGCCAAGGTCGATTACTTTAATTCCACCTTCCTTGCCAATCTAAATCACCCATCCAAATTCTGAAGGTGGTACAATCCCTATTCCACCCCTTCTGAGCCCCTACACCTATCATTAAAACTGGCAGTAACACCTCATCCAACCCGTTCACAGTGGCAACTGAATTTAACTCCTACTTTACTTCCTGTACTTCCACACCCTGTCCTCCCTATCCTCAGCCTCCCATGGCCAAGCCCTCTCTGCTCCTCCTCAACCTACCTAGGCCCCCTCCTTTCTTCTCTTTCCACCACCTTACCCTACCTGAGATCTATAATGCCCTCCTTGTGCTAAACCCTCCAAGGGCAAATGCCCCTTGGGTTGGACACCAAAATGCTCTTACTGGCAGTCCCAGCCATTGCCTCCTCCTTGTTGCTCTCTTTAACTGCTCTTTCTCATTCTAGTCTATCCCATCTGATGGAAATGCCATGGTCATCCCCACCTCCCGAAAAGTGGTGACCCACCTCTCCCGGAAACTATCAACCCATCTCCCTCCTCCCCATTCTTGCAAAACTGCAGGAATGCCTCATCCTCCCAGCTTTCCTCCTTTCTTGATTCTACCTCCTTCTTCACTCCTTACCAGTCCCACTCAACCACAACCCCCTGCTGAGACTCATTGGCTCCATTCCTGCCAGCATGGACCAGGATCTCATCACCTCTGCCATTTTTGTCGACCTTGCAAAGGCCTTCAACACCATTTCACACCCCTCCTCCTATCCAAGTTATTATTAGCAGGGCTCACTAGTAAGGCCACCAGCTGGTTCCACTCCTACCTTGTAGGTAGGACACAGTCTGTAAAGATTGGAAACTCACTATCTGCCTCCCTCCCTATTACCACTGGTGCACCTCAAGGCTCTGTCCTCAGCCCTCTGCCGTTCTCCATCTTCCTCAATGACCCACCCTCTGCCTGCCCACACATCCATCCACGTGTATGCGGACGACACCTCCTGTATACCTCTGGCCCCAATACTGCTGACGTCGCAGCCAGACTACAGCATGACTTTGAGGAAGTCCAGCACTGATTTGAGCAAACCAGCTCTTTCTGAATGCCAGGAAATCAGTCTCCATGACCTTGGCACAAGGCAGAGACTCTCTTGGCCCCTCCTTTCCCACATTCCACACCCTAGATGGGATGTTACTGGAGGCTGCACCTCCTTTAGATACCTCGGGTCTGGCTCGACCAGCACCTCAGTTTTCTCTGCATATTGAGGTCATCCACAAGAAACTGCACTCCAAACTGGATGCCCTGTACCACAACCTTGGGTGTATCCCACTGCTGGCTCGCCATGAAAAGTACAGAAAATGATTCTCCTATTTTTGACTATGGAGATGTAGTCTACAGTGCCACTCTCAAACGTCCTAACCAGACTGGATACACTTCCATTCCTTCTGTTGTTTCACCCTTGACTGCCCCCACAGTACCCACCACTGCACCCTATACCAAGCCCTGTCCCTCCCATCCCTTCAGGACAGGAAGCAGGCACACTGCGCTAATCTTACAGCTAAATTCTGGTCCCATTCCTGCCCTCTTATCTTTATTCTGCCCTCTCTCTCCCTCTCCCTACCACACCCTTAGACACTACAACTCCTGGGCTTTGACTCTCCCATGCATGTCTACCTCTGCTGGCCAAGCAACCTTCTCCTACCACTTGCCTAAACTGTGGAATTCCCCCGCCCATCCGGGCCACAACAGCCTCCCCTCACTATTTCAACTCCCTCTTGAAAGCCCCACTTCCACACCACCTGCTCCTGCTTCTAACTGCCTGGTATATCTGAGCTACTTCCTAGCACTGCCTGTCCTGACACTTGCTAATATATTACATGTATTACACTTGCACCCCTGGGTTGGCTGGGCTGCCCGCCTCTGCTGTTTCTTTGTTGTTATATGCGATGCAGTTGTGCTCTCTGAGTGCCGAAATCATTCTTTGACTGTAATTATACTTGCTGTTCTTATTCTACATTGTAGTTACTATTCTACTTGTATGTTGTACTTATCTTGCACTATGTTGTATAACATTGTTCCTCTCCCACGTTCCCTTCACCCCAGGATGCATCTGGAAATTAGCAGTTATCTGCCCAATATGCTTTCCTGGTGAAACTTTAAATAAATAAATAAATAAAATAAGCCTAGCCACCAAACTCCACAGGGAATCCTTGGCTTGGTCCTATAATAACATGTTACTTTTATCTCACACATATGAGTTGAAACATCACTGCTTCTTTCTTTTCTTATGTGAGATGACCCTCAAGCTCCCAGTTTTAACCTTTAGATAGAGTGTACCCACCCAGACAACCACAGGTAGCCAGTAAGGAACATGACAGAAAGCGAAGGCCACTGTCCCCAATCATTAAATAAATGCAAGCAGTAAAAGTCCTATCCTGCTCAATCACAAAGTTGTAATTATAATTCTTAAAGGTTAATGCATTTTTTCCCCATGACATTGGGTTTGGAAAGGTAATTATAATGTTGTGATTGAGCAGGCAGGACTTGCTACTCCACTGTGCCATCAGGCTGCATCCTGTCTTATTTATTGCTTTCATATCTTATAGAGTCTTCATTTAAATATCAGTAGACTAGTTCAATAGAAACCCAGTAGGTAGATAACACTTGTGAATATTCAAAATAAAGCCGCCTGTCCGCACAGTGGCAGAGTGCCAACCTGCAGACCTGATGACCCGGTTCGGGAACGGATCCAGAGATGTCGGAGGGCCAGCCGGGGAGAAGGATTGAGCATCCTGTGACTGTTCCTTTCTCAAGGGGAGGAGGTAGAGTGTCCAGTGTATTACAGACACCCAGCGAAGGCTGGGTGTACTACAGGTGCCTGTGCTAGTATGTTGGGGCAGGGCAGATGCTGGCCGACATTGCACATCCCCGCCCCCATAGGGGAAAACCCAGCCACCTGCCACATCCATGAAGCCAGTCCCTCTGCCTTAATCAGCCTTCAAGGCCAGCACCCCATCCTAATACAGTGCTCATGGCACTTGGGGCTGGTGCCATGGCCCACCCTGAGGGGTAAGCCAGGGGACTTTGGAAGTCATGGCCAATCTGGAGGTGGAGGCAGAGGGTCGTGACCGGCTGATGCAAGGTGCGGTAGGCTACAAAAAAAAAAGAATATACAAAACAAAGAATGCAACTAATTTCCTGAGAAAGGCTTGACTATCTCTCAGAATGTAATTACTGTCTGTGTTTTATGGAAATACATTATGTAAGCAACAAGACAATGACGTGGTGCAAGTTAAACACTTCTAACGCACATCCCTGGAGTGTCTTGTTGTGTTTAAAAATGGGACACTGTATTCTACAAGCATTAAAACATTAAAATGTACATTTAAATAACTTAATACTGTAATATTTTATGTTTTTGCAGTAAAATAGTTCCTCCACCTGTATTATTTACATTTGTTGGAGTTTCTGACTGTTGTCCCGCTATGGGCCCTGTAGCTCTTTTCTGTCACTGTGGTTGCCATGGTTTCCACATACACAAATAACTTTGCTCAAATTCAGTAAAACAAATATTTAGATTAAATCCTTTTCTTGGATTCAATCACTGTTTAAAAGTAAGAGTTACTTGTGGTGCCACAGGCAAGCAGGGTGGCAGCTGAGTGACCAGACTGAGTGAGTGAGGAACAGACTGCTGGGTAGGCTTGTGGCTGAGAGAAAAGACACTTGCAGTTGTCATTTCTCTAGTCATTGTTGGAGCAGTTGGGATGAGTTTCAGTCTGAACACTGTAAGAGCTTACTCCATTTTATTTTTAAATTGAAGTGGGTAGCGAGTGGAGAGCCAGAGGAAATGCGTGAATGCAGGACCAGTAAGCAGCAACTTTGAAAATAAAAGAAAAAACTCTGCCTCAAGCCGCTGATCTGCAGCATTTGTTCAGCTGGTGGAGCAGCAGTTTGAAACTGTTTGACTGCTGGGGGACTCTGATCTATGAGTAACCAGCCGGTGGCATTGGTGGAGGAGGACACAACTCTTGAGCTGTGAGCAGCCTAGCAGGGAAGTTACAGTATTACAGAACACCTGGTACTGGAATTGTAATTTGTAATAAAAATTAATTATTTGTGATTTAAAAATACAACTTTTTCATGTTGAGATTTTTTTAATATGAGGAGTTGAAACAATGCACTGTCACCATCTCTTGTGGGGAAAAGTGTTGGCTGTTTCATTTGAAAGTTCTTGCTGGCTTAAGGATTTTCACCATATAATGCATCCAGGATAGCAGAACTAGTTTTAGCCATGTGTTAGACACTTCTAACATACGGTTAGCAACCAAGCAGATTGCTCAAAATCCTTAGCCCACTTTATAAAGGTCTTTTTTGAGGGTGTGCAAAGGGCTTCTGTTTTTATTTATGAGCATGAAGAAAATATTATGCTTGTATTGCTAAAATTGTGTTGATGTCTATGAAGTCATATTAGTGTATGGAAAGCAGTTTAGATTTTGGGGGACTGGAAAAGTACACTGAGATGAAATCCATTTCCAGGTGCAACCAGGGAGAGAATTAAACACAGGGACTTGATTTTCAATTGGCCCTTAGAGTGGCACAGGTTCACTGATCTATAGCTGTGGCAACCTCCCAGTGTGTCAAGGACCCTGCATCCTGTTCTCTAAAATGTGAGTCCCTGCGCCACAATCTTGAGAGTTGTCGCAGTTGCAGGGTTGTGCCAAACATGTTGTACCTGGGGGTTTGACCGAGTCCCATCAAGCCCCACCAGTGCAAGCATAGACGAGCCATGGAGGATTGGGGATTAAAATGCTTGCAAAGTAGGGAGGGTGATGGAGCAGTGGTGGTGCCATGGGTGGTGATGCAAGCAGGGCTGAATGGGCACCAAGGCAGGGATGCCATGCTGCGGTAGATAAAGCCAATCAGCCCTGGTAGTGGGTTGGCACAGCTGGACCAACAGATTATGGACCCCGGGTGACAACAGCCTGGCTCATGCCCTGCAGGACCCACAGTCCCCTACATGTGGTGACTGGCATTGGGTGCAGCCCTGGGCACTGCGACATCCCTCTGGTACACAGTCCCTGCTTTGGTGGCCAGCAGTGCCTGCCTACACTGCTGGGACTGTTCGGTCCAATGGGGTGAAGTGCCAAGCTGTTGTCACCTGGGCCTCCATGTCCTGATTATCCAGCCATGCCAACCTCCTACCAGGGCTGATTGGCCCTGTTACACTACAGCATGGCACCCCCACCAGATGCCTCCTCTGCTCCTGCTCACTGCCACCATACCCCCATCACCCCATGGCACCCCACTGCTCCATCACCCCCAATCCTCACCTTTCAATGTCCTCCAATCACTGCCCTGCCAGGCAGTGGCACAGGCCCTTAGACCAGCTCATCACTGGCCTAACATCAGCCTCCTCTTGCAACCACGGCTGGGCTTCTGCAATTTGAAATATGGGATGGTGCAGCCCTGCCATAGCACAAGCCTCCTCAGCACCATGGTGCACCCTGTGGACTGCCACAAGCCCAGTGCAAGGGCTCAGGCTGGTGCCATGAGGACTGATAGAAAATCAGGAATGATGCAATGTGCTGTGCAGTGGCCCTTGTGTCATATATGTTTGATGCATGTAGCTTGCATCATTCATGAACCTTGGAAATCGAGCCCATGGAGGTTAAGTGACTTGTTGACAGTCACACTGTATGCAAGTGGTAGTTGTGAGATTCAGACTCAGTTCTGCTAGGTCTCTAGGTTTAAAGTTTTCTGCTTTAACTACTAGGCTGTACATACAGTATAAAATAATTGGGCTATCTCTCAGTCTGTGCCTTGCTGGATATTATATTTTGAGATACAGATCATATGAGCAACTGAGGAAACTAACTTGTCCCTCTGATTATGAGAGGAAAAGCCTGGATCTGAAGTCTTTTATACTTAGAATGTACTCCTGTAAAAAAGACATAATAATGGTAATTATAATCTTTACTTGTTTGGCTAGCAAATGTAAAGAGAATAAATCTGACCTGGTATGCATTAGCTATTAATTGAGATTTAAGCTTTTGTGCTATATTCAAATGAGGAAAGAAAATGTACTGTACCTAGTATAACATAAATTGTTTTATGTCTGTTTTCAATTTTGGACTGCAGATTATTGGCATATACTGTACATGACCTGAACCTCTATCCACCTGTTCTGTTTGCTTGTTTACATGATGATGATTCCTGTTGCACTGCCATGAGGTAATGCAACTTCTCATCCCTCGTAATCTTCAAATTAACATCCAGGGTTTCTTTCCTGGATTTACCCTTTCTGCTGTGGCCAAAGTGTCATTTACCGGAGGGTGCTGTTTACAGTGTGTCTCTGGAAACTGTAGGTAAATTTATTGACCGCGTCAGTTTATGCAATATTTTACCTGATAAGCTTGACTACTTATAATAGTCTTCCGCTGTATATTTTATGAGTCGCTGTTAAAGTATATTGTTATCTCATTTCATGCTTATAGTTGAAACCATCCCAATCATCTATTGACTGATTGATTGGTTAATACTTTTAGCCGAAGTAATCTGCCTTTCCTTTGTGGATTTATCCACTCATTCTTTTGCCTGTTCACATGATAATTCTTGTTGTGTTGCCATGAGATAATGTAAATTCTCAACCTCTGTAATCTTAAACATCCAGGTTTCTTTTGGGTTTACCCTTGTTTCTTTTGCCAATATGTCATTTTTGTGAGGGGAGCTATTTACAATGTGTCTCTGGAAATGTAGAAAATAATGATTAACAACATCAGCTTATGCAAAATTTTACCTGTTAAGTTTGATTGCTTATAACTATCATTTTTCATGTTTTATAAGTCACTGTTAAAAGTACATTGCTATTTCGTTTTATGTTTAGGGCTGAACCAACCCAGTAAATCCATTGATTGACTGACTCATTGATAGAAACATAGATAATAGAATGTGATGGTAGATAACGATTGCTGGGCCCACCTAGTTTGCCCATTGTACTTTTTTCCTTAAAGATCAAATGCACATATTTCATAAGAAGCTTGAATTCACTTGAATTCACATCCTCTGCCATGATTAGTGTTTCCAGAAATATCATGCTGTTTGGTTTTGTCGTTTTCTTTAAATCAACATCTGTTAATGTGCTCTGCAGTAACTGAAAACAGTGAAGAAACAGTGAAGATTTTTCTGTCCCTATCAGTGAGCAATTACATCATTTTTGTCTAGCCTGTTGCTTCAGCAATTAAGTCCCTGATTGACTGAAGAAGCTGCAGTTCCCAGTCAGAGTAGTCTGTAGAGCTAATTGTTTTCACTCAAAGTTTGTTACTAACCCATCTGGCTTGTGTTCAGATAAAGTAACTTAAAATCCATCATTCTGTTCTCATAAAACATTGATCATTTGGGGTTCAGTGCTGAACTGAAGTGGTATGAATGAATGTCTGTAAGAAATTACCTTGTCTGTATCACAGCTGTCAGTTCTTTGTCATCAAAACTCTGCATTGTTTTCTGGCTACATAACACAGGGTTATTTAATGGATATAAAATAAATCTAAATTTTGTTTAATTCTTAGAGGCAGTGGGCCTGATGTTCAAGGGCCCTTAGATCCACACAAGCTGCATCAAACAACCAGCTTGAGTCAGATCTAGGTGCACCAAATACTGTGCACCATATTTTGTAAGAAAGTGTTCTCTGTGACAAAGTCCACCAAACTGATGCAAGAGGTCCACTGCATCAACAAAATGGTGTAAGGGATGAGAATGATGCAAGCTGCACCAAAATAAATGGTGCAAGTTGAGTTAAAAATGGTGCAAGTTGAGGCAAAGAAATGACTCAAGGAACAAAAATGACACAAACTGAGTAAAAAATGGTGCAAACTATGTAAAAAAATGGTGCAAGCTGAGTCAAAATAATGGTGCAAGTTGAGTCAAAAAATGGTGCAAGTTGAGTAAAACATGACACAAAGGACGAGAATGACAAGCTAAGTAAAAGAAATGGCAATCCAAATGGCCAAGGCTAAGCCCCAAAATGTTCTAAAGTAGTCATGCAGGAGAATACTGGCTCTTAATAGCAGCATAGTCAGATCTTCCCACCTGCAGTGGGCCTCTTTATATGCTCTAGTGTCCCTTAGACCAGCTCTGGGTGATCTAACAGCAATATGTATCTTAGGCACAAGGACAGGACTGGCATTCTTTGAAAATTCCAAATAAGGGATGGTGCATCATTTCAGTTCCGACATGGTGCAGTCATTTTTTTGTACAAGCATGGGGCAAGCCACTCTGGTGCATGCAGTCCTGTTTTTAATGCAAGCACTATTTGAAAATCAGATTTGGTGCAAGGTTTGATGCATCCTGCTCTTTACGTCAGCTGTTTTGATGCAAGCACTCTGCATCATTCTCTGACCTTTGAAAATCTAGCACAGTGTATCTTTGATATAGTCTCCATAAACAGGTTCATGTGAGAATAATTTTGTTTTATGTCAGATTAACAAACATGTGTCTGCCACACTCTGCTATTTGAAACATGTACTGCATGAACTCATAAAATTCAGTTCTTTGAGGGTTTCAGTGTGAAACAATTGTTCTCACATGAACCTATTTATGGAGGCTACATCAAAGACACACTGCTTCTATGAATTAACAAAATTTAGATTTATTTTATATCCATTAAACAACCCTGCCAAAAACAATGCAGAATTTTGATGACAAAGACCTGACATCTATGATACAGACAAGGTAGTTTCAGCACAGACATTCATTCATACCACTTCATTTCAGCACTTAACCCCAAATGATCAACTTTTATGAAAACAGAATGATAGATTTTAAGCTAATCTATCTAAACACAAACCAGATGGGTTACTAACAAACTTTGAGTGAAAACAATTAGCTCTACAGACTGCTCTGACTGGAACTGCAACAGCTTCTTCAGTCAATCAGGGACTTAATTGCTGAAGCAGCAGGCTAGACAAAAATAATGTCATCGCTCACTGATAGGGACAGAAAACTTCACTGTTTCTTCACTATTTTCAGTTACTGCAGAGCACATTAACAGATACTGATTTAAAGAAACCACAAAACCAAACAGCATGATATTTTCAGGACACACTAATCATGACACAGGGATGTGAACTCAAGCTTTTTAAGAAATATATGCATTTGATATTTAATGCTGCAAACCTTTCCTGATGTACGACCATCTCTTGTAGTCAAAGTAGCTTACCTTTCCTCTGTGTATCTTTTACATACAAGTTGCTATGTTACTTCTTGACCAATTAATTCTTAAAGGATACCTAAACAACATTTTGACAACAAACTTCATAAATCTGACTTTATAGGGGACTAAAGGCAAAGCTGCTGTATTCAATAATGCTAAAACTACAGTTGTATAATTTACCTAAATGTAGTTCCAAAGTGTTTGAAAATGTAAAATCAGCCTTCCAATTTCAAAAACTGCTCTTACCTGCTTCCTGAAATGGCCACAAATGTGTTAAGTGCTGACATTATTGGAGCCAGAGTCAGAGAGCTATACAGATCTCTATAGTGCTAACTAGTTCTTATTTTCCTTTGTATAGAATTGTTTCACCAAATGGTCAAAACCATGCATTATTTTGATCAATACACATGTTAGGCTATGATTCTGTTCATTTTGTCTACTTTAACATGCTGAAATTGTGTTTTAATCCAACCGACTTTCTATTTGACAAACCACAGTGCAGCACATATCTTAAATAAACTGGTGGTCTAGTGGGTATGGTGGATCCAGGAAGTTACAATGGGGTGCTGGGGTGGTGTGCATACTTGATATGTACTTTTTAACATTTTTATTAAACCTTTATATTGTCTGCTATTATTCTTTTTAGTACATTTGTAATCCATAGTTTTGAATGCAAACATTTGTTCAATCAATAAATCAGACTTCTTCAGCAAAGTGAAATAGCAGCAGCAAGCGAGTTACAATGTGGGGAGGGTGCAGCTGCACCCTTCACCACCTCTAGATCCACCACTTGTTTGTAGAAAAGTTCTTGTGTAGTCCAATGCCAGAGTTCATACTTTCTCAAAAATCAAAAATATGCTTATCTTGTCTTCTTTTCCATGGGAAATAAAAATAATAAGAAGAATCACCATTTATATAGTGCTTTTATCGCATTGTATCCCAAAGTGCTTTACAAGCAATGCTAGTCTGGTAGTGAAGTGACTGAACATGTAGTGGCAGCCATTTCACACATTAATACCCACATACAGCCTTGGACAAGTGCATGAACTGGTTTTATGGGAAGGGAATGCTTCCCAGGACAATAGGGTCAATACTGTACTGTACATTTTTATTAAACCTTCATATTGTTTGCTATTATTCTTTTTAGTACATTTCTGACAGAACTTACAAATGTAATCCATAGTTTTGAATGTAAACATTTGTACAATCAATAAATCAGGCTAGGTACAGGAGGTTCAGGTGGAAAAAGACTATAAGAGAAGCTTATTTGTGGATTATCAAGAAAGCATGAGCTTTGGATTGGACTAGACCAGTACTTGGCTACTACCGCATTCATGATGCGGAAGGGTAGTGAGTTCACCAGTTTTGGTGTGGGGAGCAGGTGAGAAGAATGACTGCCAGAGAGGAGGGACTGAAAAGGCCATTCCAGCAGGGTACAAGCTATATTCAAGTTGGGGAAACAGGAAGGGATGTTGAACAGATCATTGTGAGATCTGAGATGTGGGGGCAGCCAGCACCATGATCACTACCTGACTGTGGATGAGAGCAGCCAGCGACAGCAAATACTCAGAGTGGCAGGGCTGCACCTGAACTGTTACTTGAATTCAGTGTATGGAGATTACCCTCAGGTGGGGGGGATGTTGATATCTGTTAGGACAGTATCGAGGAGCTGTGTATAACTCATTCAGGATTTGGAAGGGTGGTAGCCAGCCAACTCGCATTGTGGAGTAGGGCACAGAAAAGTACTAGAGAAGAATTGTTGGGAACTGTCCTGCGAGGTTCTACAGATCACAGGTAAGGAGTAGACTGACTCTAAAAGTCAGGTGGATTCACTCAAGACATTAGTATGCCTCTCCTACTAATAATATTACTATCCATATTAACTGCAGCCCTTATGAGGGCATGAACAGTGGTTTTCTGGTGTATCCTGATGCTTATTGCTTGGCCTCCAGGAAGACCTAGTTGTTGGTTAATGAGGCAGGAAAAACACAGCATACGGACTGTACATACTGCCTTCACTGTGCAGAAGGTGGTGATCCACTCAATATTTACTGTGGAAGCACAAGTCAAACATTGAGAAAGTGGGCTGGAGAGTGATTTGGGAGGCATTTTTAGCAGTGCCAGCTGATGAAGTGTATCGGTATAGGTGTGCACAACTCTCTGAGGTACAAGATTACAATCTGAGGTGTGATAATTTCTTCATGAGACCGCAAGCTCATATGCAGCCCCAGGCAGTACTAGGGACAGAGAATGGATGGTGGGGTGTTCAACAGAAGGCAGACCAGGTGCAGGAGGTTCACATGGAAAAAGACTACAAGAGAAGCTTATTTGTGGATTACCAAGAAAGCATGAGCTTTGTGTAACCACCTTGTTACCCGGGTTACTAGAATCCCAGTAAGACCTAGTAGTAGGCAGGAAGGCAGCTTGTGAAACTCCAGTTAAATGGATTTCACACTGTCTCACTTGTTCCTCAGTCTCAGCTGAGACTGAGGGATGACATCACCAATAGAACTATCACAGCTGCATGAGCCACAGTGGAATCTGCAGCAAGGGAGTTGGAATAGAATGTTGGGAGGTTTGAACAGTGTTCAGTGGTCAGTTGGTGTTGGGAGCTTGCTGAGGAAGCAGCACAGCAGCTCAGTGTAGGCTCTAGGGAGCCTCAGCCCTGACAGAGGGCTACTTTTTAGGTAAAAAGGGCATGTGTCTCCACCAAAGAGACACAGCAGATAATTGAAGTGGTGGAGACTGCAGTTTTCAGGTCTCAGTGCCCCTCCCTCCGGGATGGGGCAGGAAAGGGTTCCTGCAAATTCCTGGGGCAACCCCTAGTTCTGCTAGTAATGGAGAAGCTGCCTATTTGTTCCAGAGTTCTTTTGAGGAACAAGAAGACTTGTGAGTCACCTGTGGGGCACCTGCAACCGGAGGGTGAGTGTCAGCTCTTCCTGAAAGGGCTTATGTTTTTCACCCTGGGACTTGTGTGACAATGTGGGATTGAACTACTAAGATAATGGGAGGCCTAGAGTAATAGTGACTAACAAGTAAAAGTAGGTTCAAGTCCAGAGCTTATTGGGATCAAAATGATATGTAGAGGAGATGTGACATACATCTACCCAGGAATCTACATTTGCAAGCTTTCAGTAAAGGAATTGTTTAGTTTCCAGAGAAATGGCCGGGCATGGGCTGTGGAGCTGGAGGTGGAGGCCCCATCTTTCGTGACCAGGTCCACCTCTACGGATTTGCTTGTGGATTTTACTTTGCCTCAGGCACTTGGCCAGTGATGAGGAAAGTACCCAGACGTGGGATTGGATGGAAAATCCTCTAGGAGTCGAAGGCTCTAGTGTGATTTGGGGAGCCACAACAGGATAATTGGTTCATTTCCCAAATGGACCGTGGATCAAGTGGCCAGCGGGGAGCCGGCCAGTGGGGAAAACCAAGTACTGTACAAGTCGGGCTGTGTACCCAAAGCTGCGTGCAAGTCCGGCTGTGTGCCTGGTGGGTTCAGAGCCTGAGGGCTGGAAATAGTGATAAGAGTTCTGTTGTCTCTAATCTGCATTACCAGGAATGTAGCCCTGTGGGGTCCATCTATGCTTTGTTTGTTCAGCTTGGATGTAAACAAAGCCACACTGGAGAATCCCATTCCTGGTTCTGGACATTACAGTTATTGCTTCCTGTGTTCGGATTTACTTGGGTGCCCCTGTGCAGAGTAGCTAAACCTAGGTCCCCTGTGCCAAGTAACCTCATCCTCCCCGAACCCAGTCCCCACCAGGTACTGCTGTCAGCTTCAATAGCATGCCACCTGTCATTTTGCTAAAAGGCAGGGGTGAGGGGTTACAAAATGGAGGCACTGCTTTGGATTTAATTCTGGGAAGGAAGGTGCTTGGGCAAGGGCTAGCATTTTGGCTATTTGGCAGTGGGAAGCCCAAAAGCTGAAGCAATTTAACTAGAGTGTTGCTGTGTGCTGTGGATCTTATGCTGCTGTTTAAAAATAACCAACTGTTTACCAAGGAGCAGTAAAGCCAAAAAGTGTGCACCTGTCCTGCATCAAACTGTTTACAGCATTTTTGCCTGCTTTTAAAATGAACTGTGGTAAAGAAAAGTGTGGAAGACTAGGGGTAGCAACAGGAAAATTGTGCCCTGGGTGTTGGAAATGCTTTTAAATGAAAGAGAGACTTGCATGTAAATGACTATGTTAAATGGCTGAAATGGGCTCCGCCGTGAGTCAGTTAAAAAAAGTTGCATTCTGCAGTTTAAATTTGCCTGCTCGATGATCGCCGTGAGGAGAAGAACCTCGCAAGGAAGAAGAGGCTCATTTGCATGGCGCTGTGATTGGTCAGGCTGCAATCAGTCCCGCCCTCAGCCAGCTCTACAGTGACTGCCCCAGCATTCGAGAGGGGAGTGGAGGAGGCGTACTGGCTAGTGGAGGAGCGCCGGGAGTGTTAAAATCGCTGTAAACCTTGTAAAAATAGACTATCTAGTTTAAAATTGGACTCAACCCGCTAATCGATCATCGGAATAGCAAGTGTGGTAGTCGAAAGACGATCGGCAGGACTGCCCGCCTGCTTCTGTTCTGAGGCCTCCAAGAACTGGCTGCAGGCCGTTTTTCCCATCGCAGCAAACTGCTACTGATAACAGTAAGTAACAACATGGAAACTGCTCAAACAGTGATTTTCTGCCCTATGCCATATAAATGTGTGTGCAGCAGTGTAGTCGCTTTGCAAGCACCGACTGTGTCAAGTCCTGCCAGCAAGTGCAAATCTGTTAAGCCATTGACTATGTGCATAGTAATGAATCCAGCCTCAGTTTAAAGTTTAAAGCCAGAGAGAGACTGTGAGTTGTAGCCAAAGTGCAGCACTAGTGTTTACAGGCAATCCTGTGCTTAAAAACCTGAAGCTTTTAAGGGACTGTGAGTCAAAGAAATGTTTCCAGCATGTAAAAGGTCCTTGGAAAACCAAGTAAATGTGTTTAAAACAAGAACAGTGCAAGTTTGTGCAGTTTGAGCAAAAGTTATCAGTAGTTTGTGTAAATCGGAGCAGTGGCTTGACCCAATTTCTGAATGTTGAGGCACAGTGAGTGCTGCCAGCCATTACAGGGTAGGGTAGTAAGTAAACACAGCAGCAGAGGAGCCATTTTAAAACTAAAGAGAGTGTTCAATAAAGTGGGACTTTCAGTTACAGTAAACTTTTGTTTGTTTTTCTGCAGTTATGGCCTCAGGACCAGCTCGTTACCGGATCATGCCGGGTTGCAGTAACAACAGCAGTGAATAGACTGAGGATATTGAAAAGTGGTGCTATGGAGGACAACTGCCTCCTCATTGGCGGTTCCTGGATATCTAGTGCATGTATGTCAAATATGCTTGAGAGCTGGAAGGACATCTTCATGATTCCTCACTGTACTGGATGCCTAGAAAAATATGGCTTTATATAAAAGCGCTCTCAAATTGGTTGGCTCCCACATGGACAAAGGTTCAGGAATCTAGTAGTTGGCAGCACACAGCACCAGGCGGAGCCTGTGGAGGAGGCCTCGGGGAGTGTGGCACAAAGCTAGAGGGTGCAGAGTTAGAGCCAGAACCAGTTGAAGTTTCAGATGCTGGATCCCAGAAGGAAGAGTTCGGATAAAGCATCAATAGACCACTGGGGGCCTAGCCCAAGTCTCTTAGGCGAAGATGAGATCGGGAGGCTTTTGAGTGGGAGGTGTTGACCTCCATGCCTAGTGATGAGTGGATAGTCTCAGAAGTGAGAACGACTGCTCACTCCTGGGCTCATATCCTCAGTGAAGAGGAAGATGAGGGGAACCTATGGCCTTGTGAAAAAGGAATGGGTACACAGCCTCAAGATTTTGCCTCGGAGGAATGCATGGAAGAAAGTGGTGATGCCACTGCCTGGCTTTGCAAGGGGAAGAAGTCGGGATCTGTTTCTAATTTCTTTAAGGATGCGTAGCTGGCAGAACCAGGACTGGCCACCCCAAGCCAGGCCAGCAGTCTTAGATTGACCAAAGCAAGTAAAGAGGAGAGACTGGTTCATAGAAAGGCAAATGAGATCTATGGTATGACCTTTCCTACCTTTCCTCGGAAAGTCTGGGAGGAGATTGAGAACAGCAGGAAATCCTGGATCTGGGCTGAAGCAATGAAAGGTGTGCATCCTGGGGCCAACAAGCATGTGAAGAACAGACTGTTTCACGAGAAGTATACCCAGTGGAAAGAGGCAGGACACTGTTTATAGACAGAGTGCGAATAGTGGACTGAGAGGACATAAAATCTCCCACTGTGTGAATTATGTGCACCCAGACGGGTAATAATTCAAGCTCCTGACCCCTGGTACTATTGGCCTCAGTGCATGGACCTACCAGCAAATGTGCCCATCCCTACTAAATGGAAAGCTGAGCAGTGGTAGTCAATACTACCACACTAGACTGTGAAGTGCCTTTATTGATCTGCCAATATGGACATCCAGGACTCAGGTGCCCCACATTCATCAGTTCTACAGTGTACTGGCCTTTCCAAAATCCATCGACTGGCCCACCAGATGACTTCAGATCCAGAGAGAACACAGCCCAGCTGTATCCTGAGCCATCACCTGGTAATCGGATGACGACGACCAGCTGTTTTCTTTTTGTTCCTGTTCTAAGGTTCCATCTCCAGAGATGACATCAACCCAGCAGTTCCCAGATGTGCCCTCCTGTGGTTCCTGGAAGATGTCCGCCCAGCTGTATCGGAAGAAATGCTGCCAGGGAGAGTCTTCATCAGAGGTGCAGGTTTGCAGAATTTTCCATTCTACAAGGGGCTGGTAAGTCTGAACTTTTCTATCTTTATGACATTGCAGTACACACTCTACACTAGCAGACTTCAAAATGTGTGAACTGTCTGCAAAGACTCTCCCTTTGGGTCTTTGGCCTGTTAGAACTGTGCTTCACGGGCTCTGGCCCAGGAGAGACTCTTTATGGGACTAACCTTTGGGCATTGTGGTCACTAGTTGGGACTTTAGGGCACTCCATCCCCAAATGCGTGTGTAAAATAATGTCGTTGTTTTCAATGTATATACTGTTTTTCAACCTTTCTAAAAAATCTTTTGAGATTCTTCAGTGTTTTTATGGTAGGGGTTTAGTAGACTGTGTATGCAGATTAGGGAGTGTGTGTTGTCTTTCTTTTCTTGCAGGTGTTCCTGGAGAAGACAGAAGAGAAGACAAGAAGAGGAGGAGGAGGGCTCATCGGAGTTCCTCATTAGTACTTTAGTGTGTAGAAATTTAAAGTACTGTGGTGGTGTTATTGTTGTTGTTACTGTATTAACCCTTTCCTTCCACAGGTGTGGTTGTGGGGGTAGGGAGGAGGCAGTAAAATGGTATACAATGTGGTATTTTCTTGGTGTGTGGTTGCAGGTTGCCCAAGGTTGGGGAGGTCCCGGGTTGTTTTGTTTTTGAGGTATTAATTTAGAGGCAGATAGTTTTTCCTAGAGGTTAGGGGATAGACAGGCTGTGGCTGACCTGCAGTAGGGACTGCAGTGCTGATCTATCAGGGCTATGCTCTGGATAGTTCTACCAGAGCCACTAGGTGTCCATAGTAAGTGGATAGTGTAGATGCTGATATGTCAGCTAAAGGCCTCTAGGCCTATAGTGTTGCCTGCCTGTGCTTGCACATGGTAGGAGGGGCCTGATCACCCCCTCCGCAGGTAGCACATAGGGGGATGGCAGGCTTAAGGTCAAAACAATGACTGCGGACAGTCATTTTCCTGGTCAAGGGTGAGTGTAACCACCTTGTTACCCGGGTTACTAGAACCCAGTAAGACCTAGTGGTAGGCAGGGAAGGCAGCTTGTGAAACTCCAGTTAAATGGGTTTCACACTGTCTCACTCTGTTCTCAGTCTCAGCTGAGACTGAGGGATGACATCACCAATAGAACTATCGCAGCTGTTTGAGCCACAGTGGAATCTGCAGCAAGGGAGTTGGAATAGAATGTTGGGAGGTTTGAACAGTGTTCAGTGGTCAGTTGGTGTTGGGAGCTTGCTGAGGAAGCAGCACAGCAGTTCAGGTAGGCTCTAGGAGCCTCAGCCCTGACAGAGGGCTACTTTTAGGTAAAAGTGTGTGTGTCTCTCCACCAAAGAGAGACACAGAAGATAATTGAAGTGGTAGAGACCACTGTTTTCGGAGTCTCAGTGCCCCTCCCTCCAGGGATGGGGCAGGAAAGGTACCTGCAAATTCCTGGGGCAACCCCTAGTTCTGCTAGTAATGGAGAAGCTGCCTATTTGTTCCAGAGTTCTTTTGGGAACAAGAAGACTTGTGAGTCGCCTGTGGGGGCACCTGCTTGGAGGGTGAGTGTGAGCTCTTCCTGAAAGGGCCTATGTTTTTCACCCTGGGACTTGTGTGACAATGTGGGGATTGAACTACTAAGATAGTGGGAGGCCTAGAGTAATAGGCGTAGCCAACAAGTAAAAAGTAGGTTCAAGTCCAGAGCTTATTGGGATCAAAATGATATGTAGAGGAGATTGACATCAGCCTACCCAGGAATCTACATTTGCAAGCTTTCAGTAAAGGAATTGTTTAGTTTCCAGAGAAATGGCCGGTATGGGCTGTGGGGGCTGGAGGTGGAGGCCCCTCTCTTAGTGACCAGGTCCACCTCTACAGATTTGCTCTGTGGATTTCTACTTTGCCTCAGACACTTGGCCAGTGATGAGGGAAGTACCCAGATGTGGGATTGGAAGGAAAAATCCTCTAGGAGTCGAAGGCTCTAGTGTGGTTTGGGGAGCCACAACAGGATAATTGGTTCATTTCCCAAAATGGACCCGTGGATCAAGTGGCCGGTGGGGAGCCAGGCCAGTGGGGAAAACCCAAGTACTGTACAAGTCGGGCTGTGTACCCAAAGCTGCGTGCAAGTCTGGGCTGTGTGCCTGGTGGGTTCAGAGCCTGAGGGCTGAAATAGTGATAAAGTGTTCTGTTGTCTCTAATCTGCATTACTAGGAATGTAGCCCGTGGGGTCCATCTATGCTTTGTTTGTTCAGCTTGGATGTAAATAGAAGCCACACTGGAGAATCCCATTCCTGGTTCTGGACATTCAGTTATTGCTTCCTGTGTTCGGATTTACTTGGTGCCTAGTGCAGAGTAGCCAAACTTAGGCCCCTGTGCCGAGTAACCTCATCCTCCCCGAACCCAGTCCCCACCAGATACTGCTGTCAGCTTCAACCATGCCACCTGTCATTTTGCTAAAAGGCAGGGTGAGGGTTACATTTGAATTGGACCAGACCAGTACTTCGCTACAAACTTCAGGGCATCACATAACCACTAGATCATCAGGTATTTGAAGTGTTGTACTGTACTGCGGTTTGCCAAAGGAAAGTCAGCTGGATTACAAAACATTTTCAGCAAATTAAAGTAAACAAAATGAACAAAACCATAGCCTAACATGTATCCTCTTGTACTCTCACATTTCCTTTGCTTCCCTGAAACTGTTTTTACATTACCCTAGATAGGGTGTCTCCTGCTTTTCCTTTGTACCCCTCCTAATTGCTCCTAATAGTTCCTACCTTTCCTGGAATACTACTGTTCCTTACACAGTGGTACTATGGCTACAATCTGTATTATCTACTCGCTAGCTGGTTATTAAAGTATGCCATAGACAGATTATATTACCTCATACCTTAATCTGGTGTCCCACTTACAGAGTCTCCAGTGGACTGAGGACAATCTGTGGAAACCCTGCAGATGCTCTTAAGGCAGATGCTCCACTCCTGCTCAGTGCCACTCACGCGATGGGACAAAAGCATGATGAGACACGAGAATGATGAGCCAACCTGGGTGTTGCTCCTTTATCTCCCCTTCTTCCTAGTGTCCCCCAATGCCTGTCCCCACTAAGCCTCTTGCAGCCACCTCCCAATCACACATATGATTTACAGGGCTTTTTAATATAATGTACCCCCAAGACTAATTTCCTGAGCTGGGCTCCCACACTACCTGTTACAAATATAAAGTGAAATCTAAAATGCCCCGTAATACTGACTAAAATCTTTTCCTCCACCTACCCACTAACACTGCCACTTTAAGTATGGAAAGAAAAAATATATATAATATATAGGTTTAAGATGGGTGCTTACTCTCCTCTGTCAGCAATTCCAGTCCTTGTGACTGAGAGAATATATAATTCAGTAAACGACTGGCTCTGTTTTAGTCAGTCACAGTGACTAACTAAAACAGAGCCCTCTCTATTGACACAGTACTCGGGAGGTTCACTCACGCGGTGCATGGGAGATGTGGGTGACGTACATGAGGGCACAAGCACAATGTTGCCCATCACAATCGTGGGTTGACATTGCACCGCCTTGAACATACAGTGCCCAAGGACTGCCGGTGGAAAATGTGAGTTTTCTGGGGACTTCACCCCACACACACCCTGGCATGGGAGGCTTTGCCTCCCACACCCCCTGAAACTAAATATCACCAACTGGGGCAGACATGCCATGAAGGGCAGTAGAATGGTGTGGATACCAAAAACACTCTGAGTATGGGATGCTGTAAAATCCAGTATACTCCTGTCACTCATTACCTTGTTTCGGCACCCACATGATGGTGCCTAATCACAGCTCCTCACAACGGCACATCATTTTATGTCTAACCAGGACATGGAGTGTCCTGTATTATGACATATATTAGTAGCAGACTTTTTAGCACAAGGAGCCACTAGACCACTAGATTTTAAACAGTATGGTGATAGTACATGGCTTTGAGTGAATTTATTGTTTGGTAATATAACCAAATCTCTAAGTGTAAAATGAATGTTGAATACTATATAGATAAAAGGTATGAATTTGAAATGTGATAAATATTAAAAATAGGGTATGAAATGTGAACGATATACTTATAAATGTATATAAATACATACATTTATTACTACTTTTCTTGAAACAGAGGACCACTTGCGTTGAGAAAACTGATGAGAGATGAGCAAAATGTTGGGAAGGTTAGAAACATACAAACATAGAAACATAGACTTTGGTGGCAGATAAGTACCGCTTGGCCCACCTAATCTGCCCATTTCCTACCTACTGGATAAGCTGCAGAACCTAGTTAACAACAGCCTGTTTCTTTCTACTCTCAACAAGAATTGCCTTACGTCTGTCCCATGCATTCTTGAATTCCACCACTGTTTTGACCCCACGACCTCCTCAGGAAGGCCTTTCCATGTGTCTGCCACCCTATCTGTGAAAAAATACTTCCTCACATTGCCCCTGAACCATCCCCTCTGTCATCAAATTATGTCCCTTTGTTCTTGCACACCTGTTTTTCTGAAAGATGCTACCTCTTGGACTTTTGATTCCTTGAGGTACTTAAAAGTTTCCATCATGTCCCCCCTCCTCCTTTCCTCAAGGGTACACATATATAGCTCCTTTAGTCTCTCCTCATATGGCTTCTGTTGCAGACCCTGCACCATTTTATTGCCCTCCTTAGGACTGCCTCCATCCTGTCTATGCCCTTGTGAGATGGGGTCTCCAAAACTGGATGCAGTACTCAGATGGGGTCTCACCAACTATCTGTACAGAGGATAACAGCTTCCTGTTTTCTACTGGTGATGCCTCCTTTACATCCCAGTATCCCGCAGCCATCTCTACTGCCTTCTCACATTGCTTGCTAACCTTTGGTCATCTGATATGATTACCTCCAGGTCCCTTTCCATTTCTGTTGTTGTTACTCCCCATTGTGTACTCTTTCCTGGGTTTTGTTTCCCAAGTGCATTACTTTGTACTTCTTTGCATTGAATCCAATCTGCCACACTTCTGACCATTCCTCCAACCTTGGCAGGTCCTTCTCATCCTTTCCACCCCTTGTGTATCAACCCTGTTGTAGATATTTGGGTCGTCTGCAAAGAGGCATACTTTTCCTTCCGTCCTCTTCAATGTCACTTATGAAGACATTAAAGGACCGGACCCAGTACTGAACCCTGTGGTACTCCACTAGTAACCCCGCTTTCTTCAGAGGCACTCCATTTACCATTACCTTCTGTGTCCCGTTGTCCAGCCACTGTTTTATCAGGCTACCACCCTGGGACCCACTCCCAGACTGGCTAATTTGTTTATTAATCTTTGTGTGGGACTGTGTCAAATGCCTTGCTAAAGTCTAGGTAGGCCATGTCCACAGCCCCTCCTGGTCTACTACTTTGGTCACCCGGACAAAGAAATCAATTAGAGTCATCGGACATGACCTTCCCACTGTGAATCCATTTTGCCTAGGGTCCCAGCCCCACTGGCTCAAGGTACTCAACAGTTCTTTCCTTCAGAAGTGATTCCATCATTTTCCTACCACTGAGGGCAAACTGACAGGTCTGTAGTTTTCTGCCTCTGTCTTGCTCCCACTTTTGTGAAGGGGAATCGCATCTGCCCTCCTCTAGTCCTCAGGTACCACACCATCCTCCCATGATTTGTTAAAAGCGTGCACTCAGTGGTATCACTAGTTCTTCCCTTAGTTCTTTTAAAATTCTGGGTGAATCCCATCAGGCCCCATTGCTTTGTCCACCTTCAGTTTAAGGAGTTCTTTGGAACCCTTTCTTCTGTGAAAGGACTGGGATCAACCCCCAACCAGAGTGCTTTTATTGTTTGGATAAGGTACCTTCCTCCTCTTCTTTGTGAATACTGAACAGAAATACTCATTCAGTTTCCTTGCTTTTTCGCTGTCCCCTCTGCCCACCCATCCCCTTTATTCAGCCTCACTATCCCTCCTTTGTCTTTCTTCACTCCCTAGTGTACCTATAAAAGATTTTATCCCTTCTTAACCGAGTTGGCTATCGCTTCCTCGGTTTTGGCCTTTGCTATTCTGCCTTCCCCGCTTCCTTCTGCTTTAACTTGTACAGTTTTCTGTCCTGCTCCTTCTGTGTTTCCTTATATTTCCTAAATACTATCTTTTTCTCCTAACCTTCCCCGACACCTCTTTTGAGAACCATAGTGGTTTCTTCTTTTGTTTTGATTTGTTTATTTGCTTCACACAAAGGCTTGTTGCCTCTGTGATGGCAGTTTTGATGTTTCCCCATTGTTGCTCCACCCTCCTTCTTGCCTGTTTGCTAGTGCTTTTCTGAGGGTCTATCCCATTTTGACAAAGTCAGCCTCCTGAAGTCCAGTACCCTCACTGTTGTATGGCTTGACTCTACAACTGAGTTTATCGTGAACCACACTGTTTGGTGGTCACTTGTCCCCAGATGGCTACCCCTTCTAGATCTGAGATCCTTTCTCCTCCAGTGGGTTCAGTACTAGCTGTCTGAGGCATGCCCCCTGTAGGCTATCGAATGGCCCTGTTTTGGATTGGCTGCAGCAAAGGTGCTCCAGTTAACATCTGCATATTCAGGTCCCCATCAACACTATCTCCCTTTCTCTGCCATCCTAAGGATGCCTGCTATCATTTCCATGTCCATTTCCTCCCCTGAGATGGAGGTCTGTATACAACCCATGTGTGGATTGCGGTGCCATTTCAGACTCCAGGCAGACCCACAGTGCCTCCCTCCTCTCCTCTCCATTTACCCTTTTGTGCCATTGCTTGAACCACTCCCTTACATAGAGAGCTATTCCACCTCCTCCTCCTCCTCCCTCTTCTACCTCCCTGTCCCTCCTGTAGATTGTGTACCCTGGTATTGTGACATCCCACTCATGGTTCTCTGTTTACCATGTTTCTGTGCTGCCATGATATCCAGGCATCCTCTTCCATCAAGGCCACCAGTTCAGGGAGCTTGTTATCTAGACTACAGGCATTTGTACTCATTACTCTCCATTTTTGATGGCCTTACCCTTTTTGCCCCATCCATGTCCTTACTGCCTTTGCCTTTTCTCCATTTATTCCTGCCCTTCTCCCTAGCTATGTCTCTATCTTAATATTTACCTCACTAACTATCCTGATTTTTGGGTGGGGCTAGGGTTTCCTGCTCCTTTTCAATGCCTCCTCCTTGACTAGTTTAAATGCTTGCCATTGAAGCATTTAAACTTATCACCTAGGATCCTGGTTCCCTCCTGGACAGATGCAGACCATCATGCCAGTATAGGCCTGCATCCCTCCAGGTGGACCCCCAGTCCCCAGTGAAGCCAAAACCATGAGCTCTGCACCTGTTTTTCAACCATTGATTGAATCCCATGGTATGGAGCACCCTTGCCTCACTCATGCCATAGACAGGCAGCACATCTGAGAAGGTTACCATGCGTGCTACTTGTCTAAGGCCCCTTCCCAACTCCATAAACTCCTTCTCCACTGTCCTGATCCCTTTCCAGCCAGGTCATTTGTCCCTTGGTGGACAATGACATCCAGTTCCCTCCTGTGCAACTGTTCTTGCTAGCCTGAGGTTGCTCCCTGTCCCTCAAGCCATGGTGCCAGGCAGGCACCTTACCTTCCTCTCCCTTCCTCCCCAGTTCTACCCTCTTAATAATGGAGTCCCCAACCAGGCATTGTTTCTCCCCTGTGGGGTCCCATGCCACCCTCCTGTGACTCTCCTTTGTGGAGGTTCCCAGCATCATCCTTGGTCTCCACTGTGGATGCCTCCATAGAGGAACCACACCTGCCAGAATGGCATATGAATTGTGGAAAGATACAACTGGAGGTATGTGCCTCTGTTTCACCTCCTCACCTCCCTGAGCCCACTATTGTCCAACCACTCTCTTTCATGGCAACCTCTGAGGCAGCAGCAGTGCCTCTGGTGGTCCCTGGGTGGGAGAGGAGGTCCCCTGAATCCTGGCCAACTCAGCCTGGAGATGAGCAACCTCCTCCCTCAGCCCAGCAGGTGCCTGCAGATGGGACAACACTGCATCCTTCAGAACGCTAGAAGTGGCCAAAGCAAGATAATAAAATTTGAAGAAACACTAAGAACTTGTGTCCACTGTTTGATATTTTCATCCATGGTTTTGAGAGTAAAGGTGGCAGCCATGTTTGCAATGGAAATCAGAATTTTTTAAATGGCATTGATATGTTAGTGTTCTGTGTCCTGATTGCCAGCACTTTTTATTTATTGGTCTTAAAATGCATAGCTGCTGACAATCAAGATGCAATGTTTTCCCTACTCATTTAATCATATACAGTACATACTTGTGTTACTATTATCAAACTGCAGTTTAATAGTTGAGATGAAAAGAAAAAAATGCAATAACTGGCTGACAAATCAGGTCATGGTACCAGCAGGGATGTAATAGCTTTTCTTGACAGTCTCTGGGGAAAAATGGGACAGAATGTATCAGAAAATATCATTTCATTCACAAGTGCATATTGTGCTATACTATGAAACCTCCTATGGCAAAATAAACTGGCAGGTTCATTCACATGAACCACCTCATCAAATGTTGGAAAGTTATAATGGCAAATAACTTGTATTTTTCTTGTTGTTTGTTTCAAAATTCAGAATTGTGCATTTTTTCTATATTTTCCTGTTGCTTAATGTAATGAATGATTTTGTTATTTTTCCAGATAACTATATAACCAGTTAAAGGCAAGGCATCCCTATATTGGAGCATAAGGATGGCATGACCTTTTGACAAACAGAAAAATTTCTAATGGACAGATGAATTCAAAAGATGTCCAGTTTGAGTCCACAGTCCTTCCCGTGTTGGTTGTTGTTTTCCTGTTTTTATCAAACACAGGTACAGTTTCATTATGCTGCATCACTAGAACAACATGTAAAAACATACCTGCCCATAGTTCAATAAAAACTAGTAAGGTCCTGAATAAAGCAAAGATGTATAACATCCTGTCTTAAAGTTACCAGCTGTCTTTCTGCCTTTCAACCAAGAAGTCTGTACTCTATCAGTAGAATAAGCACTTCCAACAACAAGAATTATTCACTTACGCTTTAGTTTAGCCATGAAACAAATTTGCTTCATTCCACAGCAATTCTATGGGATATATTGGTCTTCAAAAGGATTGCAGATAAGTGTTCTTGGCAGGATATACAGGAGCTTCAAGGTATCCTGCTCTCACACAGCACGGAGCAGGATGCCTCCAAACTCTATAAGTATCCTGCCAAGTGTACTTGTCTACAACCCTTTTCAAGGTGTTTGAAGACTATTATATCCTGTAGGATGCTCTAGAATGCTGTAAATTTGTCTTACAGCTGAAATAAAGTATGAGTGAATAATTTTTGTTGTGAAACATGCTGGTTCTACTGATAGCCTAATGGACTTCTTTGGCTGATCTGAACATTCCTCCACTCAATGTATGCATATACTTTGAGCCCTGTTGTCTACCTGCAATAGATCAGCACTGCTATCTCTTTGAGTTCTACTGCAGTTGTGCCAATCATCCTTCTTGGGCACTAGCTAACAGCATTTACACGTATGTATGTCCATGTACAGTATCTCAAGTACTGTATTTTACCCTGGTAACAGTTTGTGTTAAACATGTGTAATTATTGCTGGAAGGGTCTTTTAGATATAAATATAGATAGGTGATGTGCTATGGTCTTTCTGAATTCACAACGTATAGTCACGAGAGATGGTATGTGGTCAAAACTCACTAGTGTCATAGCTACAAGTAAATTATGAGACCTGGTCACTCTGGAGTAAAGATGGATTGTATATTTTAAGTTAGGCCACTGCATTATACAAAATGTCTTAACAAAAAAAAAAGACTAAAACTTGCTTTTTGGTTGGTGTTCCATTTTGAATGGACAAGATCACTGTTATGGTTAAGAATTCCACTGAACTAAGATGTATACCCACTACTTCCTGCCCAATACAAATACAAAGTAGGGAATATTCCTTAGCCCCAGCCCTCCTGCTGGATTGTCAAATTGCAATCCACACCCACTACATCTGTTCATGGCCCTTGGCTGTCCTGTACTATTTCCTTCCTACTACAGCAGGTGAAATGCCAAATTAGTGATCACCCCTGCCAAAGCTGTGGATGGAGAAACCATATTCTGGAGTGGACCTTTCCACTGATTTCCTCCCTCCCAACTTTAACAAGAGAACACACAGTGGGTCTTTACCTTGCTCTCCACTGCCAGAGCACAGAAGGAGACACCGTGGCTCAGATTAAACCTTTCTATTAGTTTGCCTGGAGAACTGGGTTGGCAAGGTTCTTGATCTGGTTAAGGCCTTTCCCTTAATCAGAGAGTTGTCCACTTGGATGGAGGAGGAAATGCCACAGATTAGTGTCCACCTGCTCTTCCACTAGTGTTCTAATTACCTGCAGAGGAAGCAGGAGGTCAGAGTGTGTAGTTTTACCCACAGGTGTTTAGAATATCAGTAAAGAAAAATCTTGGTCTTAGCCAGTAAAGCACTTTTTTTGAACAGTTGATTTGCTCCATCAAATTTTGCAAAATGCCTGTACAAATTTGCAAAATTGTACCAAAATCATAATTTCAATTATTTCTATATAATTTGAAAAGTAATGGTGCAAATTTGGTATGGTGAATTTATCAATCCCCATGGAGAAGTGTAACAAATTTCAGATTTCCGTTGTTGAAGGTGACCTTGTTATATGCCTCCAAAGTTTCAGAAATTTTAGTTACATTTTGCAAGTATGTAAGCTGCAGAATTTCAAGCCCTTATAACTTTAAAACTAGAAAATGTGCCATCACAAATTGTGTTAGGTTCATTGACCATAAAAATGAGACTGTGTGTGTATTTCAACTATTTAATCTCTTGCTCAAAGGCTGGTCAATTTAAAACAGCCAAAGATTGCAAAATAGCATCAGTAATTAAAGTTGAATTTCATGATCTTTTGTGAAATTGTGGAATTTCATGATACTTTTGTTGAAGCTACATCCATACATTTTGCTCAGACACATTATTGAGCTGCCATTATGGAGGAAGGAAAAGGCTGGGTAGAGTGGCAATACAGTAGCATTCATAGTATGTTCCACAGTATAAGTATAGTGGTGTTTAGTGTTAGGTTAGTATCTTGAGTGAAGTACGTGAAGAATAGTCATGGACATCCTTGTGAATGTGTCTGTCTTCTTGCAATATGCCAGCAAACCACTAGAGTTCACTAACTAAATGACTTGTGGCTTCAAAATTACAATCTGTTTATGTACAATGCCACTTTGACTCTTTAACAGCCTACATGAACAACAATGTATAATTTAAGCATTTGAAACCTGTGGCACCCAGTGATGCCAAGCATTACAACTACAGTAGCTGTGACTGAGGCCATTGTGACAGAAGTATCTGGGCATCTTTATTCAGCATGTGTGCATGTTGCTGGGCACCACTGCTTGCAGGCATGTTGAAGGGGCATTGCAGGGCTATGATGCCAGTGCAAGTAAGGTGATATGCCTGCAGCACATGTCAAATGAATGTGATCAGTAGCCAATCCAAGGTGGACTGAAGTTCTGAAAAGAGGGAGGAGTATGGTCATGTCAGTGGAAAGGTAAGTCAAGGGAATTTGAACCATAGGACAGGGGAAGTTAGTGCAGGGCCACCAGTGGCAGGAGTTAATTGCGTGGGTTTACCAATGGAATGGCAGCTGGGCTAAGTAGTAAAAGAAAGGTCAACAACTAGTTGGTGCAAGAAAGCATACAGAGAAAATACTCACTTGAAAGCAGGGCATATGAATATCACACTCCAGAAAACTGACTGGTTTGAGCAGCAAACACACTTTAAGTCCAGAACTTAGAAAACTCACACAGATTTGGTGGAATAAGAAAATGACTGAGGAACCAAGAAGGAAAAATTCTGGTTATTCTAAAGGTCCTACAGGAAAAGGAGTAGTTGATTTTATTTTAAAGTGAGCTTGGCTGTGATAAACAAGGAGGAAACCATTGTGACAAGCAGAGTCCATCTAGTCACGCTCAAAGAAAAAGCAAGGGAGACAAAATAGTCACCCAGAAAGGAACTACAGAACTTCAAATGGCTCAGCACAACAAAATGGATTCAGTTGTTACATGTGCTTTGTGAAAGGTAAATTCCACAAGTGGAAATCTAGTGGAATTACTTATTATACATCCATTAATTTTTTAGTAAATGTTGCCAATTAGTAATTTTGGAAATTTCCATGGTAAATTTTTACCTACTGAACAACATTAATCCAGCTTTATTAGGTTCAAGAAACTATTTACAATAGGTTTGCATGCCAAATTTGGATACCTACAATAGCAGCAGAGCTACAAACATCCACATAATCTGAAACATTTCCCACAATTTAACAAATAAATAAACTGAAATTATGAACTTCTGTAACTTGTAATGTACATAACCAATAATCTCCTTATTCAGCAGTTTATTAGGCTTTTCCAAGAAAGTATGCATATAAATTTTCAATTATCTAGCTCCAATGGTGGCTAAGTTGTAAGCAGAGAAATATGTTCAGAAATTTTCACAAAATTATAAATTGCCAGATTTTGAGTGTGCCTGATAACATGCTGATGAGGCTTCTAAAGACCTTTTCCCCTGTAGGGTGTCATCTGCATGCTTACGCCTATGTATTTTGTGACCTTTGCAACTTTTTCAGTGGTGCACAGTGCATCTGTGGGTCTCATGCAACACAGTGTCATGGTACCATGCAGTCCCCTTGAAAAGAGCAGTCTCCTTGCCCACTGCAAGGGGTTGCTGTGGCAGGGCACTTATGTCCTCCCACCCCAACTATGACATTATACCTTGGGCATCACTTACACATCCAGGCTCCCTGACTCCAGCAACCTGAGTCTGCTTCCTAGCTTTGCTCACCAGTATAGATTTGCACCATCCTTCTGCTGGCTGTCTGTGGCTTTTAAATTGACTTTGAACTCAAAAATTCAACCAGACATAACAACTGCAAGAGACAAATGGTTGTAGAAATCATCAAAGAAGAGTATTTGATAAGATTTGAAAACAGTTATCCATATCACTGATCCAGTCCCAATTTTCTGGAAACATGCTGAATCAGATGACTGTTGTGTAACTTACTTTTCAAAATAATCCATTACACTTACTAGTCAGTAATTATATTTAGTTGCAATTAATTACTTTTGTATGAAAAGTAAAATGTAACTGTAACTCATATTATTTTTACGCTATTTGCTGTTACGCTTTATGAATTGCTTATTTACACTCAGTAAACATATCTACATTATATGAACCAGAATTCACATAGTGCCTCATCAGGTTTTCAGTTCAATAACACAAGGATGAGGGATTCATCAAGCAATTCAATAATTAAGCAATTTCCCAACCTAGCAGACATCTGTCTATGTAGTACTTATGCTGTTCCATCATTTTAATAAGATTCTACATAATTTGCTTTATTCCAGAGTCCTAGCACAACATCTGACCTGATCATCCACATATACAGCTGTATAAGGCTCTGCATTCTCAATGCCCACATGGATGAAATGCTGTGAATTGAGATTTTAATGCAGAAATGTAAATTTATCAGTGTTCCTAGAGCAAAGTTAAAATTTAAACATGTCACAGTGAAATAAAATGCAAAAATTTACTGTATTTTTACATTATATTTTAGGGCTTATGGGATCCCACATTAACATTTTCAAATGTTTCTACATTTTGAGTCACAAAGGATCGTTACACCATGGGGACCTATGCACTATTGTGCATAGTGGCTACGTGCTGCATATCTGTGCCATGCAGCCACTCTGCACCATTGTTCCCCCATGCCACATTCATCAATCGGAGTGCACAGCCCCTTGGCGCCCAATCTCCTGGCTGCACGAACAGCAACACACCAGGGGTGGGCGGGGCATGTCGGGCATGCCCGCACTCTGCGCCATTCACAGAGGTGCAGAGTGCTTGGGTGGGGGCACACCTTACACTGGGTAACACCCAGCCATAAGGGATATGCACCCCAGGATGCCACCGCTGGCAGCAGCACTGACATGGGGGCACTGCAGACCCCCACATGCCACCCCAGCCCATGGATCATCATGCAGGGCTGGGGCAGTTGACTGGGCACCCCCTGCCCCTAGCTTGTGATGCACATCATGCCCTCCAATCTTTCTGTGCCCTGTGGGTGCAAGTGATCTGTTCATTGACCTGGTGTGGGCATCCCATTGGATGCATGCCCAGTCTGCGCACTGGAGGGTGGGGTCATGGACAGGTGGTGGCTGGTAGCAACTACCAGGCGGTGTGCACCTGTTCACAGATGCAAAACTTTGTGTGTGGGTAACACCTCCAGCACGTATACCCATTCATATATGAATATGGCCCATGGTCATTATCCAGTACTTTATTTTGATTGCCACAGTCATCTTTAACTTCAAACACATTAGGACCCCATTCTGCAATAATAATAAGGAAAGGACTCAGTGAGTGGCTCAAATAGTAGATTCTGTCAGTTCCAATGGCATGAGGAAGGCAGGACCTTAAAATGGCTGCTGTGCTACCTACCCCTCCTTCCCACTCCCCTTTCTCTGTCTCAAATCTGATCAAATGCTTCTATCCAGAGTTTTAAGGAAAAATTGAACAGTATTTATTGTCAAAATGTGTATGTAATTGCCTTGTGTAACATTATTTGCATAGCTCTTGTTTTGCTTTGTATTGTTTTGTTGGTCATTGTTCTTCCAGATCGGAACTGAAAAAGGGTCTTTGGTCCTGTGTCCTTACTCAGTTAGCATATGAAAAAATAAAATGTTGTAGTCTGATTCTGCCCCCATGCCATTTCATGAAAACGTAAACAAGGATGACTGTAACTGCACATTATATTATGGGGTTTATTTTAATTTTAATAGCAGGGTAGTCTGAGGCACATAGCTGGTCTGAACGCCATTAGATTTTTTCTGACCGAGCTAGTAAGCCCTTCCCAGTTCTCATCTCAATGCCATGTTTTTTCAGAGCATCAACCTGCAGAGTACCATCAGTCCACTGCCTGTCCTAAACCAGATAATTACATTTATAAACTAAAAAGAAACTGCCCAGCCTTTTATTTCTGGCTTTCCTTTCCTGCCTGAAAGATTGACTTACTTTGTTGACTTCTGCAGGGCTAGAGCTGTTGTAGCTGCCCTACAGCCCAAGGATGAGCTGATGCCGAATTTTATTTGGTGAATGTGCCACAATTTTTCACTTTTATTTTTGATTCAGTCCGTCAAACATTTGGGACACTTTGAGATCACTTTGAACCTCGCCAGTTAATTACGGAAAATAACTTTGCTTTTCCAGATGATGTAGAAAGAGTGATAGGTCAATAGTTTGGGTGGTGGCTGCTGAGGTTCGTGGGACCAAACACAGTATGTGGGGTAGTAGTCACTGACTGAATCAGCAAGAACCCCATCCCTCTTAATTCTATCCATTCTGTTTGTTAAAACCCTATCACAAATAGTGTGGTTGTGACCTTTAGAGTCATGCAGGTAGAAGTGATGATAAGTTCACTGAGGTTCTTTTTAAGACTAATTGCAAGCAGGCTGGTTAGCTTTATTGCAGTTGCTGTTGAAATCCACAATAATTACTTTAGGGTGTTCCTCATGTTGTGTAGACAGCTGCCAGCACAAAATACAGGTTAGACCAGATGTGTGGCCTTTGGGTGAGCTGTATTGTATGTACAACAGAGGAATGTCTCAGGAGCCCTAGACCAGTTCCACTGTTAGTCACATAGAGAGTCACTAGTGAGAGTGCTTTAGATATAGAGTACAGTAGTAGAGCTACAGTATGTGAAGTCTGCTCACTGTGCTTCACATAGTTGTCTAAGCTAAGTAAAAAAAACTACAAATTTCACCGAGCCTTCACTGCAAAGTAGAGGGGGATGGACTTTGCACAGTCTCGTGATAGTGATAACTTCAGTAGCAAAGTGCCTTATACATCACAAAGAGTGCAGCAGAGAGCAGATCACAACTGTTTAGCTGCCTACTTATGAACCACGCGGTATTAAGGGCTCCTGATCTTAACTTTGCTACAGGTAAAATAAAATAGGCTATAGCGCATGGTAGTTGTGCCCCACACACAGACTAGGGCTGCCACTACCCTCTGCCTAATTCCCAAAGGGATATTAGGGCTCCAAACAATAAAAATTTAACAAGAGTGCAATTAGTTTATTTGTTCTATCTATTGCCGGAATCAGTTCCACATAAGAAGAACTGCCTGTTTCAATGAGATTTTCACACGGTCCTGAACCTGGAAGTCGCAGTGCATACCACTGGAATGCTCCACAACAAAAGTTGTGCTTTTCAAAATAAAAGTTTAGCTGCCTACATATGAGCCCACTCAGTATTAAGGGCTCCTGATCTTAACTTTGCTGCAGGTAAAATAAAATAGCACTATAGCACGATGGTAGTTGTGTCCTCACACACAGACTAGGGCTGCCACTACCCTCTGCCTAATTCCTGAACGGATATTAGTGCTCCAAACAATAAAATTTAACAGCAGTGCAAATAGTTTATTTGTTCTATCTACTCCCAGAATCAGTTCCACATTAGGCGAGCAGGGCGAGCGTGAGCAGGCGCATGATTCCACGCATGGAGATTCACGAGACATGCACAGTCAGAGCATGTCAGCTGTGTCAGCTGAGTAAGCTGAGTTGACCAGGAGTTTAGACAAAGTGTGAGTAATTTTATCATAAAAATGCTGATGTGCAGCGATGTGACATGTTTATGCAAGGGAAGAGGTGGACAATTATGTTTGCAGTAAGTGCTGTGAGATTAATGAACTTAAGGCTATAATAGTAGAGCTAAAAATGAGGATTAAGGTGCAACTAGAAATATCTTTGCTGGAACAATATATTGACTCCAGGGCAGAGGGTATTATTCAGGATAGCAACAGTAGTATTGAGGAGGATTGTAAAGTTACTCTGTTATCAAATGAGATAGCTAAAAGCCCTGAGAAATGGTCGGAGGTTCCAAAAAAATTTTGTACAAAAGAGGCAGGCAGAATATTGAGGCTGATCAAATATCCTGACCCCAAACAGATTCCAGGCCCTGATAACAACTGAGGAGGGGATGAAACTCAATCAACAAATATTGAATTGGGTCCCATGGTAGTAGATAATGTATGCACAAGCATACAGAGTAATGTAAAGCATTCATCACAACCATTAAATACTGTTGTAGGCCCTTCGATCCAATAAATGTATGTATAAGTACCCAGAATACAGCACAACATTTACCACCACAAATTCAAGTCCTGGCAAGCAATCCCCATAGACATACTATTTATTGGGGATTCAATGTTGAGATATGCAGACAATGTGCTATGTAAGCAGCAAAATGAGTACACAACAGTGAGCATTCTGCCAGGGGCAGGCATAGGTGATAGTAAGCAACTTTTGCCAGGTTTATTAGAAAACACCATTACCCCAGTTACAGTGTTGCATGTGGGTGCTAATGATATAGGAAAAGGAATACTCTGGAAATACAGAGGATTTTGAAGCAGTAGGTGCTACACTTAGAAGCAGAGGGTGAGGTGTTGATTTCTGGGATTCTACCTACGCCAAGGGCAAGTGAACAAACAAATCAGAAATTTACAGATTTAATGGTTGGCTTAAGAGATGGACTGCTAAAGAAGGTAATCTGTATATAGATCACTGGCAGGAATTTCAGAATAATCTGTTATTTGCAAGGGATGAGTTACACCTTAATAAAATAGGCAAGCTTATTATCAGCAACAACTAAAAAATTCTGTATGTCATCATTTAAACTCCACCAGCAGGGGATGCAGGGTTATAAAATCAGGACATACAGAAATTGAGTGGAATTTTATGCTTATTAATACAAGGAGTTTAACAGATACATTTGATGAATTACAACTAATTCTAAATACACATAGCATACACATTTGTGCAATAGTGGAAACATGGTGGCAACCGAGGATACCTGGATAGGCAAATTCGGGGTATACACTTTATAATAAGGATCGGCCCCTATCTAGAGGCAGGGGGTGGTTCTATATGTTGCAGATGATATTCCTACAGAGTATAGATACAACTAGGTGGCTAGATGTTGAAGTCATCTCGTGTAAGATTAGCCCCGAGCAGCTAAGATCAATTTGGCAGTAATATATAGGCCACCATCCACTAGGATAATGGAGGATGAAATTATATTAGATTTTATTAACCAATTGTCATTGGCAGGTAATGTAATATTGGTTGGCGATTTCAACCTCCCAGGTATTGGGTGGAATACATTGAAAGCAAGTACATTGGTTGAATCCAAATATTTAGAGATATTTAGTCTCATAGGTTTGGATCAGTATGTTACAGCCAATACAAGGGAAATCATATCCTGGATTTAATGTTAAGCAACCTTGGGGATAATATTACAAATTGTAATTTATTCCCCTTGAATTCAAGTGATCATGCTATAGTAGGGTTTCAGTACTCTGGTATTCTAGGTGATAATAAAGGTACCATTGTACTCATAAATACAACTCAGCTAATTTTGTACGGATGAGGCAAGACCTGACTGCATGGGACTGGAAATCAGATTTTGAGAACCAGACAGTAGCTCAAATGTGGGAAAATTGACAGATACCATAAATAGCTTAATTTTGAGGCATGTACCAACTAGAAATAAATATAAAGAGGCCAAAAGTCCAATTTGTTAAGGGTTTAATTAAAAGTAAAAATAAAGCATACCATCAAGCAAGGTACAGTATAACAAAACGGAAGCTGGTTGGGAATTATATAGGAAAACCTTAAAATTGCAAGAAAGGCTATAGTTCAGGCCAAAACAGAATATGAGTATACAATAGCCACTAAGGTCAGGGACAATTATAAGACCTTCTATACATATATTAACAACAAAAGGGAAACACAACGCTATTGGATCCCTAAAACACAAGAAGGAATATTATAATAGAAAATTGGGCACTAGCTGAGGAATATAATGTATATTATTCATCAGTATTCAATAACAGCCCTCAAGTTTTCCAGGACAGTGGGGTTACTAGACATGAGGGAAAAGTCTTAGGATAGACCCTGCTGATGTCTTAACTAGATTACAAAAGGTAAACCAGAACAAAGCACAGGGGCCAGATGGGATTCATCCCAGGGTGATCAAAGAAATGGCAGTATTACTAGTGGGTCCGTAACTTACCTTTTTCAGAAAAGTATAGACACTAGTGAGGTTCCTGAGGCCTGAGACAAGCAGTGATTATACCTATACATAAAAAAGGCTGTAGGCAGGAGGTCTCAAATTACAGGCCTATTAGTCTGACCTCCGTGCTGGGTAAGATTCTGGAAGGTATAATTAAGGACTATCGGTTGAATTCATGGAAAGTACAGGTAGGATAGATATGACCCAGCATGGATTTACCAGAGGAAGATCATGCCAAAGCAACCTACTGGAATTCTATAACAAGGTTGATAAAGCCATGGATATGGGAATCCAGTTGACGTGATTTTCCTGGACTTTAAGGCCTTTGACAAAGTCCCCATGGGGAGCGTTAAATCACTCTATGAGCTAGATATACTGTACCAGTTTGGATACAAAATGGGTGAAGGCATGGCTTACAGACAGAGGCCAGAAAGTCTGTGTAAAGGGAAATATTCTGGCCAGGTTAGAGTGACTAGTGGTGTCCCCCAGGGGTCGGTTTTGGGACCATGTTTATTTAATCTATATATTTCATCTATGCAGGTTCACTCAGCGGTCTGGCTGTCTAAATTTGCAGATGACACTAAGATTGGGTGTCCTGTAAATAATTGGAGGAGCATTCAGTCTTACAAACAGCATTAAATAGTTTGGATATGTGGGCCTCCCAGAAGCAATCTATTTTTAATATTGATAAGTGCAATGTTATGCACTTTGGAAAGAAAAATATTAAGTTCCAATATACCCTAGGTGGGTCGTATTAAAAGCTGTGGGTGAAGTTAAGATTTGGGATCATTGTCAACAATGATCTTAGTTTTAACTTACATTACAATACAGCTATAAAAAAACTAGCAGCATAACATATTGTATACAGAGACACATCAAAAGTAGAGAGAGGCAAGTTTGATGCCCTGAATAATGCATTAGTCGTCCCATGTGAGTACTGTGTTCAGTTTTGGGCCCATACAAGA
The DNA here is from genome assembly GCA_016271365.2 of Neoceratodus forsteri. Lineage (NCBI taxonomy): Eukaryota > Metazoa > Chordata > Ceratodontiformes > Ceratodontidae > Neoceratodus > Neoceratodus forsteri. The sequence continues at coordinate 1,530,265,520 of CM028131.1, forward strand.
GGAGGGATGTTGGACTGATGGAAAGGGTGAGAGGAGAGTCACTAAAAGGATCAAAGGGACAGAGGGATTGAGCTATGAGCACAGACTGCAATATTTAGAACCGTATTCACTAGAGTATCGTAGAATGAGGGTGACATGTCTGATTTATAGGGCATTGACTGATACTAATTTGTGGGATCTTTTAGGCCTGGTAAAAAGGGATCAACCATATGATACTAGAGCTCATTGTTACCAATCGTAAAAAGATAGATATAATACAAATAAAAGGAAATATTGGTTAAACAATAGGGTAACAGAAATTTGGAATATGCTACCAGGTGAGGTCGGAAAGCAATACAATGCAGGAATTTAAAACAGATAAATTTCTTTTGAGTAAAAATATAAAAGGGTATATTTAAAGTATCATTTGCTAGCTCATGGACAAATGTCTTTATGCTCTGTAATGTCTATGTAATCTATGATTCACTGAACAAAAAATTGTCACTTGGTACTGTGCAGCTGGAAGTTCACCATGTGAGCCTATACACAGTGTGCCAGTCTGCAGTGTCAAGAGAAGGGGTAGGAACTGTTCTATGTATGCTTTATAGAAAATCAATTAAATCAGTTAGAAAAAGTGTAGTCAACACAGCAATCATTGGTTTAAGCAATGAGTGGGTTTAGTTGTGTGATTTCAAAATCATTTATTCACCAAAAACATTTTCCTAGACTTATGATAAGATTGGGGAGGGATGCGCTGCTCTGCTTCAGATCCCAGTTTCAGAGTTACAATTTTATGTTTTGCCAGTGCAAATCTATTGTTTAATGGTCTGCTTACTAGTGATTTGGAATGACAAACAGGCCATATCTGTAGATTTTTTGGAAGTAAATTGACTTCATGGTGGGGTTGTTGTTGATAGCTAGGCTACTTTTTTCTCTTTTCTTTGTTTTTATAGTATAAAAACAGTACAGTCATCATGTAGTACTGTAACAGCAACATTCCTGCACCATGTTGTGGAACGTCTATTTTTTTTTGAATACAGAACATAGTAAATATAATGTTTATGACGAATCACTTATAACAATTATCCACTTTTTATAGTCACACATTTTCTGTGTTTGCCACTGAGTAGGGATATGATGGTATGAAATGTTGACAATTTGATAACTACTACATTGCTATCATAATTCTGGTTTATATCACAACCAGTCATTTTGAGAGAAAAATAAGTCTCTTCCAACTTTTGTTGGGGAATGTTAACATGAGGGGCAGTCATCCCTTAAAACATAAAGAAATTGGTTGAAAGGCCTGAAAACCTTACCATAGTATACCTGAAGCATGGTTATTGTGCTACCGTAACTTGCCTACTGTATAAATGGCATGACCTCTGATGTCACTTATGGTATACAGGTCCCTGTGAAACCATGATGACATCCCTACTGCTAGGTGCTGTGGCAGCATATTGCTTTGCATCAGAGGAAGCTCCCAATTGTGTGGGAATATAAACATATATAATAAATAATAAATATTCGAATAGCACATTTAAAAAAAATCATCTATCAAAGCACTTGACCTCACTAAGGCTTTTGACATGGTCAACCACACTCTTCTTCTTGAGTCACCCCAGCCCTTGGGATCTCTAGTGTTGCCATGACCTGGTTCAAAAGTTACCTGGATGGCAGATCTCAGCAGGTAAAGATCCTTGACACCCTTTCCATTAACCTCCTATATGCTCAGGTGTCCCCAAAGGTTCCATACTGGGCCCCCTACTTTTTAGCCTCTTTCTTAATAATCTCCTCCAAGTCTGTACCAATAATCTTCTCCTCTATGCAGATGATGCAGTTGTATTTACTAGTCAGCATGACCCACCCCCTTGTTAGTAGTCTCCAGCATAACTTCTAAGCAGTTGAGTCCTGGTTCATCCAGCATAAACTGATTATGAATTACAAAAAAACTAAGAATATGCTCTTTGCTAGTCCCCATAACAGGCAAAAATCAGCCCTTCTTTCCATCTTTAATAATCAGAATGTCCCCATCAAGCAAGTCTTTACCTTTAAACACCTAGGTATTACACTTTACAGTGCTCTGACTTTTGCCAAACATATCTGCCTTATTTCAAACATGATCAACTCCAGAATTGGAATCATCTACTGACACAAGCACAGCATGACTCATGAGGCATTATGGATAGCTGTCACCAGCTCAGTACTCTCTATAGCGAACTATGGATTAGTCATATATGGCTCTGCCACTGACATTACACTTAAAGAATAAGTACAGCACTCAATAAATCATATCATCTGGTCTCCAGTGCTCACAGTCATACCTATACCCAGCATCTTCTCATATGCACACTTAACTCACATAGCACCAGGAATGCATCTAAGCACACCTACCTGGTACCTTTCTGTTGAACCACCCAGGCTCAACATTCTTTCATGTTCTGAGGTCCTTAAACAACCTCCCCAAGATATCCTCAACAAACCCAAGCTTGGTCCCTTCAAACACAAACACCAACAGCACCTTACTGCACTTAGCAACTGTGACTGTCCCAACTAGCTTTTTACCCTAGCAGAACATTGCCACCCCATTCCTATATTGTGCTAGGACCATACTACTCCCTCCCTCCCTCTGTCAGCTCCCCTTCCCTTCACCAGTCACTCCCTCCCTATTCCTCCATCCTCACCCCTGACAGCTCCCAGATTTTCTACACTCTCCCAGATCCTTCTCTCTGTCATCACCATCTCCTCTTTGCTCCCTCCCTCCCTCCCACTCTCCCCATACCACTCCAACCCTCTGCACGACAAAGTCTGACTGCTCTGCTTTTGCCCCTTCTCCTTCTCTCCACTCTATTACTTGACAAAACCTATAGTCTGACTGTCAAACATTGCTGCATCACACTATTGGTGCACCAACCTGTAATTTGTATTGTAAACTTGTATTTTTACCTGTAACCTCCCCTTACTGTTTCCTGTACACATTCATGCTTTTACCTTTCCTCATTATTTATCAATTTGCACTGGGACTGGAACCCCATGCTCTTTTGACAATGTCTCTCACCAATGGCTCAAGTGTCACCTAATGTTCTCATTGTCTGTGCCTCTATTATCATCTGCACCCAATGTATCCACAAATGTATACAATGCTTACTTCACCAAATGTGTGAACAGTACATTCGCTTACCACATAATTCTAACTTGTGATTCGATATCCCATTGTCTGTACTATTTTATTGTACTTTGTATTCTAACCTATTGTATGCTCAGACATGGAACCTTTGTAAATGAGTCTATGACTCAAAGGTATTTGTAATTCTGAGAAATAAATAAAATAAAAATAAAAGCAATCTACACCTTCCATGTTTTTTTCAGGGAGTCTGGGAAACAAAATCCTCATCTTGAGGCAATCACTGCAAAGACAGACCTGGATCTGGTGGCCATAATAGAATTATGGTGCACAGACAACCTCAGCTGGGAAGTGGCCATCCTAGGCTACACCATGTTCTGGAAGGACATGTCAAGGAGGAAAGGTGGTGGGGTTGTTTTATATGTGAAGAAAGGTATAAGGGCCACTGAGAAATGGGGCAACAGGAGGACAGTGAAGGGCTTGAGGTACTGTGGTTCAGCCTAGAGATGGGATCAGGGGCCATTATTCACATGGGGTGGTGGCGTATAGGCCTCAACCCAGGGGAAGGATTTAGACCAGTGATGCACAACATACAGCCCAGGGCCACAAATGACCCCCACAGCAGCTGTATGTGCCCCTCAGGACCTAGCAGCTTCTCCTTGCAGCCTTTGTTTATTCGATTTTGTTTTTAGTTTTAGTAGCATGTGGATAGATAGATAGATAGATAGATAGATAGATAGATAGATAGATAGACAGACAGACAGATAGACAGACAGACAGATGTTTTGATTTATTTTATGTGTACATTTAATAATGTCTTGCTGGACATTTGTCACCTTAGGCCATTTTACAATGGCCCTCAGCCTTGACTCAAGTTTTCAGTCTGGCCATTCAAAGGCCATTCAGTCTCACTTCAGTAGTGGGGAAGTTAATAGAGACACTACTGAAGGAGAGGCTCATCCAGCACCTGGTAACAAAGGGTGCAAGACAACCAGCAGCACGGTTTCACAAGGAGAGGCCATCTCAAACTGATCTCATAGATTTTTGACTAGGTTACCAGGAAAGTGTATCAAGGGACAGCAGTGGACATGGCCCACTGGACTTCAGTAAGGCTTCTGACACTGTGCCACATAGGAGGCTAGTTAAGAAACTAAGCAGCCTGGGAGTGGAGAAGAAAGTGACAAGCTGGGTATCAAACTAGTTAAGTTATAGAAGGCAAAGTGTGGTGGTAAATAGTAGCCACTCAGGTGATAGGAGAGTGTCTAGTCAGGTGCCACAGGGTTTGGTGCTGGGACCAGTCCTCTTCAGTGTCTTCATAAGCAATACTGAGGATGAGTTTGAGGGAAGGTGTGTTTCTTTGTGGTTAATACAAAATCTGCAACAAGGTTGACACTCAGGAAGGGTGGAGAGAATGCAAGGGATCTGAGGAAAATAGAGGAATGCACTACGGGTGGGTCCTGGGTTTCATGCCAAAAGGTGCAAGGTGATGCACTTCAGGCTGCAGAACCCAGGGGCTGTGTATAAGATGAGGAGAGTGGCACTTACTGTCACCAAGAAAGAAAGAAAGAGACCTGGGTTAATCATATCTGATGACCTCAAGGTAGATGGGCAGTGTGACAAAGCAGTGGAAAGCTAGCAGGATGCTGGAGTGCATTGGGAGAGGTATTTCTAGCAGGAGGAGGGAGGTGGTACTGCCATTGTATCGCTCACTGGTGAGGCCCCACCTGGAGTACTGTGTCCAGTTCTGGAGGTCATATCTCTGCAAGGACATTGAAATGGTGGTGGTGGTACAGAGGGGCAAGCAAAATGGTGAGGGGTTGCACAAGAAGCTATGCAAGGAAAGGTTGCAGGAATGCAACGTGTACTTCCTTGAAGAGAGGAGAGTGAGAGGAACATGATTGAACCATACAAGTACCTCAAAAGAGTAAACAAGGTGCAAATGGAGGGTCTCTTTCACATAAATGAAGGCACCAGAAGAAGTGGGCATGAAATGGAGCTAAGAGGGGTGGAGTTTAGGAGAGATGTGCAGAAATACTGCTTCATGGAAAGGATAGTGAATGATTGGAACAGCCTGCCAGAGGAGTTAGTGTGCACAAAGACTGTGGGGTGCTTCAAAGATGCATGGGATAAGCACTGCAGTATATTAGGTAGAGAAATAAGTGGAGAGAGTGACACCTATGACCAAATAGAGTCAGTGGCAACAAAATAGAAAACCATTCAGCACTGGGGAAACATCCTCTTCACTCATCAGTGGCCTGCAGTAGAATTAATAAATGATGACTTCTAAACAACAGTAACACCTGATTGGCTAACAAGTGGTCATTACCAGTTTTGTACAGCAAGTTTTTATAACCAGCTTTCAAAGGATCAAACAACCATCAACCCACCTAGTACTTTTACCAACCCCTCCAGAACTGACCTTTATAAACAATATCACTGACCGCCACCCAACCCACTCACCCTTAGTCCTACAACATGAAGTGTGGTTAAACTCAAAGGCTTCAGCAAAAATTCAGAGATATAAAACTCTTCCCCCTTGTAAGTCCAAGTCACCCACTTCATCTCCCACCCAGCCCAGTAACTGCAGTAACATCCCCATCTCCCCACTCTCTGCTGGCACCCATCCCTCCATCACCCCCACACAGTTCCAAAAAGGATATTAAAGGTCCCATGGAGGTCACTCCACCAGTGCAGTGGTAGTGCTACCACTTGCAGTGCTGATGACCCAGGTTCAGGAAAGAGCCTGAGCAACAGATGGCCAGCTGGGAGCAGGTAGGATGAGTATCCAGGGGACTGCACTCCTCCTTTGGGGATGGGCTGTGCATCCAGCATTAGTCTGACTCCTAGTGGAGGCCAAGGAGTTCAGCAGCTTAGGCCCATGAGACTAGGGCAAGAGGTGACAGCTGATGTCGTGCACCATGCATGGGTATAATGCAGCTATGCCTTGCCATCATTGCACAGTCACTTCTCAAGAGAAAGCATGAAAAACTCCCTTAGGATAGTCCACAGTGAGGCCCAGGAGCTGTAATCTTCTATCAGCCCAAAAGTTGCAGGTGTACATTTGAGTGGATCCTCAGTCCTCAAGGCTGATCACAGTGTCTCCCTCTGGGGAGCCCCACTGCAAGGATATCTCACAGGCATCTAAGTACAGACATAATGGGGATTCTGGGTTGGTGGAGGGCTTCATAGACTACTGGGACAGATATGGGGTACATCCTCACTGAAACCATGTCCATAAACAGAATTGAAAAAGGTCCCATACTGAAGTAGGCCGTTGGTTAACTAGGATCTGCAGCTTATCCAATAGGTAGGAAATGGGCAGACTAGGTGTGCCAAGTGGTCCTTATCTGCCATCAAAGTCTATATTTCTATATTTCTATGAGTGACCTACACAACTTTCCCTCTAGTTTGGCCAGATGTAATCTAATGAATGGCATTGCTTACTTAAGATGGTTGCTGGCTGGGGTGGAGCAAGGTTGTTGCCCTTATCCTCTATGGGACCTTTAATATCCTTTTTTGGGTTGTCAGGGGCATGGGGATGGTGCCAGTACTGGTGTATGGGATGTTAATGTGTTTACTGGGTTGGGAGAATAAGATGAGAGACTTGGATTTACAAAGGGTGGGGAAGGGTTTTAAATTGTTGAAGAGTGCTTTGGAGCCTTTGAGTTTAAGAGAACTGACACCACTTCTGCTACATTGCGGAATTAGAATAATCATACCCCAGGAAATCTCATACCAAAAACTAGATTTCTGCATTACTTCATTTAAAGGTATGAGCTATCGTGTAACCCTGATTTCACTACCTGTTCAAAAAGCCTGTGTCAGTGAAGAGCTGCTGCTGATGTCATCTCAAGGACTCACAGTCTAGTACTCCCTGTCAGCAAGCTTATAGGACATGTGTCTCCAAGTTCTAAAGATCATGTGCAATGGTTTTCACAAGTAAAACAGGCAGCACCAGTCAATAAACATTGCTTTAAAAACTATGCATGTTTCAGGTTTTGTAACAAAGCTGACAATATTTATTAGGTGGTCTTTTGTCAGGGTCCTCTTTTCCAGGGTTGCTGGATGCTGGGTCATAGCACACTGTGGTGAGGTTCATACACTGAATATGTTTCTGATGTGGTAGGCTGATATCATTCACACCTATCATTCAATTGAGGTGATTTCTAAGGATGGCACTTTAAAACAATTATTCCATCTCTTTGTCAATGGGGTGGGAGAGGTAATGCTGTTTTGAAACTGTACTAGGAGTTTATAATTTAGCCAGCCCAATGTTTTCTCCCTGTCAGCTGTTTTGACCTACATTCAGGCTGTGTTCTACTCCAAAGTAAACTGATCATTTTACCAGAGCAAACATGTCCACTGCTAGTAGGAATTAATACATATAAGGTCCCTATTAAAACTTATTGTAAAGCAGACACTGACAAACAGCAGTGAAGTTACCAACATTACAATACTAGCAGCAATACAATGTCCAAACAAGCACAGTAGAGTAGCACTCCAAATGGCATCAGCAGCTTGGAGGCATGCTGACTCAGTATCCAGCAACCCTGGAGCCACTGAATATAGTTCAAAACAGCCTGACAGGGAGAACACATTGGGCTGGCTAAATTAGAAACCCCTAGTAAGGTTTCAAAACAGTATTGCCTCTCCCACCTCTAGTGACAAGGAGATGGAATAATTGTTGTAAGTGCCATCCTTAGAAATCACCTCAATTGAATGATACTGTAGGTGTGAATGATTTCAGCCTTTCACCACACATCAGAAACTTATTCTGTCTGCAAACCTCACAACAGTGTGCTATGACCCAGCATCCAGCAACCCTGGAAAAAGGTCCACCAAAAAGGCACCCCATAAACAATTGTCAGCTTTGTTATAAAACCTGAAGCACACATAGTTTTTAAAGCAATGTTTACTGAATGGTGCTGTCTCTTTACTGTGAAAACCATTGCACATGATCTTTACAACTTTGGAGAAATATGTCATATAAGCTGACAGAGGCGTCTAGACTGTGAGTTCCTGAGATGACATCAGCAGCAGCTGTACACTGACATAGGCTTTTGAACAGGTAGTGAAATCAGGGTTACAAAATAGCTCATAACTTTAAAATGAAGTAACGCAGAAATCTAGTTTTGGTATGAGATTTCCTGGGAGTATGCTTATTCTAATTCTGCAATGTAGCACTTTTGGCCAGTGTGGTGTCAGTTGCTCTTTAAGTTCACTTCAGTTTGTGGAACGGGGTGGGTGGGAGGGTTGGGTGTTATGATGGTGGAGACAGGCTATCATTTATAATGATCAGGGTTGGAGGGACGAGAGTGGGTAAAAGTAATGCATGGTTGCAAAGTGGTTTTAACACTGAAAAGCTCTTTAAAAAATACTTCATATAGTGGCACTTTGCTGGCAAAGTATGACTATGTAGTCTTTGCCAGGCAATGAACTATATAAAGTGCCACTTTATGCTACAGGAAGTCTGATATTTGTGAAGTATTTCACATAATGAGTTTCCTGACTGTGAAATACTTCACAAAGTTTCCTGATTTTGCACACCAGTGGGGGGGCAGACCAGATGGACCTTGCAATCATAATTTACTATGATTCTGAAATGCAATATCTTCAAAATAAAACATGAAATGCAATGTCCTTTAATTTTTTTTCTATAAACAGTAAGTGCATTGGACATACTATGCCTTTTTCAGGCACGACCCAGAAGAGTTATGACTAAACAACAAGTACATGATTGTAAACTACAGCAAGTACAGCACAAATTACAAACAATGCAGCAGAGATAGATGATAGCTATACATAACACAAATTACAATATACATTGAGTCATCCATTTGCTGCCTCATCCTTTCCCAAAGCAATTTCTGCAGACTTGCAGTTTGTTTTGTTACTAACAACCAAAGATGACACTGAAATAACATTGTGGTCTAAAGTTTAGAGCACTGGCTTGTGATGGGAGACTGAATGGTCAAACTCCACTAGAGACAAATACTCACTGTGTGCCATTAGCTTAGCCTCCCAGTGCTCCTAAAAAGCAGGTTGTAGAAATAAGTAAAAGCAGTACCCTACTGGAAACAAGGTGGTGCATCTCAGCTGTGCTGTCCTAATTTAATAAATCATAAAAAGGAAATGGCACAGTAAGAAAAGAATGGATGACCCTTGCTGGTGGCTTAGGCTACCCCAATGGTGCAGATGTTTCTGTGCTAAAATAATTTAAAGTTTCTGTTTCAAAATTATCAACATGCACTTATGTCAGCCACTCTAGTTTTAGATAAGGGTAAATGGAGGCATGAAACCAGCACTCTCACAGAATGTTTGAGGGCAAACAACCTGCTCAGTGTACCTTCAATTCTATTTATTTTACAGAGAATTAGATACGATGCTCCACCCACAACAGTTGGCTAGCCTGTCCTTACTATATTCATTTTACTCTCAAAGCTAGGAATAAACACCAGATGGGGATCATACAGTCATGCAAAGAACCTCTCAATCCAAATGTATCCATGCAATTACTTTGCTACAGTATTTGGTATTTGGATAGTAAACCAGCAAATTCCTTAGAAATAGTCCATATATACCATAAATGTGATTTGACTATATAAGGCTGATTGTCCATTAGTCAGTGAAGGCAGTATAGTCTAAGGGTTTAAGAAGTAAACTATAAATCATGATATCCCAGATTTAAATCTCTCCACAGTCACTGACTCAGTGTGTGACCTTAACCCTTAGGCTGCCACTGACAAGATATCTTGTCCTAAAAACCTATGCATTCTAAATCTTCCGGCAGCCTAAGGGTTAAAATAGCAGTATTTGTTATTAGGGACAAAAAATTAATCATAAGGCTAAAAAAATTTTGCTTCTGACATCCTTAGATTCATCATTAGTATATGTGCAATTCCTTCACATCCTCTATGGTCACAAAGTCAGCCTTCCCTCCCCACTCGGAGTGAACTCATACACATAAAACCATCCTATCAGTTTTGGATTATACGGACGTCATTTATGGCACAGCCCCACCTCCTCCCTTTCAAAACTCGACATCCTGCTCAACTCCTTCATTCAATTCGCCACTGCCTCCCCCACTCACTCATCACTGCCTACTATTCACCACTCTATCCCTGATGCCACTCTCACATAGGCGGACCGTCCACAGCACTTCCCTCATAGCTAAATATTGACTTTGCTCCCTTTCCTCTACCTCTCCATCCGCCTCTCCCAAGCCATCTCCCCAGGCTACTCACTCGTCCATAGACACACACTTACCTTTCACCTCTCATGCCCCCTCTCTGCCTCCGGGCAAGCTGCCTTTTCCTACTGGCTCCCACCTCTGGAACAACCTCCCACCCAACCTCCACCAGCTCCCTCCCTATCAGCCTTTAAACAGCTACTCAGGCTTCTCCCTCCCACTCCCTGCCAAAGCTGCGCACCTAATCCCTCCTTACCCAGGCCTAGTTTTACCATCAGTGGCCACTCCAGGTAAACTATAACTCCACATGCCAGCTCATACTGCTCAACCCCCCACTGTACCTTCTCTCTGCTAATCCACACTTTGGACAACCACTACTGTAAATATGTTTGCACATGAACTTGTAATATACTGTAAAACAGTTTGTTTAGAAATGAAATGTCACGATATTCTTCCACTCGGCTGTTCCAACAAAAGTGTAACCTTACAGCCTAACACTATGAAATGTACTTATACTGTACTATTCATCTGATGCTTGATATTGCTAGTATTTCTCTGCCTCCCACATTGTACACTTTGTACCGGTTCGCACCTGGAAATGAGTCTCGCTCAGTGCGCCCTTCCGTCAACAATTTAAAATAAATAAATAAATATTTTTATAGCGCCTATAATATCAGTTTTGTAATTATTAACCCAAATAAATGAATATGGATGCCATTAGCAATGTTTAAAAAAATCTCTCCCATTGAGGTTACTTTTTAAGCGTACAAATTAGGTATACAGATAACACAGGCTTAAAAATTTGGTATACGGATAATGCTGGCATGCATTTCTGATGGCATAAACAGCACTGCACCAAATTAAGATGGTTACATTTTCACAGCAGGTATAGCAAGAGAGCAGGGACTTTAAAACTACATTTAGTCTCTCAGTTCAGTAATGAAATAAAATGAAAAGAAACATGTCTATATTGATGTTCACATGAGAAATACATTGATTCAAAATGTAAAGCTATATGATGACTTTTTTGGTGACTAAAAAATATTACTGCTTTAAGCGAGTTAGTTGGTCTCCTGTGCTTTTGCCCTTCCAGCTATAACACTGTGCAGAAACAAGACCTCATTAAAAGCTTGATATATTTCTGGTGGACAATCACTCCTTCCTCTTTCTTAATATCTCTTTGTCCTCCCAGTCCACACAGTTTTGTTTACCAGCTGCTATTCTTAACCTGCCTGCCTGCCTGTTATTACATTTATTCTAAGATCAAGCCACCTGTTTTTCTTCTCCCCACACATGTTTGCCCTGCTTTCCTATCTCTTCTCTAACATTGATTATTTTTCTTCTTTATAGATAATGTGTGAAGAAGACCTACTGTATGGTTAAAACATCAGTTCTAATTTAATTTTCTATTTTCAGCATGCATGTAATCTAACCCTTTTTGCTTTATTTGCAACCAACACACTGACCCAGAGCTGTTTTTTTAAATCTAGAGTAAAAAATTGTGCATAACAATAATAGCAATACATTACTAGGTATTTATTCATTTTGGAAAGCATTTAAGGGTAGGAAATGTAGGTAAGCTCCTTTGGTTTGTAGAACTGAGTCACTAGGCCAAGGTGTAAAATGATTCCTTCAAGTTTTGACAACAGAATCAGCTAATACAATCTACTATGCTACAGTAAACAGCAAGCATAAAACATGTTTTGCACATTAAGTGCAATTGGAACTAGCCCACACGTGTGGGACTCTTAGTGCTAACTGTTCTCCTAGGTGACCTGAAAGAAGCTGTGCAGCCCACTCTCATCCCCACATACCTTCTAGTACTGCTGCGGGAGTCCGGGGCTGCAATCATCATAATTTTAATGCCAAGATTATAGTTGAACACAGAAGCGCCGGAGCAGGTCCCGAATGAGCGGGTTTCATGCTCATGGGTATTACAATCATTAGTGATATGTCAAACACTACTGCTCTATTGTAGCTGCAGTGGTGGTAGTTTATTATACTTATTTTATTGCTTCCACGGGGTCTTGATACCCAAAATATTACTTACAGCAACACCTGGGCCAGGGGGACAGGAGTGGGCTGCACGGCTTCTTTGCAGGTCACCTTTAAAATACATTCTGTTGTAAAGGAGCTGTTTGTGCTGCAAATGCACCATTTCCTAGGCTGTCAAGTTGGAGGAATACTTGTGTCTCAATCTGCAGCACCACATGCGCTTTTAATGTTGTCCTGGAAAATCTAGCCCTTAGGAATGCTAGCTATGAGCTCTGTGCATTCATTTATCAACCATATTGTCTACTGGTGATTTGTACTCATACACTAAAGGTAATAAGGAGCACTTATTATTCATGGTACATAGCTTATAGCAATAAAACGTCTTTGTAGTTTCAGTTGTAGCAGTTCTTACTGTATTACCTTGTGAGTGTAACACTGTAATACGACACTGAGGAGTCAAAAGTGAAAAAGCAGAGGAAAGTGAGGGTATACCACTACTGATCAAATGAATGAGACTTTAAAGTCCTTTTGCTATTTGCTTTACAGCACTTTCTGCACATTTCCGGTTTGTGAGCCTTACACAGACTACAAGGGACGCTACCATTTTGGCTTTCACTGCCCACGCCTTTCAGACAACAAATCCTACATCTTTTGTTGCCACCATAACAACACTGTCTTTAAATATTGCTGCAATGAAACTGAATTTCAGACAGTCATGCACATGAACCTAACAGGGACTACAGATGGATACATGCACAAGTAAGTAAAATAGCAAATCCAGATGCACATCCTATTTAAATGTTCTCAAGCAAAGATTGTCATTATAGTGAAATGCCTGTACTGAACTATTATTAAAGAGAAGACTTGTTATGGAAAATGTTTGGTGCAAATGTATTGTTTTCATGTATTTTTCTGGAACTCGAGAAACTCAAAAGAATATGCTAGGACTATTGTTCGCCTCTAGAGTCAGTCCTTCTATTTGGGACAGAAGTCAAAGGATGGTGGTAAATGGGGTGCATTCCAGGAAGATAAGGTGACAAATGGGGTGCCCAGGGGTCGGTCGGAACTGGGACCCATCCTTGTTAATATCTGTATAAGCAGTATTGCAGAGGAACTGGGGAGAGGGTGTGCCTATTTGCAAATGATACGAAGATCTGCAATAGGGTGAACACCCAGGAGGAGGGTGGAGGTAATGAGGGCAGACCTAAAGATTCTGAAGGGGTGGTCGAAATGTGACAGCTGAAATTCAATACTAAAAAGTGCACGTAATGCGATTGAGCATAATTACCTGCAAGCCGCTTACACACTAGGGGTGGACTAAGGCAACCGAGCAAGAAAGGGACCTGGGGATTATTATCTCAGACAACCTTAAGGTGGGGAAACAAGGCAGTAAGGGGGTGCAAAGCAAATAGAATTCTTGCATGCATTAGGAGGGTATAACAAGCAGAAGGAGCAAGGTGTTGATGCCACTTTATAAAACCATGGTGAGGCCTCACCTGGAGTAAGGGTTCAGTTCTGGAGACCTCACCTACACAAGGATATAGATAGGATTGAAAGTATTCAGAAGAGGACAACCAAGATGGTACACAGTATGCATGGGAAACCCTATGACGGAGATTGAGGAACTGGATCTGTAGCCACTGCAGACTAGAAGGAAGTGGGTGGACATGATAGAAACATTTAAGTACATGAATGGGAATAAACAGGGTGATGGAGGGAGCTTATTTACAAGGAAAGTAGGTGCTAAAACTAGGTCATAGTCTAAGACTGGTAGAAGGAAGGTACAAGGGCAATGTGAGGAGTGTTACTTTACTGAGAGGGTGGTGGACTCCTGGAACAGCTGCCGGAAGAGGTGGTAGGAACTGAAACAGTGGGGGATTCCAGGGCATGGGACAGACATGAGGGGCTGGCTAGGGGTGGAGTGGGATGTCTCTGGACAAAGGGGATGAGTGGGGGTAAGGGGCTGACTCGATGGGCCAACTGGGTCCTTTTTCTGCTGCCAGATTTCTATGATTCTATGATCCATTTCTGCTGCTGACACTCCTGCTTAGACAGTGGTGTGGAAAACACTACCAGACAATCTGTATTTAAGTCACTGAAATACACATACTCTGACTACTGTATATTGACAATATGAAATTAAAATGAATCTGTCTTCTTATGTAATACTAAGAAGAGGTTGTAGTAATACAGAAAGCAAAAATCATGGCCAGACTGGCAGCACAGCAGTAGTGATACCATTCGGTCCACCAGCAATCCAGATTCAGGGGTGAAGTAGAGTCAGTGGGGTTGGCTGGGGCATAGAAGGATTGAGCACCTGAAAGACTGCTCTCCTCCAATGGATGGGAGGGTAGGGATGTGTCTCCTGCAGTATTCTGACACCCAGTGACAGCCGGGTGTCATGGTGATCAGAAAGCTCAGTGAGTGGGTGGGATGCTGAGAAAGACACATTGCATCATTGCATATCAGATGTCCCAGGGAAGGAACTGGAGGAAAAACATTGATCGGGCAGGATGACAGATGGTGCCCCACAAGCTATGCACCACTGACTGTGCACCTCACAACTGGATTCTGCTTCAGGGTGCTTGGGCAGCCCTCTGACCCTGTCACAAGGGTAAGACATTTTTTCCACATAAATCCTAGGGATGGTGGGTGACTGGACTAGCTGGCATTCTGTAGGACGCTGATGAGAACAAGGAGCACAAATGCAATAGTAAATCAATATTTAATATATTTAAAACAATAATAGAGATGCACTGGTAGTGTAATATTTAATCATTCACACTACCCAACATAATTCCACTACCCATGCCAGATGGATAGGACAGAATGACAAATAATTTGCTCTGGTAATCCCAGATTACCCAGATAACTTGATTAGATAATGATCCTCTATCTGATTATGTGATCCAGGCAAAAACATCCAGACAATTTAGGACCTCAATTTATGATTGAAATATCACATATTGCCACTTTGCTGTGTGACAAAATGGCTTTAGTGCATAGCTCCACAGTGCAGTTTTATAGCTAATAAAAATGGTATGAGTAAAGAAGCCCCCTTTCTTACATTTAATATACTTAGTCAGACAACAAGGTATGTTGGAGTCAATGATTATTGCCTAATTCTTTCTTAGGATATGCGGACTGTGATGCAGTTCGAGTCATACAAAGTGTGCATGGAAGAAATCTGATCTTAGTTTTATACTCTGTGATTAGAATTGGTTAGTGGAGTCTGACATGTGTTAGTGCCATGTCAGTGCCATGTTGGGCTGGCAATATAGTCTAGAGGTTAGAGTTATGAGCTGTGAATGAGCTAGGTACAGCCAGCAGACCTGGGTTTGATTCCAACAACCTTCACTTGCATACTGTGTGACTCTGAGCAAGTCACTTAACCACCCTGCTGTGCTCCTGGGTCACCCCTGAAAACATGCACTTGTGCCTAGTGGGCCTTACCCAGTTACCTTAAGAATAAAAAAAAAATTGTAAGGTGAGAGCACATCTGACATCATTGCATGGGTGATATGAAGGGCACATGCCTGATGCACCCAAAGGGCAAAACCATGAGGGAATAACTCAAACTCATAGCAGATAATGTACTAAGTCAGGTGATGTCCAAACTGTATTTGCATAGCAAATTTCAGGTAAACACATTTACTCAGTTTTGTTTAATTTCAATTAAACACATTTACTCTCTTTTGTTTAATTTCATTTAAACACATTTACTTAGTTTTGTGATTAATGAAACTGTAGCAGAGCTGATGATGCCATACTGTATCCATAGTACATAAGAGAGAAATTAGAAAGAGGAGTCGAACAGGTACTGTAAAATGACCTATTTTTTTGTACATTCTATTTATTCTCTCTCTTTGCCACAGGGGAACTTCTCCCAATCAGCCTTGTACATGGGATCTCAATGCTCCTAACACCTACCAGCCTTCGCCACAATCCAGCTGAAGCAGGGAGGACTGTGGCTTACCCTCATGGAGGGTCCTCCGGGGAACAGAGGAAGACTGCATCACTCTTTAGCCCTGCCCCTCGAATCAGGCTTTTTGAGGTGATGGGTGGTATCCCACCGATGGCATCGTGCTTGTGGCCAGAGGGTTTTACTGTATAGTTGCTCCCTGGAATGTGGGCGTGCAATGATCATGCACATAGTAGAGACCTCAGCTACAGTCTCACCCCTTCTATTGCAATGCTCCTTGTAGTACCCCTGATCTCCACCAGAGGCCACTACAGAGCGATGCAACCCCAGATACCCACCCCAGGAGAGGGAGCAGTCCTCCAGATGCTTGATCCTTCCTTCCCTGTCGACTCTGGCGTCAAAATGACCTATGTTTCAAGATAAAAGTTAAACTCTAGACACCAGATATCTCAGACTATCCAAGTATCTGGACCCTTCCTACAATGAGATAGAAAAAGTAGAAACTCATGGTTCCTAAAATGAGAAATGAAGAGAAGAGTCAATATAATCACTTATGAAATGATAGATGTTAATTCATAAATCAATCTAAAAGCATTTAAGGTGTATACATGCACTGTGTATTGACATATTCCCCACTCATCTATTTCCTCATTCATCCCATATTTTTGTTGGTATCCTCAAATCTATCAATCAGTAATACTCCAGGTGTGAGTGGCATGTGTCCTAGTTACCACCTCTTATGGGTGCAGGTACATGTTTCAGTCCATAAAAACTCACTGTACAAATTTTGTGACTTGCTTTTGGAAATGTTTCATGACGGGTGGTTATGCCTTGATTTCCTATTGAACACTTACGCTTGTTAATTGTCATTCTTAAAACATTTCCTCCTAGCCAGCCCGGTGGTGCTGAGGGTTGAGGCACTGGATGCCACACCTCGCACCATGCTGGTGACCCGGTTCGGGAGCAAGCTTGGGCTGCTGGGGCTTGGCCGGGGGAGAAAGGCTGAGCATCCAACAACAGCTCTGCCTTCTCCGGGAGGAGGGAGGTACCAGACCACCAAGCAGTGACTCCTGGCGGAGGCTGGGGCCATGACAGCAAGCTGGAGTCACTGGGGCATGATTGGTCAGGGGTGTAGACCTGGGATCAGTCAGCTCCTGGGCAGCTCCTTCGTGGAAGAAGGAGGGACGCTATGCAGCATCGGTGTGCATGTCTTGACGCTTAGGGCATGCAATGTCCCATCAGGAAAAAAGGAAAAATCACCTCCAGAGCCAGGTAGATGGAGCGCCGCACCCAGTCCTGATGTGCCACTGTCTGCCACTGTTTCGGGACCTGACGAGACACTAGGTCCAAGGGTGTTCCTTCCACCCGACTCCCACCCGGGGTCAATCTGCAGCAGGATAGAGGCACCCAAACAGGAGGCTAGACAGTGGCAGGGATGAGTTCCATTGGCGACTCCTGAAGAAGCGGCTCTGGCAGGGATGTAGGTGGAAAAAATTAATTTCAAAACCCCCATAAAAAAACTTTTCCTCCTGCAGTGCATATGGAGCTAAAATATTCTGTCTGCAGTGAAGATTACACAGGCTTGTGAAGAGATGGTTAATGGTTGGCTCTGGGACCACAGGGATTGCTATGGCTGAGTCAAGGAGCTTCTGCTGCAGGTGGATACTATGAAAACACTGTATCAGCAACGTGGCTGCACTCATCAAAAGGGAGGTGGGGGATCGGGAGCAAATGAGGGAGAAAACTCCCAAACCTCGCCTATGATGACAGCTGCAAGAACATCCAGGCCCCACATCATGTAGACTGCTGCCCACAACTGGAAGTGGACTTTGGCTAGGGAAGGAAAGCTTCTCCTGGATGAGCAGCACCCCCACCCCCGCAATACAATAGAGAAACATGGGTAATGTTGCATCAGAAGGATTTGTGAAAATGGCAGTTGCTGGTTACAGGCTGAAATCAGGACAAGAATAACCAAAGTACCAATGGTACTAAAGGCAGAAAATAAGGTCTGTATGTAATGATTATATTGACAGAACAAAGGCTGACAGACTTGTCCTGCAATAAAAAGGGAAGTCACAGGGGATGGGATCTGAGACAAAGCATCTATTAATTGCAGTGAGAAAGAAAAATATGGTCTGCTATGGGGATCAAACCCAGGGTCTTACTCTCTACTGATTGTTTGGGAGAGGCAGTGTGACTCAGACTTCATCATTATCTGGCATCAGTGTACTGTACAAGCATCAGGTACTAGGATACATAGAGACATAGACACTGTCGGCAGATAAGGCCTCACGCCCACTCAGTCTGCCCATTTGAGCTTGTAAGTTCATTTTATATTTTCCTAGATGTCTGGGAGGTGTTATAATACATGTCAGAGTTTAAGCATGTGACAGATGGGCTACTAAACCTAATATTAAGTTGATTTTATGGAGAAAAAAGCTGTACTATTTTGACTGGCCACTGACTACAGTAAACACTATTTATAACATGTGTGTAGTGCTGCTGCACCCATTACAAGCATCCGTCTGTACAATCAATAAAATCCATAAAAGTAACTCAATGTTAACATTAGCAGCCATCTATGGCCCCCAAAAAAAAAAATCTGACATGCATTACAGTGCCTCATACTAAATGATTCTGGAACGGTACATTGATGACAGAGAATGAAGAATCCTGAGTTACACTGCCTCCCAGACTGGAGCTTGGGTGGGCTTGGCACAACTTCAGGGTCTCAAATGTTTTGTGTGGTCTTGGGGTTTTGCATGTGTTCTGAGGAACACATTTGTGGAAAGGGGTGACTTGTTCAGCTGGGGGGACTTGAGAGCCCTGTTGACTCCAGGCTCTCAGTGGTTGGTTCAGTGGTCGGTTGTCCATTTGCCTGGGACAGTTCTCAGGGCAGGATTTGGCACCTAAGGTGGTGCCATTTTCTCAGACTGATTTTCCCTCAATACAAAGCTTGCAGAAAAGCTATCGATATCAGTGAGTGTGAGTGTTGTGCCATGTGTCAGGGTAGACAGAGCTTTCTGTCTGCCCTGATGCACAGCACATCACTCACACAAAAGGTATCCATAATTTGACTGAAAAGCAGAAAACAGTATGCATCAGCACAATAGGTGCTTCTAAGCTACACTCGTTGGCAAATAAAAATCCTATTCTGAAGGGGAAATAAAACAACCAAAACTAGTAGAATACTGAATATGATTGAAATAAATTGAATCTTTGAGTGTTTTTAATATATTTCCTTATCACCATTAAATCAGTCACAAAACTTTGTAAAATGTTGCTGAACTGAGCTCTGACATTTGTTTCTAGTTCCACTGGTGTGTGTGTGGGGGATTCCTTGTACAGTATTTTCATCCTGAGATGGAATACAAAATGTATGCAGCATGGGACTTGAGCAAATTGCTATGGAGGCAGATTGCTGAAGGAGAATCTGAAGGTGAGTGGCAAGTATAAGTATAACTGGGATTGGCAAAACAGACCAGCTCTGATTAAATATACTTACAACAGTTTACAGAACCAACAAAATAGTGTTTTTGGTGTCAATGAAATTTTATTTATTTATTTGTTGAAATATTTCACCAAGAAGGAGCACTGAGCGACAAGTCGCTCATCTCCTGGTGCGACCTGGGGGAAGGGGTACAATAGGAGTGAGACATTAAACATTCAAGTTACAAGATTAACATTAACATACAGGTGTAGGCGGGTGTTGCAAGCAGTGTTACAACAGTGTTGCACATAATAGGTAGAAAAAGAGTGGACAATAATAACTGCCAAGTTAATAAGTAAACAAGTGCTTATGTGAAAGAAAAGGGGAAAGGAGAGGAAGGGTGAGGTGGGAGGGAAGAATTGTGTCTCTGGAGACCCCTTCAGGATGCGAGGAACCCTGCAAGGGGACTGGGGAACCAGAGAGAGGGATAGGCAGTGTCCAGAAAGACCCCTTCAGGATGTGGGGAATCCTGCAAGGGGGCTATGGGGCTAGACAGAAAGGGGGATAAGGCTGTAGGGATTTAAAGGGAGGAGAAAGTGAAGAAGATGTGACTTAAATGCTAGGAGGAGACAGAACTTAACCCAAGAGGGGACCCTTCAGGATGCAGGACACCCTGTCAGGAAGTTGGAGAAGGTCAGTAGATAGGGATTCAGAGAGTGATAGAAGAGTGAGAGAGTGAGAACTGAACCCTTGAGGGGAGAGAATTTGCACCTTTGAGGGATGGGGCCTAATCAATAGTCCATCAGGATGCAGGGACCCATAATAATTTTTGAGTTAACAAATGTTTCGTGTACTGTGTACAAGTTTTTGAGACCTTTATGATATTCTTCAGGTCTCACCAACAATCTCTACACTACTCATATATGTCATTATTTTATTCTGATTATTTTGTTTTTATTTTCACTCACACTCATCTGCAGATGCTGCTGACTGTAGACTGTAACCCACTGCAAAATGTAACCCAGTCACACTCACAGTCACCTAAAGTAACTTGTGTGTCTACCCCACATGCCTAAATAAAGTGCAGTTAATACAAAATTATTTTATGATCAGTTGATGAGCTTTACAGCAGACCTGCCATGGCACCTCTCACCCACACTCACTCCTCACTAAAAATGACTAAATTGGAGTGTCTGTCAGCTTATCCCCAGATGTCCTTAATGACGGTGGCTCTAGTCTGTTCTGTCATTGGGCTTGGTTTGTCAGGTACTATATGTATAGACACAGAGCCACAGTACTGGAAAAAGCTCACTAAACATCAATCATCCATGAACTTGCAGTTTCACCATCATTGCTTTCAACTTGCAGCTCTGCTTCTGCTTCTTCTTGGCAGTTCCCAGCTGGTCAGCCCTCCACAACTTTCTGCTTCCTCCCTCTTTCATGCACAGACACTGTATAGAAAAAAGCTGCTGTAGGCTAGTAATAGATAAACCACTCTGAGGTGTGTGGCGCTCTGATACATGCACGCCTTGTGTGTGTTGTGATGCACGAGGCACATGCCGAAAAGGCCAACCACCCAAGGCATGTGTATTTCAGAGCACTTACTGCACACCTCAGAGTGGTTTATCTATATTATAAAATGTCAAAATTGTTTTGAGGGGTAAAAGTGCAGTTGTGCGGTCACGCCTCATATACAGACGGTCATGTGATGTGTTTTATACAATCAGAACACTGCATTTGGATTTGGCTGCTGCCCCATTTTATAATACAGTATAAACACCAGAAGCCGAGGAGGCATTTGTTATAGCCGGTTTTGAGCACGCGTATCAGTGAGTGTGATTGGTGCCATGCATCAGTGTAGACAGAGCTTTCATCTGCCTTGACACATGGCACATCACTAACGCACAGCAAATCACTCATGAAATAGGTCTCTTTAAGCTTGACTGAAATGCAGAAAAGGCTACAGTAGATTCATACAAACTATGCTTGTTGGCACCTAAAAATCTCTTTAAAAAACAGAGTGAAAGAAAAGTGTTACCAGCGTATTTAAATTAATCTGTCAGGAAATACTGCATTATTAAAGGAAGGACATCAGAGAGGCTAACTGTAACACTAAGTGTGGTAGGTTTTTTAGACAGTGAAAAAAACAGGGTGGCCTATTTGAAAATGAGAAGTTCAAAGCGGCACATGTATACCGTGAGTACTTTGCAAGGCTGGCACCAGTATATGTTTTACACTTGGTTGTGCAGAGATAAAATATGGATTTCACTGCCTGGCTCAATCCACTCTGTATAAGGGGAAAGGGTATAAGTAGGAGAGGTCCACAAGTCATCACAGCTAGATGTACACAGCTCACAGATTGAAGCAACAGGTCTACTCACCAGTTATATTTTGATAAAGGTTTCAGTTTATTTAAAGGTGACTTCCAGGCTTTTAAATTGAATATCCAATGTTTTAGGTACCCACACTCCTTCATCAGGAGTGTAGTATAAATCTATAATTTTAAAATATATTTTCATGCTCTTAATGTAAAATATATATTTTAAAAATGGTTTATGTATTTATTTACAGGATAAATGCATTAAGTGAGGACTGCACTTACTTTTAACAGTTAATCATATATTTCTTTTTGGGTTTCTTGTGCAAATACACAAAGCTAAATAAATGAATTTCAAAACATCCAGTCTCTTATTTTCTCTGAGATATTCTTCTGTTTATTTCATTAAAGGGACTCTGTCAACTCCCTTGGGCCTCAAAGTGCCCCTAGTTTAAGAAACACATTTTATGATTATTTACATTCTATAGAGACTGTTGATGCAGATGGTCGTTTGGTTCAGCCCCTATTTTCTTCAAAAATTGAAAACTGAGTGTTTCACCATACTGGTGTTACCACACCAAAACATGTTTGTTTACATTTATTGACCAATTCCACTGCATCTTTTCTGGACTCAGGCACACCCCAACACAATCTAGCCAATCATTATGCAGTGGGAGTAGAGGAGACTGTTGTATCACAAGTGGCTGCACTGTCTGATGGTGTTTCTGATGTTCAGGAAGTATGCAGTAAGAGTAGTTCAATGAGCTGAAGCAAAACAAGGCTGGGTATAGTTATACATTGCCATGCATTTCAGTGCTAATAAGCAAAGAGGCAGATAAAACAACCAGCAACATCAATGAATTTTAGAGAAGTTAAGGAATCATAAAATGTTGGGTTTGACCTAAAAATAATATGATGCAAAAAGGTTGACAGTGTCCCTTTAATATGTGTTATATGAATTTCAGAAATTATTCACCTTATTTTGATGTTGCATATAGATAAGGCTTTCATAATCAAAACATCACTCTTTCCGAATTTTGTTATAGCTGACATTATTTAAGCAAATTTTCTTGAAGTATTTTAGTACATTATTATATTGTACTGCCTTAATAGTGCTACCTTAAATTAACCCTGTGTGTTCTCACCACATTTTAATTTTCATATTGTATAGCGATCCAACAAATCCATCGCTAATTGTTTCCTTCAACAAAACTATAACATCACCTCAGTGGTGAAATACTTAACGCTGATAAATTTCTTGCATCTCAGCTCTCCTGCCTTCTTACGTGTTTGTGGGTGCGTAGCAGAGAACAACAGCCATCATGTAAAATCTTCCTCTAACTTTTACTTATAAGTTGTTCATATGCATAAAGTAACATCTAAAAATTAGTTTACCAGCTCAGTACTGTGCCCTCACCTGACTCCTGGCTTCTCGTTATTACAGGAGCACTCACCTCACAGGAAACAGCAGAGAAGTATATGGTTAACTGTTAAAAGCACGTACAGTCCTCACCTAATGCATTTATCTAGTACATAAATAAATAAATAATGTTATAATGGGTATTTTACATTAAGAGCATGAAAGTACATTTTGAATTATAGCTCTGTACCAGACTCCTTGATGAAGGGTCCGGATACCCCAAATGTAGAAAACTTAATTTAAAAGACTAGACATCACCTTTAAATAAACTATAACCTTTAAGAAAATTATAATTGATGAGTGGGCCTGTTACTCCAATCAGCCAGGTGTATAAAAATATGTGTGCCAGTCTGTCTCAGCCAATCAGACAGAAGGAAATGTCCTACCCATTTTATAACTTGAAGTACCAGCCTCCAGGTAAAGAAGTCCTGTATGGAACTTTCAGATCTCCTGTCAAGTTACAAGTAGTCAAAAACTGAAAATTAACAGAAGTAGTTAAGGTGGAATTTTGCACGTTTTTGTGAAAATTGTGGAATTGGCAATATTTTGCAAAAGCTACATCCATGAATTTTGCCCAGCCATCCATCTGACCTGCCACAGAGGAGAAAGGCAAGCACTGGGCAAATTGCCAAGAACATTGCATTCACTGGGGCTCCATAGTTATTGCAGTGGATAAGGTAGGGAGCCATTGCAGGCCAAGACGCTATTGCATCTGAGGTGATTTTTGCCTGCCTGCAGCACAGGCTAAATGAATGCCAGGGTCAAGCAGTACAGTTGCAGGTAAGATCAAACAGGGAGCATACATTCTGAGGTCATATGAGGTTATTCACTGAACTGGAGATATTCCTACAGAGAAAGGTAAATCATCCAGGAGATTTTCCCAATATTTTCATGGTCTAGAAGGTCTATGAGGAAGGACAGCAGACAGGTTAGTGGGATAACTCTTGCTAAGTGTCTGTTACAGAAGGCAGGGTCATATTTTTCTACCCAACTTGTGGGCATTCTGGAACAAAGGATGCCTGAACACCCAAGATAGGCTACACCATTACCAGGAGGGAGTGGAGGTACTGAGCAGGAAAATACACATACTATATATGTTCAGGGT